>PYXC01000631.1:1017500-1215000 GCA_015244755.2 Tenualosa ilisha | reverse complement strand
GCGATGATGGGTTAATGGTGGTGAAGAGATGGGCGCCGTCCGTGTGCTGAGATCTTGCATGCTCGTGTTTGTGAGCGTGTGTGTGAATGTGCGTATGTTTACCTCAGGGTGAATTATTTATATTTACCAGACTGTGTAAAAGAATGTGAGTATGTGTGTGTGTGAAGGTGAATACATAACAGACACTGTGTGCCTGCATGTGTTTGTGCCGGGGGTCTGATCTGAGCATGTCTGTGTGTGTGTGTGTGTGTGTGTGTGTGTGAGTGATAGAGAGCGCAAATGTGTATGTGACTATTTGAGCGTGTGTGTATGTGTGAGTGTGTGTGTGTGTGTGTGTGTGTGAGCATGTGTGTAATATATGTGTGTGAGAGAGAGAGCCGGAAAGGCACCGGTGATGTGGTGCTGGAGACGAGAGTAATGGCCCTGTCGCTCTGCTTCGTCACACTCTCTCACTGCACCCTGGCGGAGGTGGGCCTTTGTCGCTGTCTCTGTTCTGATTGGTTGTGAGGGGACAAGCTCAGCGCTGTCCTGACAATGTCAGCAGGCTTCAGTGTCACGGCAGGCAGATCTGCATGGCATGCTAATAAATGACACTAACCATGCTAGCATTCCACGCTACCAAATTGGTAGGCCTGTGGCTAGACTCTCTGTTTCTGCCTCTGACTTTTCCCTCAGTTTCTCTTCAACCTCAACCCTTTCTCCTGCAATATTCTCACTGTGCGTGTGGATATTAACCTTCATTTAAATTTACATGTATGCATTTTGCAGAGCATTATCAAGCTCTATCGCAGAGGAAGCCATAACAGAAATACCACTAGTTAGAAACTTTTTTGTGCCACATTTTGTTTATGTCCCCATAACCTCCTCTGCCCCCAACACTGCCCCCAACACTGGCCCCAACACTCCCCCAACACTGCCACCCTGCCTAACAAGGAGTCAGAATTGAGTACAGGGATCACATGTCCCTGAGCTCCAAGCCTCCCAAGAAAATGTCACTGGGGAGAGAAAAGGAGCCTGGCCTTGATCAATCTCCCTCTCTCTGGATTTCTCTTTTCTCTATCTCTCTTTTTTTCTCTCTCTCTTTCCTCTCTCTGTCTGTCCCTTTTCTCTCAATATTTCTCTCTTTTTCTCTCTCTCACTCTCTTTCCCCCACTCTCCCTCTGCCTTTCATCTTTCTCTCTGTCTTTGTCTCTCTCTCTCTCTCTCTCTCTCCCTCTCTCTGAGTTGGCACCTTACCAAGTACCCTGCCCCCTTCCTGCGACCCAGCCATGGCCCAACCAAACACAAGGGTAGCAGGTCAGTGGTGGCAGGATTAGACGATCAGACACAGATTTGGCCAGGCATTCAGGGGTGTGAGGGGAGAAAAAAAAAACACAACTGGGGCGGAAGCTGCTTAGGGTTTGTGGAGGCAGGATATTCAACACAGAGATTAATTCTCACTTCCTTATTTCTATTTTCTATCTGTCTGCAGTGACCACAGAGCCTGCAGTTATTAGTCACCAGCAGACCATTTGATTAGTCTCTGCTGTGGTTAAAAATCCCCCAACAACAGAGGGAGACGCTACTCAGAGACAAAGCGTAAATTAGTTCCAACTTAACATTTTTTTTTTTGTACTGCTGTATTTCAGCTATGATGGCTCAACGCAGAATGTCAAACATGCTCATTTTGAACAGATGGTGGAAAGTATAGCTATTTCTTTGATGGAGATAAGAATCTTTCTCTGATGTTTGTATCATCTGAAAAACAAAAGAAGAGGAACATGCCTGTGGAGCTTCTCTGCACCCAAGCTCTGGTGACCTCCTCTTCCCATTACTGTGAGTATGTTACTAAGCGCAAGAGCACAGACCAGCTGGAGCTGCTGTCACGACCCATCAGCGATGCACGCAGACAGAGAGAGAGAGAGGGAGAGAAAGAGAGAGAGAGGGAGGGAGAGAGAAAAAGAGAGAGCGAGAGAGGGGGGAGGGATGGGCGTAGAGTCAGATGAAATGATGTTTTGAACGTAGGTAGGAAGCTAGATGTTTCTCGGGCAGACACACAACTGACAGAAAGAGAACATTTGGCTGACAGAGACAGCAGTAGGAGAGAAGGAGAGACATAGAGAGAGAGAGAGAGAGAGAAGGGGAAAGAGTAAAGAGAGATGGAGTAGCAGACAGCAAAAGAAAGAGGAAAAGGCAGAGAGAGACAGACATAGAGAGTGAGAAAGAGCGAGAGAAAGAGAGATGGAGGAGGATGGAGGTCTTTAGCTGTGCAACCTCTTGTCCCTTCATTAACCCTGGTAATCTGTGCCCAGAGCAGAAGAGCACCAGGCCAGTCAGTGCCAGGCCTCCAGCCACCTGACACCTCCCTGGGCCACTCACTGCTCACTGGGCTGCAGCGACTACCTCACTCTGGACACACTAAGCACACATACACTACACTTCATACTGAGGAATGCTGAATGCACCATGACGCTTCTAGCATTACGTAGTTCATTACAACATCATTATAGTTTAATATAGGGACAGTTATATATTGTAATATGGTATATGTATCCTGTATATATAAGATGATAGAGCCAGAGGAACTGAGAGAGAGAGAGAGAGAGAAAGATGTCTGAGAGGGAGGGAGGGAGAAAGAGAGAGATTCTGACACCCTTCCCTTTCACCCAGTACACAAACACACATAAACCAACAGGCATTTGGGAGGCAGACTCGGGGAGCCATGTTCTGGTCTGCTGCTCTGCTCTGCTTACTAGGGCTGGGAACCAAGCCCTTATAAGTCCTACTCACCCGTCTGTGTCCTGGAAATTGACGTTTACTCTCTTGGCGGTGCCCAGTAACTCTGTAAGAGAGGGGGGGGACAGAGTGGGACAGAGAGCACAGAGTAGAGAAGAGAGGGACAGAGAGGGACAGAGAGGGAGAGAGGGAGAGGGAGAGGGAGAGAGAGAGGGAGAGACAGAGGGAGAGGGAGAGAGAGGGATAGAGGGAGAGAGGGAAAACAAAAAATTGATGAGCAAAGCAGCAACCAATAAAAGTATCTTGATAGTAACTCATGACATTAATACATTATAAACAACAAATAATAAGCCTACCAGATGCAAATATTTAATAAAAAAATAACACACGCAAGATATTCTTGGGTTTAAGATTGATATCTTGTTGAAATATCCCTCTGATGGTGCTGTTCCCTAACAAAGGAGCAGATTTTGTGAGTTGCCCCAGACAGAGGAACTATAGCAGGCAAAGCTGGATTGGAGAGAAGTCTATTTTTCCCCTGTTTACCCTCAATCAGGCCCTCCCATGAGTTTGAGGTGTTGGTGGATGGAGTTTGTCAGTTGGGGCTTGGCAGTGCTAGGCTGCGTGGTCCCCCCCTCAATAAAGGCCAGTCAGCGCGTGTCAGATTAGCTTAGCACTGCTGCTTCAACGCTCAGTGGTGTGACCTGACCCACAGCACTGCAAGCCAGGACCTCCCCACACTGGACAAAACCCAGAGAGAGAGACTGGCGGGTGGAGAGAGATGGAGGGAAAGAGAGAGACAGAGGAGAGATAAAGAGAGGCTGTTTCTCCTCCTCTTCCATTCCAGACACCTAGACCTCTCTCTGAACCTGAACTTTTAGAGATCCCCTCCTCGAATACGAAAACAAACACACACACACACACAAACACACACACACACACACACAAACACGCACACACAATGGACACACAAATATACACACACACAGACAGAGTCTACCTCTCTATCTCTTAAATACACACTCACTGCCATGTGAACACAGACGATGCCTCAGGATGGCTACACACACACTCAACATGATCACACACACTCCACTAAAACCAAAACAGGAAGACTCCGGCTCCCAGTGCCAGCGTTCCGGCACAGAACACAGGTGTTCATACTCCAAGAGCTCCACAGGAAATCTACCCTGGCCCTTGAGCACAGCTGTCCTCTCCGAACCTCCCACAGAGAGGGGATGGTGTGTGTCTGCTTGTGTGGGTGTGTGTATGTCTGCTCATGTGTGTATCTGTGTTTGTGTGTAAGTGTATGCATGTGTGTGTGTGCATGCATGTGTGTCTGTGTGTGTGTCTGCTTGTGTGTGTGTGTGTGTGTATGTGTGTGTGTCTGCTTATGTGAGTGTCCGTGTTTGTGTGTGTGTGTGTGTGTGTGTAAGCATGCATGCGTGTCTGTGTATCTGCATGTATGTCTGCTTGGTTGGGTGTGTGTGTGTCTGCTTATGTGTGTGTGTGTGTATGTGCACGTGCATGTCTGTGTATCTGAGTGTGTATGTATCTACACGTGTGTCTGCTTATGTCTACTTACGCGTGTGTGCGTGTGTGTGTGTGTGTGTGTTTGTGCGTGCGTGTTGGCGCGTTTGTATGGGCAGGAGTGTTTTATTCCAGCAGTAGCTGAATCCCTGTAGGCCCCAGGGGAGGAAGGGAGCCAGTGTACTTTCCATCTCCTACAGCTTCCAGTGCCTATCACCACAGGCTCCGCATCGATTTTCCCCACAGTTATTTTTTACCGTTGTTGGCCTGGGGGTTAGGGCATGTGTGGTGCGGTGGCCGTGTCGTAGCACAGCCATGAGGTGTGGCTGTAAATCTTCATCTCTGTTGCCACCATTTCCACACAGGATCCAGGTGGGGGTTTGGTTATAAGAGGGGGCCCTTCCTGCGGAATGCTTCTAGATTGTTCCATAAGCAACAGCAATTCAATCAAGGGTCACGAATGGGTGATGTGGGGCGTGCATGGGTTGGCATGGGGGGCTCAGAGCAGGGTGAGGCGGCACATTAGCACACACACACACACACACACACACACACAGGCAAACAGTTCCCTCACATGAATCTTAGGTGAACACACCAGAGCCCTTGTGAAAGGTCAAAGCTCGTGCTGCAGGGCTATTTTGATCATACTTTTCATATCCTGTTCTAGCATCACACTCAACGAATGTACACAGCAAGGAAACACACAAAGAGGTCATGTGAATGACATGTACTGTACATACACACACAATACTGCCACAAAGGGCTGCAGTCATTGCTCCTTGACACCCACAGAGAGAGCGGAGATACCATTCAGCCTTACGTCACAAACAAAGAATCCCCCATGGAGTCACCAAGCAGCCGAACACAGAACAGTCAACTGATTCAGCTGCACGAGAGACGTTATGGCGCACGGTGGCTTCTTGATAGCCCGTTACCACATGACAAGGAGATGGCAGTCAGTGTGACAAACCAATCTCTGTTTTCTTTTTTTTTCTTTTTCTCTCTCATTCGCCTTCTTCCCTCGTTTTACAGTGAGTGTGTGCAACGCTGTCTCTGAAGTCAGGCTCAAACAGACCCCCTCCCTGTGGAGGTGACGAGGTGGAAGAGGGATATCAGACTGTAAAATGGGCAACGAGTTAGGCGTCTTGTAACAGAGAGTGTTGTGCTGACGGTGAGCAGTCTATTTGCTTAGCTGACACGGGCTGGATTGGATTCCAGCTCTGGAGTCCCGCTGAAACACCACCTGAGCTTTGGAGCAACACTTCTCGCTTTCATCCTCATACGTCTGTCTGTCTGTCTGTCTGTCCCAAAACTACTCTCTGGATCAAAACTACTCTGTCTGTCAATCTGTCTGCCTAGATTTTAGTTATTCTGTTTCTTACCTATTCTCACATCATCCTTTTGCAGTTATTTGCTGCCTATTTGCCTGTCTGTCTGTCTTTCTGTCTGTCTGTCAGCCATTCTCTCTTTGTCTGTATGCTTGTCTACCTTTCAGTAATTGTCTGTCTGTATGCCTGTCTGTCTGGCGGACTGATTTATTTGTATAATCTTCAGGTTTAGTGCCAGTCTGCTTCTCCATGAGAAAGAGCATCTTTTTAGAGGCCGCTGCTGTCATAAATCCCTTCACCCCTAGAGCTGTAAGTGTGTGTGTGTGTGTGTGTGCGCGCACGTCCTTTGTCCTTTGACCTTTGGAGCAAATTGTCACCCTCCAAGGAGAGGCTGAGCTGGGACTCTAAATCGAAGTGTGATGACAGCGAGGTCAGGACATTTATAACTTTGTGTGTGTGTGTGTGTGTGTGTGTGTGTGTGTGTATGTGTGTGTGTGTAAATGTACATGTCAGAGACAGATAGCAAGAGAGGGGGTGAGGACTAGAGACAGAAAATGAGACTGAGAAGAAAGGATGAGAGAAGGAAACGGAAGATGGGGGGGGGGTTAAAGCTAGAGAGAGAGAGAGAGAGTGAGTAAGTGAAAGAGAGAGAGAAATAGAGGGACAGAGAAAGAGAGAGGGAGGAAGAATGAGTGCAGTGTGTGAGCAAGCTGCGATGATAGTGCAGTTCTGTGTTCTGTGTAATGACTCATAGGTTCACTGAGTGCAGCAGCGTCCCCCACCTGCATGGCCACCACAGAGAACTAATTAGCATTGACTCCAGCGCATCTCTCCATCACTGTGCTCCTGCTCTCTCTCTCTCTCTCTCTCTCTCTTTCCCTCTCGCTCTTACTCTGACCTCCAGACAGACAGCCTGTCAGCCTGTCTCTAATGTCTAGGTTTCAGACTGTGTGCGATGTGCAAAGCCTGCATCTTTAAAGCCACGCTCTCCAGCATGGCATGATATTCTCACCCACCCACAGGACAGAAATGATGAGAAGCTGCCATAGTTCAAAAGAGCTTTGGTCTCCAAAGCATTGAGAGAAGTGCGGCCAACCAAAGTCTGGTGAGCTACCTCAGGTAAACCCTCTCTCAGCAGGAGGGAACAGAAGCAGCCCAACACGGCTAGTCCAATTACCCAGACACAGAGAAAAATAAAAGCCCGCAACGCTAACAGGCACCAATTGCATTTTCCGCTTTTAATTCACATTTACTACAGAGCACCAGTGGGGGAGATATCTAATTGTTCGGCGGGATTCTGTTTGAAGTTCTCCGTAGGGCTTCTCGTGTGGAGCATTGGCGGAGCTGGGGTGAGCGTTAGGCCAGCGTTTTTCTTTCAGGATTGGATCATTACGGAGAATGTCGGGCACAACAAAATAGCTTAGCGCCTCCCCAGAATGCAGGCGCAGGTCATAGAGTGAGAGGAATCGGGACTGAGGTGCATCAATTACAACAGATGCAGATGTGAGGGTGCTCGCCTAGGGAGACATGTGTGTTTGTGTTGTGTATTAGTAATAGTTTGTGTGTATGTGTGTGTATCTGTGTGTGTGTGTGTTTGTGTGGCGGGGGTTTGCTGGGTTTGTTTGTGCAAGCGGTTGACTGTCTGTAATGTGTGTGTGTGTGTCTTTTTGTATATTTTGTGTGTGGAGGAGGCATGTGCTTGTATTTATTGTATTTACTGGTTTGTGTGTATCTTTGTGTGTCTTTGTGTATGTGTGAGGGTGGGGGTCGCTTTGTGTATGCATGTGAACGAGAGAGTGAGAGGAAAGTAAAATGAGGTTACATTTGTTTGTGTGAAGCACAAGGATCAACTGAAGTGTACACAGTGTGAGTGTGTGTGTGTGTGTGTGTGTGTGTCCATCAGGTCTCTAGTCATCTACTTGAAATCCCTGCCTTGAACATTGTCTGAATGTGCAATAAGACTCTGGACTGTGTAAAAATTTTGCACCTTATTTTTTACCCATCATAGCCTTATTTGTTTTTATTACCCATCATAACCTTATTTGTTTTTATTACCCCTCATAGCCTTATTTGTATATATCCACCATATTTGTGTATATTGTTTAGTAGTTTGTAGTATGGATTTATTGCTGTACATATACTGCCTCTCTGTACATCTGTGGGCTGTTCCGAACGACATCTTACTATACTTTGTATAGTGACAATAAAAGACTTCCACTTCTACTTCTTCTCTCTGCAAGTGTTGCTGCACTAGAGGATGTGTAACACTGCCTGTGGTTTCTCACCTCATTCTAAACAAGAATCTTTACACAGACTTCCCAAACTACTCCTTCCCTTCTGCTGGGTGAGAGGTGGAGACCAACATAGCTCTCCGTATGCCACCAAATGACAGCACACCATGATGGAATGCATGTCTCCATGTTCTCCCATTCTATCTATAGAAACAAAGACAATAGCCCACTGCCATGCTGTCAAATGCGTAGCCAGCAAATCACATGAGATACCCATCATCACTGCACACCAAGGCCTGTAAATAACAACAACAACAACAACAACAGCGCTGTTGCAAAATAAACCACTTTTTATCATGTGGAAATACATCACGGAACAACAAGTGGCAGAAGCCACTTGGAGCATAATCATACTAATTATGTAGAGCTGTCTATGAAAATTCCTGCCACAGATATCTGTGTGTGATTTGCACGTTTTCAAATTTGAGGTCGATGAGGGTCCTCAGTTTGGAAGCCTGATGCTTTTCCTTTAGTGTCTGTTAGCAGAACAGAGGATTAGCCACTCAACTTCATGACTTAAATTGTAGTTGTGTGCATGTGTGTGTGTGAGACGGAGAAAGAGAGAGTGTGTGTGTCAGCTTAGCTGATATAAGGATTTTACTTCTTATTACTGAGGCCAAACTCTCCTCCTCTGTGGCCTGTGCCCTGAAACAAGTGTTCTTTGTAAGCGGGATGTAATACTAACCGCAGGCTGAATAGTAACTATGCCCTTAGTGAATATAACCTGCAAGAATGCTTCACGGATGGCCTTGGAAATGGGCAAGCACCACATGTTGCTCTATTCCATAAGTTATGTAAGATATATAACTAATATCCAACTTCACTTTCTTTGTGGATGCACAGACACACACACACACACACACACACACACACACACACACACAGAGTTTGACTGGGTGGGCATTTAAAGTAAGCAGCCATATCAGCCAAATGACCTCACACACGTGGAACTGTTTGTGCCATCCCTGAAGAAATCATTTACAGCTGGTAAGCATCAGGGGGTACACACACACACACACACACACACACTCACACTTACACACACACATGTGGAATGTGGCATGTGCTCAACCACATGCATAGCATTACATGTGTGTGCGTGTAGGCGTGCGTGTGCATGTGCGTACGTACAATTGAGGTCCATCCACCCACATGCCATGCCATGCTATGAGTGAAAACAAAACACACACCTATCAGGCCTATCGGGGGCCACAACGCTTTGAGGGAACGACTCCTTTTTTGGCTCGGACTGACTGCAAGTCGGTGGTGAGTAAAAGCAGACCTCAAGGCACCAGATGGCTTGTCCAGGGCTTTGCAGTAAGAGACCTTTAAACTGTCTCCCACACACACAACAATATTGATTGTGGCTGAGGACATTTGTTTATCATAGGTAGATCAAACACAATCCTACAGCCTTGTCCTTAGTACTTACAAACACACAGTGCAACGGCAAACAGCACTGAAGAAAAACAACAGGAACAGCACATGGTAGAATGCTACCAGCTGCTAAGCTAGCTATCCAAACCAACAATAGCAAGCAACAACACATTAGCTAGGCTAGCTATCCAAGCAACAACACATAGGCATAGACAGCATTCAGCTGACGCTCTAGAGCAAGCCCCAGACTGAATGCTTATTGCCTGCTCAGCTGTAATAGACTTCCCTCTAATACAGTGGCGATGGGGAATAAATTATAGGTTAGGCTCCAGAGAGTATACACTGGCTATTGATTCTATAATGGGACTGAGTTTGACCCATTTCCCCTGCCTGTATTGGGTCTATGCTGTATTGACCCACACCTCTGGAGCCATATAGTACACACTCTGGGCTGAGGAGAGATGGAGGGCAACAGGTATCATTGGGGTCTTGCATGTTCACATACATGATTATATTATATAAGCAAACAAATATACTGTGTGATGTAATGGTTGGATCTTTTCCAATATGGACGCTTCAGGATTCCTTTTACCCCTAAATATGAAATTCAACCACATTTACACACATATTCACATATAAAGTGCTCTTGTGTAAATGTGCACCTATTAGTGCATAAATATATCCATAAGCACACACACACACACACACACACACACACACACACACACACACACAAACACATCAAACACACATGCTAATCAACTGACCTATTAAATTACTGTAAGCCTGCCTATCTCTCTCTCTCTCCCTCTCTCTTCCAACGCACACTTCTTTCCATGAGCTCTGTGGCCTTGTGATGACGTCCACACCATGCCCCACCAAGGTCCTGCCTGTCTCTGTGAGCCAGGGGCCCCTCCCCGCGTGCTCTGCACACAGTGATGGTCCATTGTCTCTCTCATGAGGGCCTACGGCAGGGTGGGGGGTGGGGAGGGGCAGCCATGCCCATTTTCAAGCGAGCATTGTCACAGTGCCAACCAGCCAGCTAATGAAGACATCCCCGCTAGGAGCCAGAGCCGCGGGATGCTTGCTCCAAAACTCAGACACGCTAGGCACCCCCGGTGTAAACACACACACTCAAACACGCACACACACACACAAGCCCTACTGAGAGAGAGAGAAAGGAAAATTGAAAGAGACATAGAGAGAGAAAGCAAGACTATGTCAGTTTTGGTGTGTATGTAACAGTGATTGACTGTAAATGTTTGCATGTATGTGTGTGTATTTATGTTAGACTGGGTGACCTCACATCTGAGACTGTACTTGTGTGCCACAGGGAACAGTTCTATAGCCTGTACTGTTGACTCTGTATACCTCTGACTTCAAATACGACTCAGATGTGCTACATGCAGAAGTTCCCTGATGAATGCAGTTGTGGGGTGTATTAGGGATGGACAGGAGGGGGAGTACAGGAGCCTTGTGGGGGACTTTGTGGGATGGTGTAAGACAAACCATCTACAACCAAAGAAATAGTGGTGGACCTCAGGAGGTCAGCCACCCACCCTTTGCTTCCTCTCCATTGATGGGGTGGATGCAGAGACGGTCAGTACGTACAAATACCTTGGACTACATCTTGACAAGGAACTGGACAGGTCTGCTAAAACCGACACTCTCTACAGGAAGGGGCAGAGCAGGCTCTATATTCTAAGGAGGCTGGGGTCTTTCAATATCTGCAGCAAACCCCTCCTCATTGGTTCTACCAGTCTGTCATGACCAGTGTCCTCTTCTATGCTGTGGTGCGCTGGGGAGCAGCACAAGGATAAGGGATGCTGGATGACTAGACAGGCTGGTGAGCCTGCTCGGCTCTGTGGCATGACACTGGAGTCCCTGACATCAGTAGCAGAAAAGAGGACCGTGAGCAGACGCCACCCAATTCTATTACAACATTTCAGTTCTTACTCTTGTCTCTATATCAAGGACTGCACTAAGCTTTTGCACAGCTGTCTTAACTGCTTATAATGTTTTTTATATTGCTGTGTCTTATAATATGATATGTAGCCTACTTAGGAACAGAATCTGCACTGAAAAGGTTTGGCACTTTTTTACTAGGGTTACCATAGCATCCTCCTGCACATTCTAGTCTATTTCCACACCAAACAACTTAGTAGCCTAAATGCACACATAATAGGATATTTCTCAGTATTTTTATAATGTACGTATGTCATATGCATGCCATGTTTTGAAAGCTTAAGGATACCAGAATTTCCTATGGGATAATACAAGTATCAAGCTGCACTGTATCTATCTATCTATCTATCTATCTATTTGTATAAGGCTGTGTGTGTATGTGTGTTTACATGGGTGTGAGTGTGTGTGTTTGTGTGAGCTGAAAGATGGAGACTGTATTAGAGAAAAAGAGAACATCATTGAGAGAGAAAGAGAGTGACAAACACACACATACACACACACTGACTGTAGTTCATTCAAGGCAAAGCCGTGAGCGGTGCAGGCTGTTGGCATGACACTGCACATATGTTTCTGTGCTCCCTCCATCCACCCTCTTCAAGCCCCAGTGTCTGGCTAACGGCTGCTGCTGCTGCTGTTGCTGCTGGAGGTGTTAACTATTCAATGCCCACATCTGCTCCACACTACACATGCGTGAGAAGTGGATGGGTGCTGCTCCGATCTAGCAGGTCAAAGCTCATAGACTACCATCTAAAAGAGGCTTTGACTCCGTTTCTGCTTCTGCTTCTCCTACACAAGTCATACAGTCAAAGGACTTCCTGCATAATCCTACATAAATTATAAAACAGATGCATTTAGAATCAGCTTCTATACATGGTTGAAATAAATAAAGGTATTAGGTAATATCTATGGTATACTGTATGCATATATTGTCTTTAATACACACAATATACATGTAAAAAGAAGAGACTGTAAAGTAAAGGTAATGCGCGTGACGATCCTCTAATGTAAGACTATATAACGCTTAATGTGAGAGGTTGTGTAATATTACCACAGCATCAGAGAGGCAGCACCACTTTACTCAATGGCCATAATCTGCCCTAATTATAACTACCAGAGGAAAACAAGTGACCGAATGGAAGGAGAAGAGAGAGAGGAAGAGAGAGAGGGAGAGAGAGAGAGAGAGAGGTGTTAATGCACTCGTTCAGCACTGGGAGCGCCCCAAATCTGTCTCAGCGAGGAACAGGATAGTGGCGGGCAGTGCAAGCCGAGGCAGGTGGCTAACGGGTCTGGATCTCTTTGAGTTGCGGCCTGGCAGCAGCTATGGAAAGTGATTAGTTCAACTCTGGCGTGGTTTCCCCTGTTTGAGTGCTCGCTTGCCTCTTCTCTGCTCTCTGCCTCAGCCAGATCCTCCCCCACACCCCCCATTCCCCCTGTCCCCATTCCCCACTCCTGACTGAACCCTGGCCAGATGCTACATGCCACACTTTCCCAGGCTCACAGTGACACTGTCACTGTCTTCAGACACACACACACACACACACACACACACACACACATCCATGCTTACACACTCTAACCACATGTATATGGAGACACTCATGGTCACACTCTCATCTTTTACACCCCTAAATCCTTTGCTCCTTACTCTCTCACTCTGCATAAATTTACACTTTTTTCCTGCATTAATATTAAAAAAACACACACTTTCCCATATCATTCACACACCGAGTGTCTTATTCTGTCTTATTGAGGATCTCTTGTTCTGCAGCACCTCACGGGAGACAGACTGAATAGAACACAGCAAGACAGGAGCAAGAATATACACACAATGTTCCACTACACCCCCCCAGTTTCCGTGACCGCCCACAAACACACACACACACACACAAACAGGGTACACAAGGACATCTTTGTTTCTTGAGCTTGACAAACCCTGGGGAGTGTTCATGGCCCTCCCTATTCTTGTACTGTCAAAACAAAAACAACAAAATGAAAGAGAAAGAGAAAAGAAAAGAGTAGAAAAACAACAGACACACACATTGAATCCTGGATGTGCGTCTCAACCTGGAGCTCTGCCAGCATCCTGTGTCCCGCTCTCCCAAAAATACCCTCTTCTATGAGCAGGGGAGAACAACTAGAAACCATCAGAGAGGTCGGAGTATGATGTGCGCAGTGAGCTCAGGAAAGGGTAAGGTAAGGTAAGGTCAGAATAGACAGCGGGGTGAATCCATCCTCTCCCGTGATGACCCTTGTCTCGTTCAACGCCAAACAGAACAGAAGACTTCCTCTGCCGTTTATGTTCTCTCTCCATGGTGGCTGGACGCTTGCCTGACCACTGTGAAGTCATAAGCAAGCGTTTGATCCTTTTTGACCCTCTCTGCTTCCCGTTTCCTGTTAACCTCGCCCCCTCCATCCCCAGCCCCAGCTTCAGGCTTAGGCCTACCCCCCACAGAGAAGTAGATTGTGGTCCAGGTAAAACATCAGAGACCATCTGTTCATCTTCGGAGTTATTCTGAGTCAATTCACCTTCCTGTAACCTACAGACAGGCTCCAAAAAGCCTCCATCTCCATCCCCATCCCGCCCCACACACACACACCCACACACACACACACCCACTATAATTCAAACTTTATCTTGGGCTCTCAACCACATCCTCTATGGGCTTGGGCCAGGGATAGCAAAGAGCTAGCATTGTCACGGTTTCCTCACTCACACGCTTGTCCGACATTATTTCTGGTAAGTCAGGAGCAGCTCTGGAAACTGCGCTTGTGCCTTTGCAACATTTAGATGGGAGGCTGTTGCTAGGCAACAAGCATCCTTTAGTTCCTCCTACACATATGCACACAAATTAGTGCAGGGCACCCACACGGGCTTTCCAGCAGGGCTTTAGTAAAACACACATGCGCACACGCACACACATACACACACACACACGCACACATGCTTGTATAATCATAGCTAAATGCATCAACTCTTACATAGTTTGTCAGCTTTGTAGGTAATGCCTACATTGCTTAATGTATGTATGTGAGTTTGCCCATTATTAAGAGTGTAAAATATGCCAAAACGTTCTCATGAATTCATGGCCTGTGTGTGTATGCTGATATGAGTGTGATCAGAGATGCATTTGTCAGTGCGTACACACTAGTTGATGTGCGTAAGCCTATACTGTATGTGTGTGAATGTTCAAAGTGTGCATTTGTCAGTATTTAAGCATTAGTTGATATGCATATGCCTCTGTGCGTGTGTGTACATGTGTGTGCATGTGTGTGTGTGCTCAAACTTCACAAACAGCCTATGCTTCATTTGAAGACGGCTGAGGAAGACTAACCCTCATCTGCTGACAAACCCATGGCAGACAGTGATGCTGTGCTGAGCAGCACCACACTATGGTAATATTTGGATTGATCATCTCCCCAATTACTGCAGTGAGCACACGCACACACACACACACACACACACACACACAAACACGCGCGCACGCACATACACACACACAAACACACACACCAACACCACAACCCACTCAGCTTCATCCGTACCCACGCAAACTCTGTGCCTGTTTTGTGTAGGCTCTCTCCCTCTCTCTGTCTCTCTCTCCGCTCTCTCTCTCTCTCCTTCTCTCTCTGTCTCTCTCTGTCTCTCCCTCTCTCTTTCTCGGCGTGTGGGCGAAGGCTCTGGCTCAGGATATACAAAACAAATCAAATTAAATTGTGCCTGTTCCATGCCGCAAATCAAGTTATGCAACTTCACCTTTTTTTGGAGACAATATAAATTCAATCACTTGAATCCACTCTAACCACACATGAATCTTGCACGTCCAATGACAATCTCATCTTTCACTGTTACATTGGTGCTTGATCACACACACACACACACACACACACACACACACACTAACACAGGCTTCTTTGAGTGTGAGTATTACTCATTAATTTAAACACAGACACAGACACACACACACACACACACACACATAGGTGTCTACACAATATAATTTACCCTATTGTATGTTCAACCTGTCAGCAAGTTCTCTTCTCAAGTCTAAGTGGAGTGGAGTGAACCCAAGTTTTAGTCTGACTGACTGACTGACTGTCTCTGTGCTGACTGATGGACCCTCTTTGTCAGAGTGACACCACTTAATTTGATTTTGACAGCATGTGTCACAGTCAATGGCCTCTCTGCCCCTGGTAACAACTTGTCACATATACACACACACACACACACACACACACACACACTCACTCACATTTACACACATGTCAACACACATGCATACACGCTCGTGCTCTCTGCCCCACAAATACGTGCTTACACAAACACGTTAATCATGCTCAGTCACTCATACACGCATTTTCACAACATCACAGGGCACACATGCAAACTATTTCCACTTTCTCTATTTTAAATGCTCATTTGTTCACACACACACACACACACACACAAACAACAAGCTTAATATATGTCATCGACAGTCTCTTCCTCATCCTCCAGAATAATTTGCCCCTGTCCCCTATCCTGTTATCCTGTGCAGCTGGACGCCCGACCGCACAGCATGCCTCACATCCTGGATGCTTCCGGGCCCTGATTGGATGGAAGCCCTCACTGTCCTTCCCTATGACAAAGCACATCTGGCCTGCATCAAATCCAGCTCTGACCCCCTGCCGATACATGCCTTCCCCCTTTAGAGGATGATGGAGCAGAGGACATATTATGTGTTTGTGTGTGTGTGTGTGTGTGTGCGTGTGTGTGTGCGGCTTTTGATGTAAATCTGTGCGTTTTTGTGTGCTATGCGCTCTCTTTCTTTGTATGTGTGTGTGGGAATGGTGATATATGTCTATGCCCAAGGGAATTGTTTGAAATTGTGTGTGTTTAGTAGTAGTAGTAGTAGTAGTAGGAATTGGCAGTATTTTTTCAGAAAATATCTGTATGTGTTTGTGAGTGTGTATGTCCCCATTGGCAGGTCAAACAAATCTCCAACACTAGTTTCACAGCTATGCTTTCCCCTCTGACTTCTTGGACCACTTGGATGTCCATATTGGAGCTCCATTTAGCTGCATCCTCAGTGCAAAGGCAGCTGAACAAGAGACTTAGACGGAGCAGCGGCCATATTTCTTTCATCTGCACCAATTTCAGCGGATGAGAGCCTGCAACTAATGCAGAAGGGTCAGACACGACAAGTCGAGACTAGATGAGATGAGATGAGATGAGATGAGGCAGGGTGAGGCAACGGGTGAGGAGATGAAGGACAGTCTTTGAGAAAATTAGAATCGGGGTGGGAGAGTGTGTGTCTCTGTGTGTGTGTGTGTGTGTGTGTGTGTGTGTGTGTGTGTGTGTGTTTGGGGGAGGGGTGTCCTCTCCTCTCTATTCAACGCAGTGCTCACAATTCTTAGAGAGTGTGAGAGAGAGATAGAAGGAGAGAGATATAGAGGGAGAAAGAGAGAGAGAGAGAGAGAGAGATGGCTGATGGGATTATGACCTCCACCTCCATTCTCCTCTATCCTCCTCTCGATCCAGCACTCGGTGGGGGTCTAGGGAAAATTCCCAGGGCCTCAACTGGGCTGAACAATAAAGAAGGAGAGGAGACTAGAGAACAGGGAGGAGAGCAGAGGAGAGGAGAGGAGAAGAGAAGAGAAGAAAGAGAAAAGAAAAGAAGAGAAGAGGAGAGGAGAGGAGAAGAGAGGAGAGGAGAGTAGAAGAGGAGAGAAGAGAGAAAGAGAGCAGAGTAGAAAAAAAAATAGGAGAGAGAGGAGAAGAGGAAAAGAGAGGAGAAAAGAAGAGTGGAGAGGAGAAGAGAGGAGAAGAGAGATGGAGAGGAGAGGAGAGGAGAAGAGGGGAGAAGAGATGGGAAGAGGAGAGGAGAGGAGAAGAAGAGAACAGAGAGGAGAAGAGAGGAGAGGAGACGAAAGGAGACGAGAGGAGAGGACTCTGTCTGTCAATATCATCTCCCCAATGGTGGCAAGACAGTCCTCTTCTCTCCTCCCTTCCTTTATTCTTCAGACAGACAGACAGCGAGACGGCCCAGAAGAGAGGGCCGCTGGGATGGTCGGGCAGACGGACAGAGGGGCTATTGTTTTGGGCGAGGACAGGGGAGGAAGCTGGAAGGGAGAGCTCAGCAGCAGTTGTTACCGCTGCCAGGCCCAGAGTGAATTCATTTCCTATAAATACTTTCTTTCGCCTTCAGAGAGCCGAGCCGGACCGAGCCGTCGGATCTTCTTCCCGGCTCGTGTTTTCCAACCTCACTGCGGGCCTGAGCAGAAGAATCCACCCCACTGTTTGTGCACAAGCAACACTTTGGGGGTATTCCAGATAGACAGGCACACACACAGACACACACATACACACACACACACATCATCAATGGCCTGATTCATCAGACAAAAAAGCATAAAACAAACAAACATTTGTTTGTTGCTGTTGACTTGCAGACGGACGTACAGAGACATCAAGAGAGCTTCCCAGTCTGACAGTGAAAACATACGAAACTAACATGCTGTCAGTTTACTGAGTGATTCAGCACCTGCTGCCTGCCATACGCATTAGCATTCGATATCATCTAGAATGTGTGTGTGTGTGTGTGTGTGTGTGTGTGTGACATAGTCATAAATCCGAGTTCTGCAGCTCCAAGCAAAGGCAGGCAAAGCGCCCATACATCACTCCAATCTTGATGCAGCGAGGTAAACAGGAGAGTGTTTTGGCCTTTTAGACCCAAGTGCTGATCTCAATACACTCTTAGCACAGACCTTCCCCCAACCTCTCCCCTATTTCAATCCACTTTCCCATCCTGATGGGGGTTGCCAGTCCTAGCTGTGGGTTTTTCTCTCCCGGTGGTTAGAGGGCTGGAAGGCTCAGTCAGGAGCCTGGGAAAATGTCTCCCTTTTGAGCGAGGAGTGTGTCGAATCTCAGCATGGCGGAGTGTTTGTCATCAAGTTCGTGGAGGCAATGCGAAGCCCTTAGACTCGAGAGAAGCAGCACAACATGGCCCCTGTGGCACAACGTTTTTTTCTGGAAATATTTCCATGGTAACAACTTTCTAGTCTCCCCTGCCTCCCCCGTACTAAAAACAACTCTGATGTGCTCAGTTTAGAAAACATCTCTATTCCTGTTTTTGCCTCAGACAAACAACACCCTAGACCAGCATTTCCTTCCATCAGCACCAATTGCCGCATCAGTGTGCCTCCTCCATGAGCTTGTTCAAAGGAAGCTCTGGTTTCATTTCTCTCCTAAATCTCCCCTGGAAAGGTGAGCTCAAGGTGCGTGGCAGCCAGACAGGCCCTCAGCAAGGGGCCGGCCAGCTTCTATTATCTCCTCGTCTGTTCGTGTGTGTGTGTGTGTGTGTGTGTGTGTGTGTGTATGTGTGTGTGTGTGTGTGTGTGTGTGTGTGTGTGTGTGTGTGTCACAGATAAAAACGAGGCCAGAGTCTTAATGGAGGACAGACAGGAAATAAGCCCCCGTCGTGGTCGCTAGCCATTACCCACTAGCAGCCTATCGCCACGTCCTCTCTCATTACCTGCTCTTGTAGTGTACACACACACACACACACACTCACACACACACACACACACACACCAACACACACACACCAACACACACACACATACACACACCACAGTTATACACACACACACACCAACTCACACACACATACACACACCACAGTTATACACACACACACACACACACACACACATACACACACACAGAATCCAGTGTTTAGTGGTCGTGCTGAGAGAGGCAGATGCTGCTCAAGGGTCAGGCCACATTAGTATGTCTGAGAGACTGGGGACAGTGGGTGTGGAAGGATGGATAAAATTTTCTTGGAAGCTGTTGAACAGGCTCTCATGATTAAAGGCAACTAATTAGAGATGAGCCAAATAGACCTGTTTAATGAACTGGTGGAAAGAAAGAAAGAAAGAAAGAAAGACAGAAAGAAAGAAAGCAAGGATAAAACAAGAGACAGTGTGCAGACATCTGTCTCTGTTTGCGTTTTTTGCAGTGGCGCTTCCCTGATTTGGTTAACGAGAGGAGGAGGGATAAAAACAGACTCCCTCGTCTGCTTCCGTTTGCCAGGTCTGGCAAACTGGCGGCTGGCTGTGCACACGACACATCTGGATTTCTCAGAAACACACACACATCTGGATCGATGGCAGGCAGTCTCTCTGCGGAGGCTGCGCTGTGCTGCGCTTCGTCCCGATCCGCTGATGTATTCTAATGCAGCCGTGAATTAGATTTCCTGGAGGTAACAGTGTTATTGCTCCCCTCAACGTGACAGGAGAGGTTGGGGTTGTGAGCCGTCTGTGAGGCAAGGAGTAATGTTTGGGAATTGCTGGCCTAAATATACCCCCCTCCCTCCTTTTCTTCCTCTCGTTCTCTCTGTCTATGCCTCTCTTTTTTTTCTTTTCCTCTCTTTTCCTTCCCTTTTCTCAACACTTCCCCCTCCTAAGCAGTAGCTCTGGTGAAGGCTGAGAGGCCTCTGTAGTCACTCTCCCCTGTTGTTTACTGAGCAGAGCAGTGTGACATGAGAAACCTGGCCTGGCTGATTAGTCCTGACCCACTGATCAATATTTACTCATCCGCACAGAGGTATGGCGCCCGTTGGCCTCTAGTCGACTCGCTCCCCCCTGGCCTGCACTTTTCAGGGGGCCCTTGTGGGTCCCTATGTCATTGGCCATTTGGGCCTGTCCTTTTATCAGGGATAGGCTCAGACGCGATTGCAGTGGAGCACAGACTTCAGAGAGAGCTGTTACATCAGAGAAACAGAAAGAGGGGAGAGACGTGTGTGGGTATTCTTCCTCCTGTTGTCACTATCTCTTTCTATTGCATCCTCGCTATGGGGTGAAATAATGATAGAGAGATGAAATGAGTGAAAGAGGGAAAGAGAGAGAAAGAGAGAGAGAGCGAGACAGAGGAAGAGAGGGAGGGAGAGAGTGCTATGCAAGAACAGTAGGGTGGATACAGTAAGGCATGTGAGGAAGAGGCCATACCATTACTGTCATACGGCTTTAGAGGGAGAAACTGTGGGGTAGACAGGAAACGACGTGGGGATCAAGTTAATGGAAGCTGAAGTCTGGACTCTGGAAGGTAAATACATGGTGTGTGTGTGTGTGTGTTTGAGAGAGACACTTAGTTGGGGGGTGAGGGTGGGTTAGGGTAAAAGGATGGAAAGTTTAAGTGGTTCAGAGATAGGTAGCAGAGCAGCAGAGAATAACAGACGAGGTACGGAGGTAGGCTAGTTTATTGAGCTAGCATAATTACAGCTTCGTAACTCTGAATTATGTTGTTGTAACAACAACAAATCACAGTGCTAATTATTTAATATCATCATTTAATCAATTATTGCCTGAAATCTAAAACCCACTATCATTCAGCAATCTATAAATCCTGTGTAGGGGACGGGTGACCTGTCTCACTCAGGGTGCGTTTCTAGACAGCGTGATTGCTAACATCATTGGCAATCTTGATACTTCTGCCATTGAGTGAAGGAGTGTAACGATAAAGATAACGATGGAAGTTAGCAACGATGCTTTGTAGCAACAGCACCCAGCTTACCATCTTGACATGGCCAGCTTGCCCATGGATGTGAACATGCAAGTCTCTTCCCTGCTGATGCAGTAAACATATGTGTGCATCTTCTGCTTGCATGAGGTCTCTCATTCACTCTGATTCCATTTTTTGCTCTCTCTCTCTTCCTTCCTCTCTCTGTTTTTCTCTCTCCCTCTCTGTCTGCATTGCAGCACTTCTTCACGGTCTGTGCTCTGCGTGCTATGTGTTGCATTCTGACCACTTGGAGGTTTCCTGCAGTGGAGCTGGGAGCTGTAATCAGTGGTGTGGGGATGTGTGCATCGCTGCTCGTAAATAACCTGTGTTTTTATTCTCCAGCTCTCTCTCTCCTTCTCTCTCCCTCCTCCTCCTCCTCCTCCTCCTCCTTGCTGAGCCACTGTGGGCACAAGTGTGCCAAGCCCAGAGACAGGCTCCCTATCACCACAAAGTGTTTGTGTGTGTTTGTTTGTCCGTTTGTGTGTGTGTGTGTGTGTGTGTGTGAAAGAGAGAGACCGTGTGACTGGCATGACTCTGTCCATGTCTATTCATGATGTCCATGAATATGTTCATGAATATGTGTGTATGTGTGTGTGTGTGTGTGTGTGTGTGTGTTGTTCTGTTTGTGTTTGTAGTAGTGTGAATGCATGTGGCTGTTTTGTGACTCTGCTCATGACCAAGTCTTGTGTTTCTGCATGTCTGCATGCTTTCGTGTGCGTGTGTGTCAATGAATGTGTCAGTGTGTGTGTGTGTGTGTGTGTGTGTGTGTGTGTGTGTGTGTGAGACAGTGTTTGCTGCTTTGTGTCTGTTAACATCAGCTTATGTAACACAACTCATAAATCGATGGTTTTACAGTAGGTGGCTTTGTTACTGCAAGGAAAATCAGTTGGTCCTGCTATTGACGCTGCTGATGGCAAGCTCTAAACAAAAACACTCTCACACACACACATACACACACACACACACACACATACGCACACACACACACACACACACACATCCAAGCTGATGGCATTCTGCCGTGTGGTTGGTCCAGGCAGTGCTTTTAAGTTGTGGCAGCAGTTACCCCACTGCTTTAGAGCTTCTCAGCATGCCTAAAAAACATTACACTCCCTGGGGCCCAACAGATTAGCATGTGGCATCTCCAATACCAAGCTGAGCCACACTCAAACTCGTTCCTTAATGATCAATTAGTCGCTCAAACTTTATTATGATTTTAAATGTTAGCACGAGGTATTTTTCGATGTTGTATCTCTTCCATTTACTGAGTGCTAAGCACAAGGTGCTGTTCAGTCAAATTAAGAAGGGGTTAGGGTTGGAGTGTGGTAGGACAGGGTTGGGGTTGGAAAGTGCTGCCATGCTGGCCTCTTCACGCCTCAGTGGTGGACAATAAGGGACTCCTTAGGCAGACTGGGCTAAAAGTCTGGCTAGTGAAGGGAACTTAGGGCCCTGCTGAAAAGGCGCCTTGGGAAGTGAGCCGAACTCAGGCAGGGCTCACGGCAGGGCTCCAGTCAGTCATGATGACGGCACGAAACATTAACGATTCTGGAAACGATGGCGGCAGGGGCCACTCGCGTTAGATAGAATTTTCCAGCATGCGAGATCATGCTGCTGAAGCATCTCCAAACATGTGAGTGGGGACAGAATGACTGGCTGCACAAACGGTCCGAGTTAGTCACAGGTTTAGGGCGTGTCTTTGTGTGTGTGTGTGTGTGTGTGTGTGTGTGAGAGAGAGAGAGAGAGAGACAGAGAGAGATTGTATGTGAATATCTGTCAGTATTTGTCTAAATGCATGAGCAATGAGCATCTGTGTACATCTGTGCCTCTCCCTTCAGATTAGTGCATTTGTGTGTGAATCTCCATTTCCAGAGTAACAGAGTGTGTTTTTGTGAGTAAGTGTATGTGTGTGTGTGTGTGTGTGTGTGTGTATGTGCGTGTGTGTTAAAGAGACTGTTACCCCTGTGTGCGACAACATTCAGCATTCCTGAACACACTTCCTCTCTTCAGCAGCAGGTGGGTGATGTCATTCTGCCAAAACCCTTCCCCCATTCACCCACACACACACACACACACACACACGCTCACACACACACACACACACACACTCACGCACACACACACACACTCTCAATCCCTCAATCCCAACACTATCCCTACCCTTCCATTAACATCTCAATAAGCCTGGAGAAGTTGGTGTCGAGGGAGGGGGCAGCCCTGGCTGTGGCGGCTGCATGCTGGGGGCCTGGCGGGGCTCGTTCAGTCTCAATAGAGTGAGGCCATTAGGTTTATGTTTCCATTCGTCCTCTTTTGGGAGCAGTCCCCGGCAGCAGTGGCACCATCCTCGACTCCACTCGCAGTGCCATCTCATCCTCCTCCTCCTACACTCCTACACTCCTCTAGTGTCCTTTAGTGTGCTGCAGAGGTCTGCTTGGGTCACCGCCTCCTCTGTGGGAGAAATGAAAGGCCCAATGCGCCCAACACTGTGTGTGTGTGTGTGTGTGTGTGTGTTGGCCCAATGCATCCAATACTCACGTGTGCATGTGTGTGTGTGTGTGTGTGTGTGTGTGTGTGTGTGTTGGCCCAGTGCATCCAATACTCACGTGCATGTGTGTGCTTGTGTGTGTGTGTGTGTGTGCGTGCGTGCATTGGTGTTTTCATTTTGTGTGCATGCCACATGTGTGTGCGCCTGAGTGCAAGTGACCCATAAGATGCTGTAGGATGCTGATATTGCCCTTTTTGTTTTCATGGACTATATGTACTGTATATTTGCATGTGTGTGTGTGTGAGAGTATGTGTGTGTCTGAGGGCTTTGACTGCTGAAAGAGAAAGAGAGAGAGAGAGAGAGAGAGAGATTGCTTCTCTGTGTGTTGTGTACTGCAGTCGAGAGAAGCAAGCATGAGCAATTTCAGCATCAAGTGAAGCAAAACTACATTTAGTGTCTCAGCTCCATGCCCGTACCACAATGTCACTTCCTGCTCTGACTCACACTGAGAATTAGGGCCATAAACCACCAGTCCAGAACCAGGTTTAATTACCATGAAAAATTGTGTAGTGTTGTGTGCAGCGACCACGGTGAGAACATGATGCATGCCCACTAATGGATGAAGTGTACTCTACAGTATCGTTTCTGGCCAAAGATGAACTGAGCAGAGGTCTCACCGCAGTACATTGATCGTACTAAGAAATACGCCTCTATTCATAACGCTGTTTCCTGACTGGGTGTTGCTGTAGAGCAAAATCTCCATGGTTACAGAGAAAAGCATCTATAGCAAGGGGTAAAGACTGTACACACTGCAAGGGCCTACTACCATGTGTACTCTATCATTAAGTGCCTCCATCTCAGACTTCTATAACAGACACAGACACAGACACACACACACACATGTCAGTCTTCAGTGAATCAGCCTTGTGTTCAATCATCCAATCATTCACTATATGTTGTACTCTGCTGTAAATAACTTTGTTGTGACTGAGGGAATTTTCCTCAGTGCCAGGAGGAATGGACATACATGTGTGGCCAATTACATTAGTGCTCCATGCTGCACATGGCTTTACACACACACACACAGAGTAGGTCTATATGTACACACACACACACACACACACACACACACAGAGTAGGCCTATATGTATATTTCTATGATATAACAGGAAGTGGGAACAGAGTTCGGTTGGAAAGCACATGACCCCCTCTCACTACTGAGCATTGTGTTGACCTGCCTTAGCGTGTTCGCTAAGCCCAGCCCAGTCCTGCCTAGTCTCACAGAGCGCTGTGGAATATAATGTTTCCATGTGTTCTCAAATGACTAGAATCTCACAAATGAGGTTGTTTGTGTGTGTTACATTTCTGTTCTTTTATGCTGAGATTGTTTGATTTTCTTCTGTTACCAGCAGAGTGGGTCATCTGGATTAAATAACAACCTTCCAACAGTCCCACTCAAACAACCAACCCAAAGTAGAACACATAAACTACAACGCCAATCTGGCTTATGGGATCCCGTCAATCAAGACATTCAACAAAATATCTAAAAGTGTCACGGGAATAATCCACAAGCGGGACAGGACAGAACTTAGTCACAGTGGAATTAGCGACGCTCCGCCACTGTAGCGCACAAAGCCTGTGACAAAGTAATTTCTGTAAGGTCAGGGCATTTTGGGACACGTCCCCGATGATTAATGAGTATGAATCATTCATGCGTTGAGGCGGACCTGAGCTTCCTCACCATGAATAAACAATGAACTAGTCCCTATGTCACAGCCCCCAGGGAAGAGCCCCAAAGTAGCACGGTGTCTGCGTTTGCACCTCTTTCTGCGTCTGCAACTCCGTCTGCGTCTGCGTCTGCGTCTGCACTGTTCTGAGTTTTCCAGTTTATTCCAGGCAGCCTGTCTCTCCACTAGCCACCCCTGGCCCTGAGAATAAATCAATTAGATATGGGAAAATGTCTCAAATTTAATCTGACACATCAGGCCACTTAACTTGTCCCCTAATCTGACAACGACGACGCTATCTTGTTAGGGCCCTTCCTCAAGATGGCCGTAGACAGGCAACGATTTTTTTTTGTCTTTGTCTCCTAGCAAATGCTTGTCTCATGTCAAGGTTATCACATCGATTCTTTCTACTTCTGTGCACGACGTGCTGGTGTTGATAACAAAAAAAGTAATGGCTGTCAGCCTTCAAGTCCATATCTGCCATAAAAGAACATGCACAGCCTGAAAAGAGTAAGTGACAGAGAGAGAGAGAGAGAGAGAGAGAGAAAGAGGGGGGGGGCACTGCGTCCATGACCTTCAGTATCGGCAGAGGTGTACCAACAGTTTAAATAAGAAATCAATGGCTCACATCCGTCACCATCATCCATCATCTCCTATTAGGCCCCAGCCTGTCCCTGGTGTGCTTGGGCCTGTGTGTGACTTTAATTAAAAGATCTCAATCAAAGGTTCTTAGTCCTACTTGATGACCTTGGCTTTCTCAGCAGGCAGCTGTGTGCCGTCCAGAATTCTAGAATTAGAACATCTCGCAAGACCTTATCATCACAAATTAGTCTAGTTCCTGAAGTGATCGTAGCCCTAAAAAGCTGATTTTGGGTACTGAAAAGAGAGAGGCGTTCATATGAGTGGCACAGCCAAGAGGGGTTATATGTGTGCTTTTTGTAGTTCAAAACATTCAAAAAGCAAAAATGCCTTTGCTCTGTGTTGTCCTGAAACTCAATAAAATGAACATGCTAACCAGTTAGCTTTGTCTATACTTCAGACCATTCTCTTGGAATACCACATTGTACTTTGAGAGGCGTATATGGCAAATAAATGCATGTCAAGGGAAGAACGCTATTGTTGATGGAATGGTGCTTTCAGGGCAACTCAAGGCAACTCTTAATCCGACCATAGGTTCTTTAAGCCCTGGAGGTAAAAGTCATGGGCCCCAATCACGATCTCTGATGACAGGAGCAGAGGAAGGGACGTTGCAAAGAGGTCATCAGTAACACATCTGGAGTGGATTAGGATGTGATAGCCAATAATGACTGGCTTGACTGCTGTGCGAATGATCTCAGTGATGTGTGTGCGTGCGTGTGTGTGTGTGTGTGTGTGTGTGTATGTGTGTGTGTGTGTCTCCCTTTGATGGGAGAAGGGGTCACGGGAAGGAAGAAAGTAAGTGTGCTTCCCATGTGGTAGGACTGCATGACTGAGAGCATAACTATTGCTGAGAGTAAACTCTGACTAAACTAAAGAATGCAGTCCAGCTCTGATGGCCACAGCCAGAGAAGCAGGTTCTGGCCCTCTGAGGTGTCCATTCTCTTTCTTCACAAGATACGTTAACCTTTTCTCAGTCTCTGCATCTATCCAACCTATTTCCTACTACCCTTCAGTGTGTGTGTGTGTGTGTGCGTATGTGTTTGTGTGTGTGTGGTAGGCTGCAGAAGCAGTGGCTGTCTTGTGATGACACAGGCCTGGACCTTAATGTGTTTGTGCGTGGCATGTGTGTATGGTACACACTCAACAAGTGGCACACTCAAATATCCATCTCTTCCCTAATTGGCCATGCTGTGCTACACTGACATTTCAGCTGCTGATAAAAAAAGCCCTTGAGAATCCTTTTTTGCAGTACAATGTCTGCATCATTATTTCTTCCCTCCTCTTCCCTCAATATCAAGGTCTGATTCAATGAAACTCAATACAGTCTCATCCATTTAAATGCACTGGATTTCAAAACACTGTTTGCCTCCTCCGTTCAGGTCCCTTAGTTTAGCTCTGCAGATATGTACTCCAATAATTCACCAATTGGTTTAACAGAGCCCTGTGGAAGGAAATGTTATCTACTACAACTGAACCCTGAGGACTCATTTGTTGACTATAATCCCCCTGAAATGAAAGTTAAACAGAGATTAAAAATAACTTGCTATGTAGATAATGCTATGCCATTTGAGACTAATCTAAGTGACAGATATAGGCACTTAGTGATGACATCACTCCCAGGGCTAAAGCATAGCTTAGGAGATGTTGCGCATAATATTAAGATCTACAGCACAGTACGCTCACTAAGGACCTGTGTGTCATCACAACGCACTCACTGACACTGCAGCCCACCACATACACAGACACAGATACACACAGACACATACACATACACATACACATACACACACACATACACACACAGTCTTGCACACACGCGTGCGCGCACACACATACACACACACACACACACATACTCACACACCCACACCCAGAGAGGGGTGGGGGCAGTGCCATGGGTCCTGCTGGTGGCCATGAATAGAGGGGACAAGTGTGAGGCCAACAGGCCAAAGGCAGCACAATGGCACCTCCTCAGTCCCCACCAGCTCTCCCACAAGAACAGAACACATACACCCCCGCCCCCCAAGACACACACCCATACCCACCCACCCACACACACACACACACACACACACACACACACTGCCTGATTCATCTGGAGACATACAGAGGAGAGATAGAGAAAGAGGAAGAGGGAGACGAAACGGTGAAAGAGATGGAGTAGAAAGGGAGAAAGAGAGGTGGAAAGAAAGAAGCACAGACAAAGAGAAAAAACAGACACACCGACAGGGGTGCTGAGACAGACATAGACAGAGAGAGAGAGAGAGAGAGAGAGAGAGCGCACAAAGGAGAGAGAAAAAGAAAGAAAGAAAAAGACAAGGAGAAACAGAGAGACAGACACACAAACAGAGAGAGATATAGGGAGGAGAGAGAGAGCAAGCATATGTTTGGGAGTGATCCAAGAATCTCTGTTAAATATGTTTATATCCTCCCTCCCTTGCTATTAACGTTAGCTTTACTGTCCCAATTACTCCTCAAAAGGCTCTCTGTGCTGCGTCTGGCTGTGGCGATCATTACTAATTGCATTATTCATTCTCTAAAAAAGTTATGTGAATCTGAGCGTTGGAGAGGGAGAATCAGAGAGGTGGACTCAGGAAGGGGGTGGATAGTGATGGATCGCGGAGTGACAGAGAGCGAGCGAGAATAGGAGGATGGATGGATGCCGGATGACGGAAGAGGGGACTGAATATTTCATACTTCTCATTCTGCTGAGCAATCGAGGCGGATGGCTGTGAGAAGCTCATTAGCAGCCAGCTCGTCTGAGTCAGTGGCACCCAGCCAGGATCTCCCTGCTCCTCCTCCTCCTCAGTCTTTCCTCCCACTCTCTTGCCTATCCTCCACTCTTCTCTCTCTCTTGCCTATCCTCTATCTCTCCTTTCTTCTCTCCTGCCTATCCTTCATCTCTCCTCTCTTTTGTCTATCCTCTTCTCCTTTCCTCTCCTCTTTTCTTTGCTCTTCTTTTCTCCTTTTCTCTGCTCTCTTCCCCCTTTTTTCCTATCCTCTCTACCCATTCCCTCTGTTTTTCTCTCTTCTCTCCTTTACCTTTTCACTCTCTTCTCATTTACTCTTTCCTTTCATTTCCTTCCTCTTTCTCATTTCCTCTTGTTTCCTTTCCTTGCTTCCCTCTCTTTTCTTCTCTCCTCTCACACTAATTCCACTCCAAACATTCTCTCCCTCTTTCTTTCTTTCTCCTCTACTCTCCTAACTCGCTCTCTTTCTTTCTCCCTCTCCTCTCTCCCCTCACTCATAGCTGAACACACTGCTGCTGCTGCAACATTAATTAGCCGGCATGTTGAGTTAAGGAGAAACTCTTTTGTTAGAGGATCCTGCATGGCAATTAGGCTCTGAGCTCCTTAGTACAACAGCAGAGGAGAATAGCTCTGTGTGTACGGGGAAGGATGGATGATTAGCAATGCGTTTATCAGGAGTGCAAGTACAAACAGAGAGAGAGAGAGAGAGAGAGGGAGATTGGGGCGAGAGAAAGAGAAAGAGAGGGAGAGAGGGAGATGGGGTGAGAGGTTGGGAGAAAAAGAGTGAGAGAGAGAGAGAGAGAAAGAGAAAGAGAGAGGGGTAAACTCAAGGGAAACAAATGGGATTAGGTTCACAGAGGCCTCCTCTTCTTAGAGGCATCATATCAGAGCTGTGTATCGTGCTTCTCTGCCACCTGTCTCATTCATTTATTTCATTTGCTTAATCCTCCTAAACGCCTCCCTGAAAGGATATCTACCTCTGTCTACTCCTGCTGTTTTCTCTTTGACAATGCACAGTCTAACTTTTTGAACATTGTTAAGTTAAGGTCGCTGCTCGAATGATTGGGCACAGTACATGATATACAGCGACTAATTCTTATCCAGATAATCTACATCATCAGCAAGTGAATCATCAGCTCCCAAAATTGGCCTTTGGGATGATTAAAGTGTATCTATCTAAATCAGCAGCATCTGTTCTGGATCAGAACGTTAAGAATCCTGTTCTGTTTTTACCCAAGTATGCCCCAGACAACATTTGCCCCTCAACTGTTTGCCCCAGTATGATCCCCTTACCCCTTTAGCCTTTAACCCCCCACCCCTCATCTCTCCCTCCACCTGCCTCCTGCCTATTCCATCATCCTAGTCCATGGCCTCATTTCTTACTTCAGTCTAATTCTCATCTGGAGGCTCTCTGTCTTCCTTCAGGTCTCCTTATTCTGCCTGCTGTCTGAGGAGTCATTCTATTATTATGAGGAGAGGTTAATAATGTCAGCATTCCCGTTTCGCTCGTAAAGAAAAAAAAAAGGCTCGGGGAGAGGGGCCAGCCACTCTTGTCGCTCTGCAGCGGCCGCCTGCAGTGCATCCCGTTATGAGTGCAGAATTTCGAATGAGGAATGTTCTAGAAAAGTGTGTCTTTTTTTTTTGCCAGATGCCAGATGAGCTGCACCATAACAAGTGCAAATGATTCCTTACTTTCTTTCTTTCTCTCTCTGTTTTTCTCCCTTTCCACTAATCCTTTTTAGAGAGGGAATGAAAGATGCTAAAAAAAAGAAAGAAAAACAGAGAGGGGAGAGAGAGAGAGAAAAAGAGACAGAGAGAACACAGATAAAAGGATTGGGACTACATTATGCAAGCGAGAGTGCTAGACAGACATGATCATTGCCTGAGTCAAACAGCGGCTGGGCGCCATGGGAACATGAGCGCGGTGTTGTGAGAGCTCCAGTCCCTGCTGGTCTGCGGTCGCGCTGGGGGGACGAGAGCACTCAATGGGACAGCAGCTGGAGGGTGAACACGTGCACACACATACCCACATTCCACTGCAGAACACACACACACACACACACACACACCACACACACACACACACACACACACACACACACACACCTCGATCTCTTTTGCTTTAACGAACCTTCTGATTTACAAGCATTCATACACAAATTGACACATGCACTCTCTTAACACTCCCTAACACTCTCTAAAGTCATATTATTAAATATTGACATGCAGAGTTTTATGATCTATTCACATCTAATGCAGTGAGATAGACATTCATATTCCTTCATGCCAATGTATTAATATGCTCACATACTCACACACACACACACACACACACTTCCATACAGCAGGGGCATCTCATTACATAACCGCCCCTCAAAAATATCTGAAGCTGTGTGATTGAGCCCCCCCCCCAAAAAAAATCACTTGTGTACGTGTTTGCGATGCTGCAAAATCCCTGCAGCTGATCCCGCCACTCAGACACATTACACACCCACTCACACACTCACACACACACACACACACTGGCCAGCCTGTTCTCTTTTGGTGATGACTCACTTTTGCCCTCCGCTAGACCTCGTAGCTCTGGAAAGCCGGTGCTGGAGCACTGGCGAATCCCAGGGTGCAGAGTTGGCAAGGCGTAACCGAGCACTTGGAAGGCCCATCAACGGCGCGGAGGAAAGGGCAACGAGGAGAAAATGACAACAACAAACGGCAAGTGTGGAAATGCCACGTGCCACTCAACCTCAAACACAGAGGCGTGCCAGGGCTCCAACAAATCTGATGCCTGGCTGTTTCTGTTGGCATTTTCTGCCCGCTTGAAATAGCGCTCATGGGTGGTATGTGGATAGAGAGCTTGGCACTGCCAGTCAGGTTCAGTTGTTTTTTCAGCTACCAGCTACAGCAAGGATATGTTGTGCTCTATCAGACAATGAGGACTGCTCTTTAAATTTTGCCATTTCAGAATTCTTTGTGAGTGTGTGTGTGTGTGTGTGTGTGTGTGTGTGTGTGTTTATACACCTGTAAACACGGGGTTGCATGTGTATGCCATCTGTGAGCTCAGTCCATGTAAGTTGTCTGTGGAATGAGTGTGTGTGTGTGTGTGTGTGTTTTTACACCTGTAAGCACGGGGCTGCATGTGTTGGTGGGTGTATAAGTGTATGCCATCTGTGAGCTGAGTCCATGTTAGTCTGTGGAATGAGTATGTAAGAATATGTGTAAGAACATGTGTAAGAATATGTGTAAGAATATGTGTGTGTGTGTGTGTGTGTGTGCGCACCCACGCCCTTGTATGTTTGTGTATGCATGGGATGTTGGTGGGTGTCATGACATTTCTGAACTCTTGTAACTTATGTGTGGAATGAGCATCTGTATGTGTGTATTCTTGTGTGTGTGTGTGTGTGTGTGTGTTTGTATTTGTGTATGCATGTTCAGCCTCTATTACTGGAGGGGAACAAACTAATAAACACTTCAAAGGATTCCATCTTATACATGGGCCATCACTAAGACCACACCTAGTGCCACAGACCCGGAGCAGACCCAGTTGACCGGCCCCAAAACAGCCAACCTAGTCTAGACCCAGCTGGGCAGCACCAGCAGACCCAAACGAGCCACAACCCAGCAGACCAACAGACTCAACCCAGCAGACTAACAGACCCAGCCTAGAGTCCCAGTCACAGACAGGTCACAGACCACAGCTGGCACTGACTGACTGTAGGACAAGGAGGCTGGAGAGGGAAAGAAAGCAACTCATCAGGCTACAGCCACAAACTGAGCCGCAGCTTAGCAATTTACAGACAAACAACAATGGGCCATAATGACACCACAAAATAGGTCCAAGCCATTTAAGGACAGCCAGATTAGGGTTTCACTGATTTGCTTTCAGTTGATGTGTATGTATCTTCTCTCTTTCTCTCTCTCGCTCTCTCTCTGTCTTGTGTTCTAAAAAGCCTTTCAAATAAAGGTTCTGAAAAGGCTTTTTGGCTTTCGAAATGGAAGGCAGACATCAAAGCACCCATCCCAAAGCCTTTGAAGGCAAACAGCGGTTGTTTTTATTTTTATTATTTGCACGGTGTGTGTGTGTGTATGTGTGTGTGTGTGTATGTGTGTGTGTGTCATGCTGATCCTCTACAAGTTTTTGTGGATGTTGAAAAAAAAGCACCAAGTTATTGCTTGGATCACAGGACTCAAGCCTGACACTCTCTTTCCCACAGATTCACAAACAGACAACGACCCACAGCATTTCTGTCTGTATTTGCCTCCCAGTGAGACCGATAGAGTCACGGTTTCACATTCACCTAAAGGTCACCTCTCAGACAAAAGAGTGGGTTCTTTCTGCTAGCGCCCGGGTCACAAGCCCATCTCGTTAAATGCCACCGCAGGCACATTGGATGCTGATATTCATTTACTGTGGATGTGGAAATATGATGTGCAATTCGGGGCAGTGCCTGTCATGTCCTGTCCCCCACCACCACCATCTTACCCTGATCCTGATTCCCCCCCAATCCTGATTCAGATGCCTGCTGGTTGGGGGATGGGGAGGGTTACCAGATGCAGAAAATGCAAGGCAAGATGTGCACACTTTACACTTGAGCGATAATGAATTAGCTAACAGTACACACACACACACACACACACACACACACTCACACATATAGAGAGAAAGAGAGAGAGAGAGAGATAGAATCTCCATGCTAGATGAGAGATGTAACAACAAAACACCACAGAACAACAAAACTAACATATTCAAACATATATTCACATATTCAAACAACAAACACATTAATACATTTCCAGCCCCAAACTGCTCCCCAGCCCCTTTCGGTGTTTTAGTCCCACTTTTGCTAGAAGACAGACCCAGCACTGCGCTTCTATACTAGCCACATTCCCCTGCTCCCTACAGCGGTGAGCCAACAGCCAACAGGCTTTTATCACCCTAGGCATGTTGCTTCTGTGTACAAAGTGAACCAGCGCGTCCTTGGGGAGTTCAAACAATGTTTTTACTGAGGTATTAAAATAACAGCCGCAGCTATATGGCTTCTGAGAAGAAACAAAGAGCGCTACTGTGACCGCACGTATGGACCATGCCACTGTATGCGCGGCAGGAAGAGAGGGGGCCAAACAGGGAGAGATGTGATGAGGGAGATAAGACTGACCTACAGCTTGGAACAAAAATACGCCCCACATGCTTGATTTTAGCACCTCACGCACACAGCATTGCACTCCCTCTCTTTCTTTTTGTCTTTCCCTCTCTATCTCTCTCTCTCCCTCTCTCTGTCTCTCTCTCTCGCTTTCCATTTCTCTCCTTCTGGTTTGATTCTTGCTCTAAGTCTTACACAAATGGCACACAGATAAAAAGAGTAATACAAACGTGTGCACACACACACACACACACACAAAAGTCTTTAACATCACCCAGAGGCACCATGCCAGGCAAATGCACACACACACACACACACACACACACACACACCGTGCCCCACTGTCTCCCCTGTCAGTCAAGGCTGTGTGATCGCAGCATGGAAGTGAGTGCAGTAGGACTCTAATCAGTGTGCATAAAGAGCACATTAGCATAGAGCCCCATTCCGAGGCCAACACAACAGGCAAAGTGGCTGAATAGAGGTTTACCCACAGCTTCATATAGCCCCAGAAGCTATGGCTACACATGCAAAGCCCCAAATAAGCATATTGGCCCAATAGGCTGCTTCACCGTCCACCAAACGACATCCACGGGACAAACAGAATCTGTGTGTGGCATCTGAGATGTGCACCTGTTCAAAGGAGCTGATTTCATCCAAGCCAATACAAATACATTCATTCTGAATTAAATATCTTTTAGAAATGGTCTCTATACATGCCCACCCAATGCAGAAGGTCATATGGTCACATGCTCAAGCAGTCCACATGCATGAATGCTCTTGAATCTCAGTCCTTTTATTGTAAAAACAATGGAAATATCTTAGTAACTTCAGAGAGTACTGGGAGGGAAATGGAAAATCTGATAGGTAGGTCAGGTGTCAAGTTGGAATTGAAAACAGGGAAAAGTGCAGCCAAAAGCTTTGGAAAAATGGGTTTCAGATCTGTTCTCCAAAGTATGAGATGACAGATTTTGGTCTGCACCTGGCCTCCATCCGTCGTTCGTTCGCTCCCTCGCATAGGAAAAAAAAGGTCAGCCTTAAGAGTAGCTGAGCTGAAGCCTGCAGCTCTGTTGTGATCAGCTGTGTCTGGAAGTCAGCGGGCAGTAGAACATGGCCGCCACACCACCGTGTCGAGAGGAGAGGAGAGGAGGGGAGAGGAGAGGAGAGGAGAGGAGAGGAGAGGATTGGGTTGTGGTGGTGGGGGGGTCTCCATCTGTTGGCAAGATGACACAGCGCTCCTCCGACTCGCCACAGATGGTCCACACGAACCAACAACCTCAGCCCGCTGGCACTCAGGGGATGCCCAGTGACCAGACATCGCCCGCTAAGAGAGTGCCATTTCCCAACAGCACCCAGTGTAGATGAGTGCAGTGCTAGCAGTGCCTCTCTTCCAGCCTCCAAGAAAACAATACATACTGAGACACAAACACCACATTTTCCGTGTCAGTGGTTCCAAATAGAACAGATCGGCACTGGAATATTCTGGAAAGAATAGTAAGGAGAGCAGACACGGCCTTTTCCCCCTATGTGCTTTTTTAAAGTTGTGTTTATAGTTATAGCCACTAACCGCTAACACTTAGCCTCAGCGCTACACTCCACAGAGCAGTAATGCTCACCGGTGGACGCTAAGAGGCTGCCAGATTGGGCTGCATCGTCACCAGGCCCGTGCTGGAGGAACGGTCATCCCTCAGTGCGTTACAAGACTACGCCCTCACCCTATCACCTTCCCCAATCTCCCAAAGGCCGGCCTATGCTTTATCAAGGTGCCATCATTGTGTTTGTGTCCCCCCTACACCCACACCCACCCCCACCCCTCCCTCAAAATGGCAAGGCTCACACTGCATACCAAACACAGGCCTCCAGTCGAAGGCAGTGCCATCGCCAATGTGGTTATCTCATCATTTAGAACGGAGAGAATCTGCTACTGTGGAGGTCCATGGATGACAAGGCTGGCCTTGATTTATTTTTCTTTGTGTCCAGTGTACTGTTTTCTATCCACTCGGGATACAGGATGTAGGTGCACGCATGTGTGCATGTGTGTGTTCTGTAGTGAGAGTATTGGAATCAGAATGTATGTTTTATTTTCAGTCATTTGGAGTTTATGTCGTTAGGTTTGAGCTAGGCCTTACTCAACTGTCTTTCTATATATGACATAACATGAGATAAGGTGGAATACCATGTTCTTGGGTTGTTTCGCTATATGCACTGTCTAGGTTTGTCCCCTGCGTCATTGGCTATCTGCCCAAGTGTACCACGCTGGCACTAATCATGGACTGATTCAGTGTGACCCACATCAACTGGGATGACCAACACCATCTTCCGTCAACCTGGAACTGTACTTAGACTCAGACTATTTCCTTGTCTAATTAGAGCGGTTGGTTGATCTTTATGTGAAGCATGATGGCTCTCCCGAATCATTGTAAATAAAACTCTGTTCCTGATTTTTCTAACCATTGTCTGACTTGGTCTCCTGCTCTACTGATGTAACCTAAAAATGACTATCAATAGCTATGTTGCTGGTTTCAATACTCCAGTCAATCTCCTCCTGTGTAACAACTTCAGCTTTGCAAACTCTTTGGCCATGTTTCAGTGATTCTGCAATGCAGCAGCAGAGCAGTGGTCAGCCAGTCTTCCAGGGCCAAGGCAGGAACTCAAGCTTGTTTGTGATTTGAGGTGTTAATCTATGTGGCTCTTAACACCTCTGAGGCCACAACAGAGGACGGATACCACTGCCACAAACACCTTGGAGAACAAGGACACACACACACATAGACACACGCACACAAACACAGACACACACACACACACATAGGAACCCACACAAGGTGAGACTTTTGTTTTAGAGTGCTCCCTATGATCAAAAGACACCCACACACACAATGCGCACACACACAAACACAACCCTGTGATCAAATGAAGGCACACACTCACCCACCTAGTATATATACACGCACTGACACACAAGTGCCTTAAACATCCGTTGTCAACAAACCAGTCAGGGTCACGTCCACACGCAACCCCTTACATGCAATTTCCACCTTAGTGATAGAGCAAACAACACTGCAGTTTTGTGTTTGATCAGGGCAACCCATGTGTGTAGGAGAGGAGAGGGGCAAACAAATACCACTACATAAACACATATGAACACCCACACACACACAATCTCTCTCACACACACACTCAAACACACACACACTCTCTCTCTCTCTCTTTCACACACACACACACACACACACACACACAGCACAGATGCACTCAAACCAGAAGTTGGGCAACAAAGTAATGTACAGTGGCTGAAGGGAGGAGGTGTGCACACCAACATTGGGTATTGGGACAGAGTTTGTAAACAAAACAAGCCTGCACACTTTGAAGGCCCTAATAACAGACCAGCTTTAGCAAGCAGGGGCCAATGAGGGTGGCCCCGTCAGTGGCTGCACTGTTGTTTTTCAATCTGCATGATCATGTACAGCCTCGTGGTCTAAGACTGGGATTCGTGCCTTGGCTTCAAAACACTCGCTAACGCTATAAAGTGGTCCTCTCTTCTCTCTCTCTCTCTCTCTCTCTTTTTTCTTGATTCACGGCAACATTGGCGTAACCAACATGTAATTGTGGCCATATGTTCACAAGTTGGCGTTTTCTTGCTAGAGAGCCGACAGGGGCTTTTCTGCGGTTAGGAACTTCAGAGGAGGGAAAGATGGGATGAGGACTGGGAAGAGTGGCGTAAAAGAGGGAAAGAAGAAAGAGAAAATAAAGTAATAGTACTTGGTGGTTTTAGGACTCTGGCCCTGGAATTTCAGTGCGGTGACAGCCAGAGGAGCAGCGCACTTCTGACAAAATAATGAAAACAAAAAATTTATAAAACCGCCTGGGGAGGAGGGGGCAAAAAAAAAAAAAAAAAAAAACTGTCCAGGGTATTCATCTCTGCTTCTTAGGTCATATCAGGCACATCCAAAAATGTTGGCTTCGGTGCGTGTCTGGAAAGTTAGCCTCTATTTGTCCACCGAATTGTAAATTCCTGATGTCTGTTACCATGGTTCTGCAGGACAAATATTATCATAATACAGCATTGCAAGGCCTGGTAAAACTGGGTAGATGGGACACACTCAAGATAGGTGCCTGACACTCACAGGAAGTTGCTATGCAGCGTCTGATAGTCCTTTATTTAAAAGGACTGAATTATGTGGTGTGACAGGAAGCTTCTTGGTGTGTCAGAGTTAAACTGTTGAACAGAACAGACAGAGGAAAAGAAAAGAGTTTGTCCTCTTCTCTTCTTATACCTGTTTTCTATGAGCTTGTGCAATAATTAATAATTAATAATCAACAATCACTGATCCATCACAGGACCGTGGAAGAGAAGATATGTGTGACTGTACTGTTGATCAGCTGCCTGTCTGCCAATTCCCACGAGTGCAGACTTAATTGAGAATACAGTCAGTGAGTAATTGAGGCTGTGAGTGAGTTTGTGTGTGTGTATGTGTGTGTGCATGTGTGTGTGTGTCAAAAGAGGGAGACGAGAGAGAAGCTTTTGCTTTTCCACGCATAAAATTAATCCAACCCAACAATTTGGGCTCAAAGCCATTGAGGGATACGACAGACCCACTTTAATAACACCTCTCATGCTTGGCATAAAGTATTATTTTCCTGCATTACCTTACATAACAAAAAAGACCCTCCACACACACACAAACACACACACACACTGACAAGTGGCTTTAATCATCCACACAGCTGCCTCGCCCCGCTTTGTGCTCTGTGCATTCTGATGGAGCAATAACCCACATCAGAGCAACGCACTGATGACAAGGTCATCACCAGAGAGAGCGTATCAGTTTTTTCAAACCACCGAATGCCTTCAGAAGATTGAGGGAAGAAATCGAGAGACTATCTCTCACCGGCGCAGAGGACGAGCCACCCGCCACGTTTCCCGCCAGTGACACTGGGAGTGAATACGAGAGTGAGGAGCTGTCTCTCCTGTCACACACCTGTCTTTCCTCATGAGGCTCAAAAACCCCGACACCTGCTGAGAACACGTTAGCACGTGAGGCTTGCTGCTATTCATCGGTAGAATGCCATGGGGATTACAGCGTCAATCCTGGCTTGTGATGTGTTATTTTTCACGGTGTCGTTATTTCGCTAGTCTGTTTATTTTCTGTATTACTTGCGTTCAAGAAATAGAAAACTTCTGTGACTGACGATCTAGGTGATGTTTCTCTGTGTGGCTAACAAAAACATACGGACACTTATGGCCTGACTTCCATTCTTCCCGTATTTGATGGTGGAGTGTGAAACTTTAAAAGGGGGGGAAAGAACACAAGGGGAGTGAACGCTTAATGGAAACACTCACACACGTGCAAGCATGCATGCCTGCCTGCCTTTGTACACACGCAGGCATGCAGGCAGATAAACAGGCTACTATTCAGCTCGTCCCCTGACTTCCCTACTGAGAGGCAGTAATTACAGGGAGAGATGGCGAAACACCAAAGTCTCCCATGATGCCAGAGTTCCTGCGCTCGTGTGAATGGCACGACTGTGTTTGGCTGGGGCTGGGGCTGGGGCTGGGGGGGAGGGTTGAACGGCTTTGTCGTTTTTGTCGCACTGCCGCTCTCACGCATAACAATCATAACACAGTCACTGTGCCAAAGTCAAGCTGTGAACACGACCCCCTTTCACACTCCCTTGTACATACACACACACACACACCACTGTACGCCACTCCAGTGGACACACCTTGAAGATAAAAATATTGCTAGATTAACGGCATGGAAGATTAACAGAAAATATTGCAACCATAATGACCAATAAAAGACATCCACACATGCGCTTTTTTGGGTGGCTCAAGAAAATGTAACTTGACAGCCCAGAGTTTGCCTAAGCAAACAGAGTTACGCACAAAGACGACTTATTGCATTAAGTCCCACAGCGTAGCGTCCCCTAAAAACTACAGTAGCGATAGAGCACCTCTTTAAGCTTTCCTTCCCCTTCACCTCTCCTCCTCCTCCTCCTCTCTCCACCGTGGCCTTGTGACGCTATCAGAGAGCTTCTTTTCCCTGAGAGGCTGTGGCCTGAACAGTGACGCACTCCCTCAGAGCTCCCTCAGAGCTCCCGCAGGCCCGGCAGATAAACAATGGAGAGAAGGATCTATTTCAGCGCTTAGCTCCAACATTGACTGGGTCTATTTATGGCCATAGGCTGAAGAGGAGATGGGACTGTGAGACAGGGTCTTTGAAGGTGTGTGTGTGTGTGTGTGTCAGCATTGGTGGCTTTTGATTTAAATGCACGTGTGTGTGTGTATGTGTGTGTCTGTGTGTGTGTTCGTGTCAGCATTAGTGGCTTTTGATTTAAACGCATGTGTGTGTGTGTCCGTGTGTGTGTCTGTGTGTGTGTGTGTGTGTGTGTGTGTGCATAATCACATAGATACTGTGAGCAATATGGGCATGCGACCATGCATGTGAATGCATGTGTATATTTGAAGGTCATATGTCACACACACATGCATTCCAAAAATACATCCATCACACAGTCTCTCCTTCTCCACACACAGGCCTTCAAACTTGACCTTACACACACACACACACACACATACACACACACACAAAAAAAACCACAAACACACACACACACACACAGCACGTCCAGAACTTTCTGCTCGGAGGAACTCGGCTTACGTCATGTTAAGGTGTGGTAAAACAAATCAGTGAAAGTGAGTAATGTTACACACACACACACACACACACCAACACACTTTCTCCCAGAGATTTACAATCAGAGGAAACGAGTGTGTGGACAGAACCCCCCCCCCCCACTCCCTCTACCCAAACTCACTGTCTCCTGTTCAGAGAATAATCTGCTCCAGCTCAGCATTAAGTAAGTAAGAGATAAGGTAAGAGGAAAGACCCTAAGACTGTCTTCATGGTTGCTCCCAATCTGTGAAACAAAGAGCCCCCCACCCCACCCCACACACATACATACACAAACACACATACACACACACCCCGGAGCAGGACAGGGATCCTTCCTGTCTTTCCTTTTGTTGGACCACTCCAGGCCAGTCCAATGGGGGGTCAGGGCCAGTCCACTTTGCCACTGACAGACGTTTTTTCCGAGGAAAAAATAATATTTTTCTTGGATTACTTTCCTTTTAAACACAACCTGGACGATAAGATAAGGGAGCCGAAAAAGCCCCGGTTTGAGGCCTGAGTGAGAGGTTGACAGAGAGAGAGAGAAAAAGAGAGAGTGCAAAGAGAGATGAAGAGAGTGAGAGAGAGAGAAAGAGAGAGAGAGAAAGAGAGACGGAAAGACAGAGTGAGAAAGAGAGAGGGAATGAGAGGTGGAATGAGAAAGTGAAAAAAGAGAAAGGGGAGAGAGCAAAAGAAAGAAAGAAAGAGAGAGAGGGAGAGAGTGTGTTTTGTTCTTAAGACCAGGAGGAGCTGAAATAATGAAAGTCCTTTGGTCTGAGAGCTGGCCTGGTGAGATGGATTAAGCCCAGCCGCCCATGTAATGAAGCACTATCGGGGCATCATGCTGCATCAGCAGGGGGCCTCCCATAAACACCGCTGATTAATTGCCTCCTCCCTCGGCCGCCGCGTGGCTCTCATCAAGACACGGCACAAGACAAGCCCCATACCACACCTCAAGTAAATTAGCTATGATCGAGAGAGAGAGAGAGAGAGAGAGAGAGAAGCTGGGCTGTTTGAAGCAACAAGCCTTTCAGACCATTAATAATAATGTCCCTTTGGTTCCTACAGCATGTGATGTTGTAACTGCCACCCCCCCCCCCCCCAACACCACCACTACTATGTCTATACAAATTGTCCATTCTTAAATAATAGCCTAATTCGCCTACTCTCATATCCTTGAAGGATTAAAAGGACTTCCAATGAGTGTACGCACGCGCTGTGTTTTATAAATAACCCATTTTTTTCACACAGCTGACAGGGAACACACACTAAGGTTGTAGCCAGATGCCGCCTGACAGCATCTCCAAACCCACCATTATGTTGCTTCAGTATCTAGCACTGAGATGCTCTCCTCTATCTCTTTCTCACTCTCTTACTCCAAGGTGTAGATACACAAACAACAAAAAAAAATAGCAGAATGTGTCAGGTCTACATCAATTGACTGGACCAGCTAGCCTAATCCCTATTGCCTGTGTTCAGTGATAACAGTCAGTGATATTCCTGTCAAAATAAGGGGGCCATAAACAGATAGATATCTGGACATCCGTGGCCCAGGGCTATTGACTTTTCCATAGAGACACATGGTGCTGGTGGAGATGGAGCACAAACCTCACCAAAAAATCGCTTCAGGGCTGGAGGATGCTGAGAGGGTTGGGGTGGGAGTGGGGGTTGATGTGGAGGTGGGGGTAGGGGTAAGAGTAGACACCCAAGAGGCCCGTGCATGCCACACAAAGCAGGATTATTCTGCAAAGCTGGACAGGCAGGTTCACACAATAACCCCGTTAGCGTGCAGTGTATCTTATTAGAAGCCCTCGGGTGAAAGAGGACCGAAGCATCGTGATCAGACAGCAAGAGGATAGACTTGCCCCCGCAGCACAGCTGAATGCTACAACACTTCTCTCTGGTCCTCATTTTCCTATTGAACTAACGAGTCACTAAACACAGCCAGAGCCAAGATGGCTGCCGAATGGCACACAGTTCTTGATCCACTCTGACTTGAAGCTGATTCAAACCTGATCTGGATCTGTGCTGGATATAGTTCCAAATTGGCAGGTGAGACTTGATGCCACGTGGGAGGTCTTCCTCCTGCTAACAATCCCCCATCAGCACCTCTCCAGGGGCTAAAACGGCTAGGACAGTTCTCACAAAAGGACACGATCATACATATGTACATGTAACCCGTGTAACAATACCGTCGCAGTGGGCCATTGTACCATAGGCATAACAATCAATGATAGATGGGGTCTTTTTGTGTACTGCCACATGCTGTCGGTTCATATCCAAAAAGGCCCCCTTCCACGGCAGTCTTCTGGGACCATTTTTACCCTTGAACTGACTATATTATCACATGAATAGCAGCTATTCATGTCTTTCGCCCATATATTTCAGCGCTGTGTGCGGCATTGGGTATGAAGTCTGTCTCCCGTGCACTGTTTTTTTTTGTAGGTCCTCATCACAGTGCTCTGCAGGCCTGTTGTTCAAATAGCCGGTACAGTTACACTTGGAAACAACTGCTGTGCTGTAACTGAGAGTGAAGTAGATCTGTCTGCGCCAAAGGGAGAGGTGGTGGGGGGGGGGTTGTCTGAGAGCTTCTTTGCCCTTATTGTGTGAGTAAGGAGCCTCTCTGACCCCACAAGAAAAGAGGACTGAAATGGATCGCCATGAGACTGGGATGGATTATAGCTCACTAAGGGCACTTACGACATGTCCTTAGGCAAGGCAGTACAGGTGAAGTAGCGAAGGGCTCCTTATTTCTGAAAGGGGACACAAATCTGAGTTGATGCTTTTTTTTTTTTTTTTTGGTCTAATCTTTCAGCCGGGTACAAATTTAGGTCTTTTGAGGGATAGGTGAGATTGCTTTGAGGCTGATCGATCTCCGAGCCAATCAATAGTGTGCCTCAGCAAACAGCAGTGAAAGGCTGCAGATGTAGCAGAGGGGAGGGGTGGATGGGGAGGTGTGTGTGTGTGTGTGTGGTGGTGGGGGGGTTCGGTAGTCTGAAGCACAAATGGCACCCATCAAGTTTCGTCGCCCCGCGTCCCATCCCGTCACGTCGTGCTGTGTGCTCCTGTGGCGTTCACTGGATGATGAGTCAGTGTTTCCTGTCTGACGGAGATGGAGGGGCCCGAGTGTGTGTGTGTCGAGATGAAGAACGCTGCCTGTCCTGACCACTGCAGGACTCCTGGAGCATGGTGTCCTGGACACATTACAGAAAACAAACGAGTCTCTCTCTCTCTCCCTCTCTCGTTCTCTCGCTCTCTTTCCCTCTCTCTTGGCTGCGGGCCACCATGTCGGCCCAGTCAGACAGCCCCGCCACAGGATGGCTTTTAGCTTTTATCTCGTTTCCACTAAACCCCAGACTGGCAGCACGGGAGCACCTAGCTACTGGCCTCCAATGCCCAATTAATGCCAGGATGAGCGCTCTGGTCATGCCATTTCTTTGCCCTTGCACCATCTGCCTAGCCCCACCCTGCTGCTCACCATTAACACATGCAGAGGCAAGGGGGAGTCACTGCCATCCATCCATTTCCTGTATGTGTGTATGTGTGTGTGTGTGTGGTGTGTGTGTGCGTGTGTGTGTGTGTGTGGCATGGGCTGGCATACAAGCTATCAGATAAGAGGCTTGCTCACTTTTGAGAGATTTGACAGACTAGGACCATACATTATAAGAGCAACTGGTTTCCTGTGTTAAAATGATGGCTCAGTGTGTGGAAGTCCAGTGTGGCCAGATGGCATTGGACAAGAGTGGGATTAAATGTCCTATCACGTTAACTTGCAGAGTTTGTCACATATTTACACATATTTAATCATATTCACATATGTAAACAGTATATATACAGTATAAACACACATGCACGCGCACACACTCAAACGAATTCAAGGCGCGTATACACACACACACACTGAAAATATGTGAATAAGTGAATCAGGAACAGAAACTGCAACACACTCTGTCAAAAGCTTACTGTGCTGCTTCCAAACCTTCCCCTGGCACCCGGACAGGGTCCTGCTCTTTCGGGTCGGTTGTTAGCATGGCATTAAATCCAGGAAAGAGGAATTTCCGCCTTGCGTCGCAGAGTTAAGAAAGTCTGGATAGAACAGAGTCCCTGTGAGGACGAGGCGAGCCCTCAGTCCCACCCCCCACTCTCTCTGAAAACCCCAAATGGAGCGAACTGGCGGTTTGGCCCAATCGGCACAAGCCCATGGAACCACTACTGCCAAGCCACATGCAGCCCATATGCTGGGGGCTTGCAACTCACACTTACACACTTACACTTACACACACACACACACACTGGCTCAGAAATAGAGTGCTTATGATCAAATCTGCATTGACATGGAATATGAGATGTATGGAAACAGGGCTGACTGTTGTGTGTGTGTGTGTAATAGACGGGGTCTAGAGGGGGCTGACTGAGTTGCGTGTGTGTGTGTGTGTGTGTGTGTGTGTGTGTGAGGAATAGAGGGGGGGGGGTCTGAAATGGTGGAAAATCTAGTATCACATGCCAGTTGGAGATTCCAGTCAGTGCTCTAATTTTTCCCTCCATTTGTAGCCTAGTCCTGCGATGACATGGGCCTAAAATTGGTAAAATGCGCATATTAAATCAGCATCTCTGCACTTCGCTCCGGTCTGGCAGCGGGTTAAAATAAACAAACAAATAAATGAACAGATACATAAATCTACTTGTGCCCTTTGCCGGGAACATCCACAGTGATGATGGAAACGGGAAGAGGCAATATCTCCTGATATAGAGACCAATGTAATATTACAGGCAATGTCCTGCCCAAACAGAATTAGGATTTAGACACCACACACACCAACCAATCACTGTTGTGTCACTGCGATACACAGGAGACCGGCTTGATTCTGTTACAAGAGAGCGGAGTGAGGAGGCGATTCTCAGCTTCATAGACAAACGCAGTGCCTTAGTCTCCCTGCCTTGTTTCAGTAAAGATCAATAACTCCTCTTTAAAAGATGCTCTGGTGGCTAGGGAAACACAAAGGTGGAGTAAAATGAAGCCTGGCAAATATAATGGGTCTGAATGTGTGGTTGTGGTCTATGTTTCTCCCATTGCCAATGGGGCTATTTAAAAACATTGCCAAACAGCCGAGTGCAATTGTTTCTGCTGTTTCTTAGTCATTTCTCTAGGCGTACACACACACACACACACACACACACAAATTTAGAAATTAATCCTAAAGTCACCGCATACATCCAGAAGATTTATTCATTTGTATATGTGTGTGTGTGTGTGTGTGTGTGTGTATGTGTGTGCAACCGCTGCAGCTTGCTGAGGAAAGCAAGGTTATGAGTTATGTGTTTTGGTGTTATGATACATTGAATGCAGACTGGGGTGGAAAGAATCAATCCGGCGTGTGGAATGGATTGAAATAAGACGGAGTTGCTTTGTGTGGGAGAGATTAATCTCCAAGTCACAAGTGGAAAAAAAAAAAACATTTCCTTTTACAGACATGGCACATGTTCTCACTCGCTATCATCTAAAATAAGTGGCACTGACATGTGACTTTGGTTCAAAGGACCTGAGAGAAATGAAAAAAATTACCACTGAGAAACGACTTGTTTCATCATCTGAGTAGTGGGGAGTGGGGGAGAGAAAAAAAGGTGTGTTTTTGGTTTGATGATGTAGGCTAGGCTAGAGATCCCACAGTAAGGTATGTGACATCAAGTCACATAGGTTCAAAGGTCAAGTCAAGGAACATCAAAAGCATACATGCACACAGACTGAACCATGCACAGATGTATTCTCCCTGTGCCTATATAAAAGCTACCCTGGGGGACCTCTGTATCTGTAGTCTTATCACACTTGATCTCTCTGGGAGCTGCACTGAATCCCATTTAAGCCCACAGCTCCTTTCTACCTCCTGGTACATATCACATCTTTCACTCTTACACAAGCTGTTTGTCCTCCCCTAACCATTAACACACACACACACACACACACACACACACACACACACACATATATCTTCCCTTTTCTCACAGTCCATCCATGAACAAAACTGCATAAACATCCTATGAGCTGAGCTGATCTGCTATGGGCAATAATGAGGTCCAGACACCACACCAGCTGTGCAACTGCTACCCCCAGAGCCAAGATGGCTACTCAGAGTTCCATCCTTTGGCTCAGTCCTACATTCACATATGTCCATGACTGTATCCCCCTGATGTATGGCTGCCGTGACACATGACACTCAAGGGTAATCAGCATGCTACGCTGCACAATAGCAATGGCTGAATTGTAACAGATTTATGTATGGACCCTGTAGACTACCAGGCATCTGCAATGTGCACATGTAATCTGCAACGTGAACAACTCCCATGCTGAATAAATGTACAGAGTGCAATATTGAGCCCCAATCTTCTGGAAGACATGATATAAAAGTCAGGCCTTTTAATTCATGCATAGTCTGCATAGCCTGTCAAAAAAAACACCTCTTCTAATGAATAGCACTTTGGGGGGTGGGACATCAGTGTTTGCACTTAAGGTCTTACTCATAGTGTTATATTAGCAATTTTTTTGCGAAATGATCATTAGCGAAATAGCAATTATCAAAAGAGCTTCAGTCTGAATTTGCACTGTGCCCGTCATTCAGATGATGGCCCTGAGAGCTGACAGGACATGAAGAGCCACCATAACAGACACCAGGTGTGCACAGTATACCTGTTGTTCTGTTCCTAGAGCAAAAATGGCCTACACTCACCTCACCTACTTCATGTGCCTCCCCAATCAGCCACCCCAATCAGAAGACTCTGCTTTATGGGACTGGGATGGCACGCCATGTTTTTGTGTTGCTCAGCTCAGATGCATCAGATGCATCATTCATTCCCACAGAATGTGGATGTGGGACTGGGACACCACTGAAACGCGGCTGTGGCAGCAGCGCACCCCTCATCTTGTTCTGATTGGCTGATCGGAATTAGCCGGTCGTCTGTCAGATGTGTGCAGTGACTCGAGGGCACTGGCTGATTATGACACACTGGCTGTGCAAAAACCCCAAGCATAAAATTATCGGATTAGGAGAGGAGTGATTTCTGAATAGACTGAATTGTAACCACATACTCTTAATTAAAACACACAGCTACATACAATTATTTGCGCAGCTGAATTATGTAGGCAAAAAGAAGCGCTACCTTCCAAATATTCGTTATCACCAAAAACCTCAAGTCCTTCGATTTGTTAACATTTAACACAGAAATAAGTCTTCACTTTCCAAGGGTCCATGCCATGGCCCAGAATTACGAGGAGGAATTATTTAATCCCCCAAATCCACACACAAATCTACTTAATATATACTTAATAACCCCCCCCCCCAAAAAAAAAGAAAAATAAAGACTTCTGTGTCACTGTGTATGGAAATCCTCCCTTTTTAGCCTAGATCATGCTGTTCAAGTGGTACGAGTTCAGCTTTATAGCCTTCCTCACAGCAATGCACCAAAGCTGAGACACTAGGCAATCCGTCCACTCTGCAGCCTCCTCTCTCCACGGCCACCACCGCCCCCACCCCCACCCCCACTGCCCACTCCCACGCCTTCGTTGTGTGAGGTTACATAACAGCCCTTCCACTGCTGATTCTTTCCTTCCTTCCTCACCACCAGAAAAGACCTTCGTGCCGCCTGGCAGTAGCTCCCTGTCATCAGTGAGCGCAAAGTGTTACTTTGTTTTGCTTTGCTTCACAGGTCTCTGTATGCTACTCATGTCAAGTTTGGTCCTTTCAAAATGCATCGAATTGTTTTTGTTTTGTTTACGTGTTATGTGTTGTGTTTGCTTCCAATCCAATAGCAGACTAAATTAGATGAGACCTTGTGTGTGTGGAGAGAGAGAGAGAGACAGAGAAAGAGAGAAATGCAATCACACACAGCCAAACTGAGGGCTTCAAATTAGAACCTTCTTCCCCCAAACAACAAAGAAGGAAGATGGGGGTAGAATGCTTATGTGGGTACACCACACGCATGGTTTACGTGGTCAGGATGTGCCTGGGTGGTCTCTAACTACAGTGGAAAATAGCTGGGTTAAACATGTATACTCGGTCCCTGTCTGTTTTGCTGCTTGCGAGGGACATTGCAGGATTGAGGTCACATGTGTAGCAAGTGTCTCAAAAGAAGTGCAGAACTGTGGTAAACACTCATTCTGTTCCGTATTCACCCGCAGTAAGGCAACCTTTGGATGCTGGAGATCATCGCCATGGAAACCAGCTACTGGAGCAGGAGTGGGTGCAGCAGCTATAGCCAGAGACGCCTACAAGCAACAATCAGCAGCACACAAATCTGCACACCCCGTCGAGGTTTCTGACCTGCCAATGCCTCCATTTAATACAGCCCTCATTCACTCACTCACTCACACACAAACACACACACACAACCACACAAACACTATTCCTCCTTCCATCCATCCATCCCACACAATTTAGCATCCTCATCACAATGTGGAGCAGAGCAGCACATTCATCTGCACTCTGCCTCGGGCTTTCATTCTTACATTGAACTGTTTCAACAGAACTGCAATAAGGTGGGCTGGGAGGCAGAGTGACAGAGAGAGGGAGGGAGATAGAAACAGACAGAGAGAGAGAGAGGAACAGAAAGAGAAAGAGAGAGAGAGAGAGAGAGCATACAGGCCTCCAGTGGAAGAACAGCAGAGATGTTACTCACATGAGTAACTTCCCTTCTTTCGGCTTCCAGATGTTCTCTCCCCTCCTCCTAAACTGGCATGTCTGAGTGCAATTAGCACCAGGATGCCTGTGCAGGTGGAAGAGGAGGAGGAAGTGGTGAGAGAGCGATAGAGAGGGAGAAGGAAGGAGAAAGAGGAAGAAGAGAAGCAGAGGGAGGAAGGGCGGATCTCATTTCTTTGTCTCCTGTCATGGCTGTTCAACTGCCTCATAAGAGGATGATGGCAAACATTCGGTTTTTCCCTGGTGATGGGCCTGGGCGGGGTGGGGTGGCTAATGGCCAGTCACCGTCATTGCCGTATAATGTCCCTCGGAACCTGCCAAATGTTTTTAATCTGGTCCCTCTTAATCACATGTTGGCATGTCCAAGGAGGGCTTTGGGAAATTAAAAGCAGAGTTTTAATTACACACTTAGTCACATAAATGCTTATTTTTGTTGTATTTTTTGCCTGAGAACAACTCTAACGCCTCAATTTGTCTGACCTCATAGATACACAGGCACAACACTACATAGCTCAGTTTCTACATCTGAGTTACCACTAACCAAAAGTCGTAACTGGATGCAATGCTGGCAATGGTACTATGACTGCATTCAATGTATAGATGTAAGCTGGTGGGTGTATAGATGATCAATGATCACACAGTGATGGCTGACAGCAACCAGGTGTGCTGTACATACAGTACATCCCATAACAGTGGGCTGAACCTGAAGACATCATGGCCGCTCTCCCCTCCACACGTGCCTTCATTAGGGCACAGTCCCCACTGTGCTTTTATATAGTGCAGTCAAACACAGCTTCCTCTGCAGCAACACCCCACCCCCACACACAAATACACACACATACACGCACACACACACACACACACACACACACACACACACACACACACACACAAATACACTGGGCTTAAGTGCTGGCCAGGGGAGAGAGGGCTTTACAGTGGACAGAGAGGACACAGAGGAGACAGGGGATGATCTGGAGAGTGAGAGCTGGCAGGCAAAGGTTACGTAAGAAGCAGTCACAGCAGCAGAGGAGAGAGGGGCAAAACAGCTTTTGGTTTCTACCCTCTGCTCCGGCCCATGTCTTTCAGTTCATCAGAGTGTCATTTACATAATATGAAGAAAGAAAGCAACAACAGCAACAATAAAAAAAAAAACCAAGAACAGATAATAAATGTGAGTTTTGTGTTGGTATGATAAGAAGTTTTTCAGAGAAAATGCCTGTTTCTGTGTGACATTGAGAAGTTTCGTCATGGCACTCAAGCTCCCAATTTTGGCTGAGACAGACCCTGGAGGAATGGGGGGATGCAGGGCGGATGTGACCGCGACATGATAGTGCAAGATTGATTTGACATCCTCCCATGATGCCTCCTGCCTTCTACCTCTCCCCTCCCTCCATCACTTTCTCTCTCTCTCTCCGCCATCTGCTCAGTAATTCAATCATCACACAAACCGTTGGGAGTAATGATTCCTTGGATTAGGCACAGGGAGTCCTGCCAAAGTCGGAATATTGACTGGAAATGAGTGCAGGAATATGAACTGATGTATGTGAGGGGAGGAGAGGAGAGCAGGAATCTCCCTCAGCTACTGAGCAGCTCTTGTCATTAATGGCCCTAAACAGGGGATAGTACTCTTTTAGCCACTAATCCATAACAGTGGTGGGTTGAACATGTAATGTCACGACTGCTGCAGTTATAAAATAGGCAGATGAGCTAAGTTTTGCAAACAGACATTTTTTAAGCATCTGACGTCCAACAACAACATCACCAAGGCCCTAATCCAGATGCGCTCTTAAAGATGGTAGCTCAGTGGCATCCTCGTCCAGTTTTAGAGACAAACCTGTTTACATAAAGAGGATATTTGTTGCCAGCTGAAATTTTTGGCAATTACATGAGCATTTTACCCTGATCTTACATAAAAGCAGTGTAATGCTGTGGTTCCTTTTCTAAATAAACAGGGAAAAGACATAAAAGTTGGCAATGACTCCTGCAGACAAAAAACAACAGGATTTATTTCCATGTGATTAGCTACACATTCTCTATGTTTTATTTGACTGGAGAGTATGACTGTCAGCAGTACAGAAAACTGCCACTTTCCTCACACGAGAAGTGACACTTAACCTTCCAACCTTTAAGGCATAAAATCAAATGTACTGGTGGACAGCTCAACCAACAAGATTGAAGACAAAGCACCTACTATGTAACAGAGGTTGTTGTGTTTGTGTGGGATTAAACAGCATTAAACAAGAGGTTCAGATTGATGCACTGATTCTATATTTGTGTCAAATCACATTTCCGATTTTTTGATTTTCTGATCTAATCATACAATAGAGTTCCACACACAAATTACAAATTAAAATAAATCGGAGCCCAGCTCGAAATTAATCATGTTCAACTTGCATTCAACAAAATAAATTGTATTTCTAACAGTGGCACAACCACAAGCTCTGTGAGGGGAACTGGCCTCACCCTCCCTGTAAATGCAAAAGCATATCTGGGTCACGGGCACATGCCCCATTCAAGATAACAGTGTGTCAGAGGTAGGGTTACACAACAATGCTGATGAAAACAATACAGTATGTCCACATTCAGATTCTTTGGCGCCGCAGAGATTTGTCTCTTTTTGGGCCCAGAACAAACAGTGCTTCCAGAAGGACAAACACAACACGTTCTTCTGCCCATGTGCTGGTAAGGCAGAGAGACCGAAGAGAGACGAGGCCCGTGTGAATGACCGCAACACCAGCTAGCCGCACATGTTGCACGGCTCCCTGTCAGCATCTCAGTCTCTGACGATACTTGGCCCCTGGGATCCAACGAATGGCTATTTCTCTCATGTCTTTTGTGAATGTGCGCTGATGTGGATGAACCCGTGTGCTGATGGCTGTGCCAGGAGGGCCTTGCCATACCGGTGTGTGGTGTGAAGAAAGGAAGCGAAGGAAAAGGCAGAGAGAGAGGGAGAGAGACAGAGAGAGAGAGGAAGAGAGTGCATGGAGATACGGTCAGGCTCTGTCTTTTTTGCATCACGTGGTGTCAGACATAATTTTCTGCTCTTCTACTCTATCTAAAGCCCCTGAGGGCAGTGGGGGTGGGTGGGATTCCCTTATCCAGGGAGGGTGGCACACAGGGAACACAACACTAAAGATCAAAGCAGTCTGGCACAGCTGCTGTTAGAAAGGGAAAGACATACAGAGATGATTCAGTAAGTGATGTTCTCATGTCTCAGTGGAGAGTAAATGTGTATGTGTGTGAGTATGTAATTGTGCTAACTGGTAGAGCTCTATTTGTAGTAATAATCTCCAGGTATTTGTTCATGCTTCTATGTATATTTTTTGCATAAGCTCTGTGCGTGTGTGTGTATGTGTGTTTGTTTGTTTGTGTGTGTGTGTGTGTGTGTGTGTGTGTGTGTGTAAGTATGTTTATGTGTGCTTGTGTGTGTTCACTGTTTGTGCACTTGAGACACTGTATGTCTGTTTAATAAAAGAAGAAATAACAAGAAGCTATATGAATCAAAAACATCTGGTTAGATTAATTACTCCGAGGCTGATGTGAAATCACATTTATGATTATTCTGTAAATATATAAAGTAGAGCATCTTCACTAGGTAGGTGAGGAAATGCTGGATAGTCAGCTGTAGATTCTTCCTGTGTCTGCCTGAGAATTCCTGGCTGATCACTACAACTATCTAGAAAATCAACAGATGATTCCTCGGCACAATAGCATGTGAAGAATCTGGTCCATTGTCAGTTTAGTGTGATTAAAAGCAGAAGAGAGAATCTGGATTATTACGAGTGTAACATGGTAATTGAATCAGTGTTAGCAGATGTCTGATGTGAATTTCAAACACAATCCAATTTAGTTCTGTTTGTTCATGCTTACAGCTCATTCAAACAAGTAATGGCCTCATCACACACGCGCGCGGACGCGCGCACACACGCACAGCAAAAGGAACAACAGTATCAGACGACACCTTTGATTAAGTGAGTGGCATTTCTTCTCCTCTCAGGTCCCTTTCATGTAATAATGATGTTAGTTATGTTCAATTGGAGGGGGACCCCCCCCTTAACAAACGACCTAGGTTTACCAGTGACCAAGTCAGTATATTCTACTTGCTCCGCTCAAGACAACTCCAGCTAGTCTATGATGGGGGCGTTCACCTCCACTGAAACACATGTCACACACAATACATCTGTGATACACTACTAGGCCCATCTCGTATAAATCATTGCTGATACGTCTCACATGACCGTAGAGGCGCACGCTGGGGAGAGTGAATTTCGATAGGCTAATAATACTAAACCCTAGATTCAAACCCTTGGTGAGCATAAGTTGTATATAAACGAACATATAGGATGGCCTAGATAGACTTGCCCTCCATGTGGCAAAAGCAAGCATAGCCTATCACCCATACAAGGCTAATGGTTGCAATCAATCAGTTTGGACAGGGCTGGCCTGCTTGATACGCCACACACAGGCTACACACATTTCAACACACCCACTACCGACGAGTAGTGAAGGCATTTTGACGTGATCCTGACTGGCTCATTGAATCTTTCAGCTTTCATAACCTTGCATTACTCCCTGTTTAGTTTCAGGCTTTAGGAAAACATGCATTCAAACACTCAGATTTCCCTACTTGCTTTCCCGGGCTTGGGCCTCTGCAGAAGCTTCTGCACCGTAAGCAGGTCCTCCGTCTTCACGGCTTGAAGCAATTCCTGGTCTTTCCCCATCTTTGCGTTATTTAATTAGTTTTACATCCAAAACATCGTCTGAGTGGAGTTCGTTCTAGCCCGAGTGAGTTCTCTGCAGTTCCCTCCCTATTTTGCGATGTGGTTTTGCAGGGTGCAAAGAGGCTTGGGTGCTGCCGGACGGAAGGATGCTCGGATCCCGAGAGCTGCTTCACACACAGCGTAACGAGGAGAACAACAGATGCAATTCCAGTTGAAAGCAATTCTGATCAGTAATTGGCGGCGTTATTGCAATGCACATCCAAAGCGGAGAATGTTCTATTCACAATTTTGCTGCAATTTTCTTACAATAGAGGTATTCAGATGACAAGGCTGTAAAGGCTTCCTCCACTTCAAACAACAATGCTTCCCATCGGGAATCAGCAGCACGCATGATTCTGGCTGCAACAATATCAATGCAAATAAAAACAGCGCATAATTAAACGGTTACATAAAAATACGTAAAAATACTCTGGACGTATTTTCAAAAACCCTTTCGTCGTGGTTGCTTCTCCATGATATTCGGAGCCTGCATTAGATAAACAGAAACCAGCCCTGCCATTGCTGCGTGTGCGCCTCAGTAGGCTATTGCTGCTTCGTCTCGCCAGTGTAGTCTCGGTGCTATGATGAATCTACATGGAGCAGTCTGTGCAATCGCCCCGTCGTGAAGCTGGCTGAGATTGCAATGTTAAATGGCTCCGCTGCATCCATAGGGCGGATCCAAAGGCACAGGACCACCCCTCCTCCCTCTGCCCGGCATTCACAGGCTGCCAAACCGAGGAGATGCGGAGGTATATGCCGCTGCCATGGATACAAGCATACAGTGAGAAACGACGCTCATCATATTCCTACCCACTGAAGCTATTAAACGTGTTTTTCTTCAAATATAGCCAACGTAGCCTACTTGCACCATTCCTCTGCTCTACCGAGCGCATGCTATGGGCCTGTCAATTTTATGATATTCGGACCAGCTTCGCACAGGGATAAGCAGGGTTTGACAACTTGACATTGAGTTTAGGCACACCACTGATTGTCTTTTTATGTTCACTAATCAACAAGACCTAGTTTAGGTTCTGCTGGGAACTACCTATTTTTTTCTGAGGAACATGGAAATTAGAGCACCGTCTGTTTCCTTCGGGTGTCCATGTTTATAAGCATAGACTAGGTCTGTGCTTCATCACAAGTGCTTATTTGCAAAGGCAGAATGAAACAGTACATGCTCTTCGAGTAACCTATTGATATCATGTAAGATAGCTTATCACTTGAAATAGGACAATAGCCCTTTTCACAATTTCCTCTCTCTACAGATATTTAAATATCAGATTGCACATTTAATTTCAATGTGTGTGTGTCTGTGAGAGAGAGAGAGATGCTATGTATGCAATTTAATTAAGCAACGCTCATTATAGCCTACTTTGAAGTTTTGGCGTCATCATGTGGTCAGGTTGAATAATGCCATGTAATTTAACAATTATTCACAAGACAAACTGACCAACAGTGACCTCTAGTGAATGGCTGAAAGATTGTCAGACACTATTAAATCGTGTATCAAGGTTTTCTCCAGTTAAATTTCATATTGGATTTAGAATGCTTTACTGCTTAATTCTTCTTAATTCAAATTTAATTCTTTGATTTCAGTAAACACAAACGGCCCACTCATTTCAATAGATTTTAAGTCCAAAAGCGCCATTTTGGCTCCGTGACATTTACGCATTTACGTCACATCACGTTACGGCGATCTCAGAACTGTGATGATTGGTTGAAACTCGTTGGTTTTGGTTGGATAACAACAGAACAGGTAGTGTTAGAGAGGGTTGCATCTCCAGGGCAGGCGAGGATATTGAACAAAGGACACAAACTGGTGAGAATATAATTAAAGTTTTCTTTTAGACCCCGCACATGACAGATCTTAAGGACAGTGGGACCTATCTGGGGTTTGTCGCACTATAACTTAAAGGGAGCGTTGCTGTCCTAACGTTAAACAGAGCGTGAGGATGTGAAGCTCATGAATTACCGTTAACGTTAGCGGGCACAGACATAGGAAATCTTCTGTATATTAGCTATAGCTGATGTTAGCTGACGCTAAGAAGATGATTGTTTTATCTAACACTGGCAAAACTACTTCTTGTTGACAGGCCAGATGGCTGCGGAATTGTTAACTGTGATGTCTAGGCGCTTGTTCGTTTTACTTTCCATCACACCATGTACAACTGTCAGATAACGATGCTACTATGTCACGATGGTCACGAGGAATGCGTTAGCGTTAGCTTCCTAGTTAGCCCCTGTGTGAATAAACGGCAGTGATTAGCTAGCTAACACTAGCGACGCAACAGTGACATTAGCCACGACTGTGCTATGGTTAGGGCGAAACATATGGGCCAAACTTCTTACCTTAATAGCTTTTACACAAGTCTGTTTGCTTTCACCTTTACTGGTGTAACGGAGTTTAGTTGTTTGTGTAAAAATAGCAACACTGCAATACTAAAAGTGAGATAATAGCTTTTAGTTAGCTTGAGTGTGTACTTTAGTGCAACTGCAGATGATGGGCTTTTGACGTTCACTATCTTACCCGAGTCTGTGTTGGCAGGAAGGACTCAGCAGTGCCTGGGTGCCCAGGGAGCCACTGCCTGAGTCTGTTGAGGCTGGCACCAGGAAACGACTGGACATGAACGCTACTAAAGGAGGCCTGGTCATCTTCACCGCCAACTCCAACCCCGCTAGTCGGGAGTTGGGCAAGAGGATTTCAGAGTGGGTATTTTTTTTTTTATTCAAGATGAGTTGTGTTGCCTTTTCATTGCACAAGTTCATCTCAGATCCTCTAAAGTTCATGTGTTGATATCCTTCAAAAACATCATGACCACTTGACCATCATTTTTGGTCAGAGATGAGCATGGCTTCTTGTAATGAGAACAGGTCTATGTACATTGTGTCTATCTCTAGACTTATACAAAGCAAATCACAACTACATATGCATGCATATATACTTTATATAGGTTGTATTAATGTCTTCATGATTTGCTCTCATTACGCCATGTCCCTCGTGACTTAGTTGGGTATTAACAGATACCATATGATGTAACAGTGTCAAGCCTTGTATGTCCTGTGACCTATGTGATTTTGTAATACACTTTCACTTAAATGTGAGCTCTTGCTGAAGGAGAATAAGTTCAGTTAGGAAGAAACAAACATGCCATTTGGCTCATGTGGTCTACCTAGGCTGCATATTTGTAAGGAGCAGACATTAATCAATTGCATCTAGCACTTTTCCCTTTATTCTCATCATGCACTAACAAAATTTGGTCAGGTGAAGCTTTGTCCTTGTCAAAATACCCTTGCATGTTGGAGAGAAAATGGCATTTTTTCTGTAGCGACAGGGATCATCATTCACATCTTGTTCTCAGACTCATTAAAACATTTATGTGTGTGTGTGTGGGGGGGGGGCTCTTGGAAGAAAAGCAGAACTTCTCTTTAGACATTAAAATATGTTAACAACTGTATTTGTGCTATGTTTATTCAGTCAGCTTGCCTTTTCATCCAAAGTGACTCAGAACTGTGTTACAGTCAAGCAGGAGTGCTTTGGGAGACCGTAGAGTAACAGTAAACCCCATTTTTTTCAAAAATTGCAGCACTGCACTAGTTTATCTGTTTAAAATGTCATAATTTGCATGAAGGTTAAAAGTGTTGGACTTGAGCTGTGTGTGTGTGTGTGTGTTTTTCTTTGCAGGCGGTTGGGGGTGGAGCTAGGCAAGGTGCAGGTGTATCAGGAGGCCAACAGAGGTGAGATTCACAGACTGGTGAGTTGTTAATCGCTGGGAAAAACAAGAGTGGGAACCACAGCCATAAAGATTACCAAAGGCATTAAAAGACAACAAAATGGAGGAGAAAGTGTGAGTGTGTGTGAGGTTGAGAGGGGGAGTGTGTGTGTGTGTGTGTGTGTGTGAGGTTGAGAGGGGGGTGTGTGTGTGTGTGTGTGTGTGTGTGTGTCTTTTTGACGGAAAAACAGAGGGAGACACATTTAGATGTGCTAAGAGCAAGATTGCTGTACTGATGGCAGTGCATAGCTGACCTTGAATTGTTAGTTTTGTACTGCAGGGTTACTCACTGGCTCATTCTTTGCGTGCCTGGATAATGGTCAGACAAAACATGTTGTGTCAGAGACCTGCACTGTTGCTCTATCTTGTAATTGAACTGACAAGCTTTGTGCAGAGTCAGGCTTGCGTAGGCCTACGTTTGTGTGGACATAACGCACACGGTCACGGTCGCTAGGGTGACTCTTGTCACTGAGCTCAATGCTTTGTTTGCACTAGGCTCAGACCTGTTGAATATTGAGTTATAGTTACCCTGCTATTGCTTTTATGAAGGAAACGTCCTCAGTTTTGTACTTTTTTGTTTTCTCTGTAAGACAGATTACTAAACACAACAGTTAATCTGTAATCGTGACTTTTTTTTTAACAAAAGCTGTTACTGATTGCCTCCTCTTTGTCTCCATAGAAACGCGGGTACAGATCCAAGAGTCTGTCCGAGGAAAAGATGTCTTCATCATCCAGACGGTGTCCAAGTAAGGAAGATTTGTTTTCATCTCCTAATTGCCCTCCGAGACTCACTGCCCTGGGCAGCAATAAGCAATTAGAGCCTCCTCTTCTCCAATAAAGGTTTAAATTCGGTTCCTGCATGCTCTACTGTTTGAGTAATTACTCTGAACACTGATATAAAAAGCAGATGGGAACTTAAGGCAAATCAGAGGGAAAAAATTTCCAGGAACATAAACCACACCAGCCACCCTCAACCCCCCTTTGCTTCCTTTTTCCCTTGCAGGGATGTCAACACCACCATCATGGAGCTTCTCATCATGGTGTACGCCTGTCGGACATCTTGCGCAAGGAACATCATCGGCGTCATCCCGTACTTTCCCTACAGCAAACAGTGCAAGATGAGGAAGAGGGGCTCCATTGTCTCCAAGCTGCTAGCCTCTATGATGTGCAAAGCAGGTGAGAGGGAATGTTGCCCGCCCGATGCCTGGCACACACATGACATTGTTTGACGATCAATGGCAAACTGTGATGTCCTATTTTAGCTACTCCTTAGGCAGTCAGTGCCTTGCACTGCAATATGTCGTAACAGGAGCTGGGTTATACTCTGAATTAACATTATAGGGTAGCCATTACCTAGTCTTTTAAACTCACAGTTTAAAAGTTTTGTTTTCTAAAAAAAAGTTTCCGTATTAGTGCTACATTCATTTGCACGTGACCTCAGAAGTAAGTTTCTGGTTAAACATTAAGATGGGGAGATGCCAGTAGCCTGGAAATTGGGGGTTCAAATCCTGGCTGCCACCATTGTGCCCTTGAGCAGACTGTAGGGCTCCACAAATGAAAGGGAAAAATGAGGTGTTTGTGCTTTAATTATTGTGACTGGAGTTCCTGTGAGTGCTCAAAGCTGTACACTCTAAAATTAAGATTGCGTGTTGTTGTGGAGCGTCTTTGCAACTTTGCTGTTCACCATCGCCGCCTGTTAAAAACCTATTCCCATGTCTTTATTCAAGCAATGATGCCATTGCTGTCTTCTCGCAGAAATTCCTGTAGCGAATTGTTGCACTGTGCTTGTGGAGCTGTAAATTCAGCAAGTTTCTGCAGAACTATTTACCACTCTTCTCCAATGCCAGCACTTCTTTTTATAGAGATGTCTTATCAGATGAGGAAGGTCTGACTGGGTCAGTACAGTAGTCCCCCTATCTGATAATTCGTCAGTAAGTCGTAGGAAGAGACAGCGCTACATGCTAACACAGGGGTCTGCTGAGTTATATAGTTTTGGTGTGTAAAAGGTTCTGCTTAGCTAGCTTCCTCGGCATAAGCAGCTGTGGGGGAAAAAAACAAACAAACACACTTCTCTTGCTCTCAGCACTTTTAAGTTAACACTTCACCTCACTATCAGTTCAGTTTTGCTGGCCTCATGTGCACAGGGACTGTACAAAATCCTACCCATCTCCGTCATTTTTGCTGCTGCCATGCCCCTGTTCGTGGACTTGGCATTTGCTGGTATGAGATTCAGACAGTTTGGGTAACTTTCAGCAAAAATGTCACAGTTTGACACGGTCATGATTACAGCTCTAAATTTTAATTGTCTGTAAATTAACATTGTTCTGCCATATATATGGCAGTGGCCTGTGTTTTGGCACCTCAAAGGACCCCTCATACAGAGCTAACTAGAACTGACTGCAGCTCATGACTAGTCTGGACCTAAGGTTAGAGGATGTGTCCAATGCTTTTGAATGTGCTAATGCAGGCCTCACCCATCTCATTACCATGGATCTACATCAGAAGGAGATCCAGGGATTCTTCAACATTCCGGTGGACAACCTGCGTGCATCACCATTCCTCCTACAGTACATTCAGGAGGAGGTAGGGTGTGTGTGTGTGTGTGTGTGTGTGTGTGTGTGTGTGTGTGTGTGTGTGTGTGTGTGTGTGTGTGTGTGTGTGTGTGTGTGTGTGTGTGTGTGTGTGTGTGTGTGTGTGTGTGTGTGTGTGTTTTAGGTTATGTTTTTGTGGGGTCAGCTGGTAGTGTCTCACCCTTCAATTCACCATTACTCACACTTGTTTTATATCCACAGATTCCTGACTACAGAAATGCAGTTATTGTGGCCAAGTCTCCATCCTCGGCTAAGAGGTGCGTATCCCATTGGTTGAGCTCAGCAGACTGCTTCCTGCACCAATTATCAGCTCCTAAAGTGGAAGGCCCCTGTGAGACTGTCTTTCTTTGTGCTTCGTGATTGGATGGATGAATAGTCCATTTTTAGTCTTGCCTACAGGATATATAAATGCATTATGCCCCATGTAAATGTCATGATATTTTTGATATGATTGTCCTGTCATAATTTCAGTTGTCCACTAGGTGGCTCCAGTGAGAGCTATGTTTTGATATTCGTTGGGTTGTCCTGGTGAAGACTTTGCAGGATTCCATTTGATACCAATGCAAACGGTTATTCTGTCATTTAGCCATACGTATAGGATGGGTGGAAGGTCCTAGACCCAAGGCACCACTGTTTCCAGACTTCACGAACACCATCAAAACACAAGTGATGGGAACCAACAATTATGGATTTATACACAGTTGATATTGTAAGACAGTTATCACTAGCCTATGTGTGTATGCCCTAATTTGTGACAACAGGAAGTCATAACGGTTCAATACGATTGTTATCTGAATGAATTTATCCCCCTGTTGGACAGACGTCCTTGCACAGATTAATTTCCTGGCCCCATCAAATTCTGGTGACGTGTCGGCTCTGGCTTTGGCAAACTAAGTCTATTTTACAAGACTGATTTGAAAGCTTTAGTCATTCCCACATATACACAGTATAGGCAGTTGTCTGCAAATAACTGAAAACTATCTACATAGAAACATCGGTTGTCTTGATAGACTCTAGTACAGACTAAGAACGTTTTGTTTGCCTTGTGTTCAGGGCACAGTCTTTTGCCGAAAGGCTACGACTAGGTATTGCAGTCATCCACGGAGAGGCGCAGGACGCCGAGTCGGACCTCGTGGACGGACGGCACTCTCCCCCCACTGTCAAAAACATCGGGGCCATTCATCCCAGCCTGGAAATCCCATGTAAGATGAGCTGTGGCAGTTCTGCTTCCTTATGTCAGCCGTTCCTTCCCTCAGCATGCAGCTTAGAGAGCTGGTGATGACTTGTAGGCTATGCTGCTTTCGTTTCCTCCATGATGGCTTAAAGCACTCGTTTGTGTGTGTGTATGCGGGTGCGTGTGTGTGTGTGTGTGTGTGTGTGTGTGTGTGTGTGTGTTTCCCTCCCTGTTATCTGTCGTCCAGTGCTCATCCCCAAAGAGAAGCCTCCAATTACAGTGGTGGGAGATGTGGGCGGGCGCATCGCCATCATCGTGGTGAGCTTCTGCAGGCCTTTGATCGCACACACACACACACACACACACACACACACACACACTGACATACACCGCTCTGCATTCATGGCCGACATCCTGACCTCTTCCTCTCTATTTGTCACGGTGGCTGTGGGTTGTACTCCTCTCCTTTCAGTCTGTTTTAATAATATGCCAGTCTGTTTGTCAAAGCACCCACTGTTATATATCTATACCGGTATATATGTTAGCACATGTATTCACACATTAATGTAGGCGTCAACACTTGTAAATAATATCTCTCAGACTTTTAAGACTTGTACAAGTTGTCACTCTCTATTCTAAATACGTTATCAGGACATAAATAAATGAAATGGTCCCATACCCACAAAATGGAATAAAGAAAACTAAATGTTTTCACTTACTCAAAATGATAATAAATAAATTAATTCATTCATTTAAATAAATTTCTCGATTTATTAATAGCTTTGAGTCTAGCCAGTATTGGTAAGAATTCAGAAGAGGTGAGCAAATGTCTTGTGCAGGGGAGTGTGACTGTCTTCCTTCCCTTCTCCCACAGGATGACATCATCGATGATGTGGACAGCTTCCTGGCAGCAGCAGAGACTTTAAAGGAGCGGGGGGCCTACAAAATATTCGTCATGGCAACACACGGCATTCTGTCATCAGATGCGCCGCGTCTCATTGAAGAGTCTGCAATCGATGAGGTGAAGTCCTGCCAGGATTGGTTTCAGAAATAGTTGAAAATAATCAAATAGCCATCTGTGTTAATCTAATAGTGATTGGCCAATATAGACGTTACTAATATTTCTTTATTGGCAATTCTTGGATTAGGATTGTCTTTTAAACTTTTTGCCAGAGGGCAAAAAAAATCGCTTACATTCAAATAATATTTCCAAAAAGGTCTTAAAATGTCTAAATTTAACTTCTTGGAATCTGGAGAAGCCCTCCGTATGTTCCTGCAACGTGTGGGCCACATACTCACATATGTTGCAAATATGTCGACTCCACTCCTAACTTTAAGTGATGTGGTTGCGTAACATTGATAATGTTGTCATACCATGGTTTTTAAGCTCTGTGCTGCGCTACCATTAAGCATCATTTTATGCATTATCGAGTAAGTTTCGTCACCTTCCTAAAAGAATCACCTAAGTCATTTTTTTCAGGTTTTTCAGTAATTACAAAATACTTGAGATGGTCTGGGCAAAAACAAAATGTGTGGGCAAAAAACACAATGGGCAATTTTTAGGAAGGTGATGTTATGTGTAGTAAAGTCTGCTGGTCAAGCAGATGTCTGTGCACACCAATGATGTCATGTATGACATTAAGTGATGTATTACTAATTATAAATATCTGACAAGTTGGGGAAATTGTGTCTGAATGATGTATAAGTTGCAGGACTTGGCACAATACCAACATGCATTGTGTTGAGGTCGTCATGCATTGCTTAACTTTGACTGCCCAGACAGCAAGCGTCATTCAACAAAATGCTTAGACTAGACAACAAGTACTGTTTGTTTAACAGTGGACTTGGCACTGCCGACAACCTTTTATCTCTTTTAAGCCATCTTTTGTTTAGCGACACTTGTAGTCTACCCTAAACTCAGGGTTCCCACACGTCCTGGAAAACCTGAAATTTTAGAGGTGGCTTTACCAGTTATGGAAAACACCTGGAAAATACAGTATACACTTTGGTTCTTATTTTGTACTTTATCCTGAACTCCTGTGGGGACAACGTAGGACTGATGAGCAATGTTTTCAAAAAATATGATGTCTTTTCATCTAAACCTGCATGGAAAAAGGGATTTAGCTTTCAGAATCTCAAAGAAATAATTTCAAATTTTTCCCTTTTTGAATATCAAGGATGTGGGTGCAATGGAGTACTGCAATGGCGTACTGAGTGAAGGCCAATAGGCATATACCATCTTATGATTTGATGATTTGGCTGGCGTGACTAAATTATGATGGTCACTCTAGTGGGATTTGCTGGCCATATACCAGCCATTTTCAGCTTCCACATCAGCATAATCAGGCTCCTCCAACAATGTTCAGCTTGACCAGCTTTTGGTTCAACCAGCTAAAACATCAAGTCTGGAAAAAAAACACCTTGAACAGCACAAAATGATTGGTTGACTGGCTAGATTGACCAGACTAAGGTGTGATTTGACTTGATTTCAGGGTGCTAGGGCTCCCTCTTGGACACATTGCTCAAGGCCCAGGGACCCCACCGGCATGCCACCTTGACTTGACTTGCTATATCCCATACCATATACTCGCCATCATGAATGAAATTAAGGCAAGCCGAAATTAGAAAGAAAACTGCATCATGCTTAGCTGCTCAGCTTAGATGTTAACAAAGTCAACCACCACTGTATCTGTCGTTGCCGTTGGGTATGGCCTAATGCATATCCAATGGCACCAGAGCTGTAGCATTGTTTTGGAAGACTTCACCTCAATCTGTGCCTTGAAATGTCCTTAAATGTCCTTGAAATGTCCTTAAATTTGATACTGAAGAAAGAGTGTGAACCCTGAAACCACTGGATGACTCAAACACACCCCCTTATTTGTTTTAATTTGCAATAGTGCAAGATTGGACAGTTACTGTGTCTTATATCGGAATTGCAGATTAATGCGTTTACTGAAACCCTTACAATTGAGTGTTAGCCATTTTCTGTAAAGGGGAGGGCAAGGGTGGGTGCACATTCTCTGCAAGACTTGCAGAGAAATGAGTTGGTCAGTTTCAGTGGTTTGTGGTGGAGCTTTGACACACACCAACATGTTCTTTCCTCATTTTCAGAGGAAACAATTGAGAGGCCTAGCTTTTAAATATAGAAATTATGTTTGTGATGCATAAGATAGTTAAAAGGTGTCATTTGTTTTACACAAAGGAAGCATTGTCTGCAACCCTTTGAGTGTTTTTGCATTTCTTGGTGTGTGTGTGTGATCGGTTACCTGTTTTGGCCAGGTGGTTGTGACCAACACCATTCCGCATGAGATTCAGAAGCTGCAGTGTCCCAAGATCAAGACGGTGGACATAAGCATGATCCTGTCCGAGGCCATCCGCCGCATCCACAACGGAGAGTCAATGTCTTACCTATTCCGCAACATTGGCATGGACGACTGACCGAAGCTCTCTGGCAAGCATCTCAACCCAATCTCCTCCAAACTGCCAGACAAATCATGTGCGCAGAGGTCAAGGCTTTACCCATCATGCATCTGTCATTCAGAATCAGTTGTGCTGCAGGGTCAATGCTTGTATGTCTTAACCATTGTTATATTTTGTTCTTTTTTTTTAATGTTTTTATTTTTAGTTCTAGCTAACTTAATGTGTCTGTGCTAGGCAAGCAATTCAGTTCTGAATTTAGTAGCATGAATGACAGTTGTTGGCAAGTGGTGGGAGAAATGAGGTTACAGTCTTAATGCAGTGCAAGATGGCAGGTTACACTTGAACAGAAATATTTCACATCACCTTATTTATTTTTAATTAATCACATCCCCCCTTCTATTGATGTTGCATTTTCTCTTCACAATGCCTTTAACTTGTACGATAGCCACACACCGACTGTTTTTCTGTCGGCCATCTTGACTCCGCAAGAGCTCATTTGATTTTTGCATTTGATTGTTTCGTGAAATTTGTTACAGCAACGGAGCACTGAGGCTCTGAGCACTCCACCCGCCGAGAGACTGTGTGCTATAGCATTTCTTTAGGCACACTTTTGGTGTAGTGTGTTGTAGTGACCAAGAGTTTATAGTGCATACAGTTTTTGTGCTGCTGCCATACCTGCCAGTGTTGGTGTCATTATCTTCATATCTCTCGGTGTAATTATGGTGCCACTGTAGGTTTTTCTTGTGTGTTGATGTGGGGCAGGCTGGAGCTGCACTTCAAACTAATTGACAGTTCAGATGACTGTTTGATATAAAGGCAGTTTGGAGAAGTAACTGTCAAAACATGCATAAACTATATGATCCTTGCTTTAAATGGAGATGACAAATTAGATTGAATGTGTAAATTTTTTTTTGGATTGTTTTTTAATTATTATTATTATTGTTTTGTTTGTTTCACCCCACCCAACCCCTTCTGACTTGGTCTACTAATGCTTAAATTGTTTGCTTGAATTCTTGCCACTGATTTCTGGGACCATGTTTGTGCACTGTAGCTTTGGTGATGGGGCCGTGGTCAATATTTCAGGATAAAAAATCATATGTTTAAAACTATAAGGCAATTGCAGGGTCTTTGTAACCGTACTAATAATTCAGGCTTTTGTATTTATTTACAGCACTTGATGGTCAAGAATAAAAATAATTAAAAAAAAAAAAAGAATGTGTGTGTGTCTGTGATCTTAAGTGAATGCGATCTCAATGATGACCAATGAATCAATCAATGATTTAATCAGAATTTAAGTTTTTTTTTTTTTTTAATGGTGTTAAAATCCACCTGTAAGAACAGACACAGTTGCCTACAACTTAGCACTTATGCCTGCCATGGTCTGGATGAATGAGAACCTTGACTGACATGAACACACGTACATTAAATTCAGAATCGGCCCTTAAGATGCAGTAGCAGTGGCATGCAGCAGGGGGCGCCTAATGCAGCGTGTGCAATGTGCAGGAGTTGACTCGTGTAGGCACTGCAAGGATAAAATGGCTCTTTTAGTTCTTGCTTTTGTCTCACTCTGTTCAGTACTCACACTTGCCCCCATCTATTGTTCTTAAAAGATGTAATGATGCCAAAAACACATAATGGGTATGGGTTCCTTTTTGTTACAGGAAAGGGTGTGTGTGTGTATGTCCGGCACATGCACATGAGTGTATTCAAGTGTGTGTGTGTGTACAAACCCTCCTAACCCTGAGTCTTCATTCTCCATCTGCCAGAACATGCAGGTGCTTACACAACCCATGGGAATTAATGAGTGATCTTCATGCATTGTTTCATAGCTCTTAGCCACACTGAGCTTGCAATGTTAGGATTAAAGCAGACAAAAGGATTGTTCTAACACAAAAACCATTTTAATTCACTTTTACCATGAAATTCCAACTGCACATGACGAGACGACACCGTCATGTTAGTCAAACTAGGCAATTGCTTAATCTGTTAATTTGCCCACATCTAGGAGGTCACTTCTTTAGAAAGGGAAGAAATCAGGGCTGTTTGGGTGTGTCCTTTCCTGAGAGAGGAATGTATAATAACATCCAAATACAGTTTGCAAAGGCCAGAATGTCATAGTTCATAGTCAGGCACTTGGAGATTTTTGAAGTTACACTTGAGTCTTAGTTTTGATTGGTTGGTTGGTTGGTTGGTTGTTGGCCTCAAACATAAAAATGGGCAATAAAATGTTCTTATGTTTACAAAAGAATATTTAAACTTAATTTTGATGTTCCAGATAGGCCCTCGTTAGTGCCTTTCCAAAGAACTAGCAAACTTGCATGTGAGCAAAGTCCAGAAGAGATACCTATAAGGAATGGACTGAGATACAGCAATATGGAAATGTCATAAAAAGTCAGTCGGGTAAATAATGGATGTGAAACCGTGTGTGTGTGTGTGTGTGTGAGAAAGAGAAAGAGCGAGAGAGAAAGAGTGCATGTGAATGTGTCATTGTTCCTTGTTCATAAACCTTATAGAAATCCAGATGCACCAATTGCGGTAGCATATAGTTTTGCCCAGCGGGTCTAGCCACGTCTAGCCACACACCATTGGAGCGTAAGAAGGTCTACCATTGGTCTTACACAGGGTTGGTAAGACCAGTCACAACGATTTATCTTTGTAGAGAGCCGTTGGGCAGGCTTAGCACAATAATGACAGGGCTGTGACGGTGCAAATCAATTAAGTGGCCAAGGAATAGCGATCGTTTAAATTGGCTTTGGTGTCGACTTTAGAAGAGTTCGACTTTTCTTTGAAAATGGAGCAGGAAAAGGTACTAACGTCATTCGTTTCAAACAAGGACATATTTTCTTTTTTGCCAACGTTGCTCTGATTGGTCATAGTGCTGTCCAGTTCGAAAGACAACCGCTGATTCCACCCTTGAGATTGAGCTCAGTCTGTCAGTCGTGGCCAGACTATACATTTTGATGTTACAGTCTGGCTTGTCAGGCTATTAACCTCGGTTAATAATCGGGAACTAGCAAACGGTAACTAGCAAACAAGCTTTGATTAAGTGCCCGCCACAAGGGGAGTGCACAAGTGACATTTAAAACGTTTAAAATGTTCAATTGAATGATGTAATAACATACTTGGTTTGAAATTCTCTCATTCATCCACCCATTTCATTGATTCCCCCATTCTACTGACTTTTGTTGATACTTGTCTCTATAAAGCCTATTTATAGACCACTGATACTCAGTCTCATCACTCTTGGACATTGCCCAGTACTCACTCTAGTTTACTACTTCTCTGGAAAGGATCAGTCTGAAGGAGGGCTATATATCCTTAAAGTGAATGATGTGTCATTTCAATATTATGAGAAGCATGTTTTATTACACATTATGTGTCAACAACAGCCTTGCCTTCTCAGCTTTCTTTCCCTGGACTTACCATTGAAACGTATCTTTATATGACTATTAATGAGGTACCGAGGGGGATTTTATATTTCCATGTGTTATGGCATTGTTCAGTACAATGCAGTGTAAGCATTGGGAAAAGGTATGCAACAGAGGGCCGTGGAGACTGTACACACAGATTTAGTGGAACAACAGCATTTTTTCAGTGCCTTCAGATCTGCATGCATGTTCTCATTTGTGACAGTTTACTGTGTACTCCTGTCTCTTTAGTGGAAAACTTTAACATGTCGCATGCTCTCTTTGTAGACATTTTTTAAAACGGCTTAAAGAAAACACTTGCGGTATTCATGCAATGTGTCTACCTTCTCACAGTTAAATGCTTCTTTTTTGCACCTGAAATTTTATTTCACTGGAGCTTATCCCATGCAAAATTTGCTTGGTCTGAAAGATAGGTGCAGGCTTTTGCATACAGAGCTGCTCTGAACTGTTTTGCACTTCAGTAGAGTTGTTGTTGCTAAGCTCATATTTAAAATCCTATCTGTGTTTGACAAGAGCATCCACATGTGGATTGAGACAGACCAGAGGAGAGCCTTCAGCAGTTATTAAACATGACAGCATTTTACCATTTCCATATGCAAAGATGTTACTGTCACTCAGGGCAGAGAAACTCCCAGCTTAAAATAACTTCTAAAATAAGTAAAATAACTTCTAAAATAACTTCTTTGTCTTTTTAGAAAGCTTTTAAATCTGGACCGTCTGGGTGGCAGGTTTCCTAAGCAAAAGCAGTGTGGGCAATTAAATTAATTTAATTTCACCTTGTTTCCTGGATGCAGATATGTGGATTAAAAATGACCAGGTCTTATAAAGTGATCATATTTATTAATGTTATACTGTAAGTCAACAACATAAAACATTTATATTCAAATCAACTGATTTATACAAACAAGGACACCAAGCCCAACACATAGTCAGTGTTATCAACTATAGTATATAATGAAAACAGTTCATTTTTGTTCATGTTTACACTTGTTAACTTTATCTCCACATAAAATTTCAACACCTCTAAAAACACTAGACAAAAATATTTTCTGTACATAAAAAATACACTTGGAACACAATTACTCTGACTGGTGACTAATGTGCCAACCACAATATGGGTGTAGAGCTCTCGAGTTAATTTAAAAACTGAATTAGTATTTTCGACACATCTCGTGCCAGCAATTCACAACCACAATGCAAAATTTGCCCAGTGCAAAGATAGGCCATTACTTTGCCTGTGAAGCAACTTTTAACGGTTTTGTTTGTCAGTAAAGTCAATACTGATCAAACACGTATAAAAACATTCCAGTTCTCATTTGTCATGTGTACCATGTTCATGTTTAATGAGCGTCTCAGACCTTCAGGGCCTCCAGCAAAGCTGCAGGCCTCCTGAAGTATGGAGGCTGTTTGCTTTTTTTCCTTGCTTTGCTAATGTGTGTCAATGGCAACAATACAACTGCACACAAACCTTCTAGGAGCCAAGAAAAACAGTCATCATTTTTTTTTTTTTTAAGTAGCATAGAAAGCTGCTCCCATAACCAAAAGAAAAAAAGCTCTTGATGCAGATTGGTCATATTCCGATCATATTCCGAATGGTAAGCAGGCCATGCGCCTGTTTAGGTATGATAGTTTTTCACCATCTCTGAACACGTTAATAGCAGCACAGCTGACATTCAACAAATGTTCAACGTGAGAAAAAGAGTTCACTTACTACACCCTAAGATGAGAGGGTGACATGTCAGGCTCTGCCTGTTTCTTTATTAAAGGTTAAGCCCTGCAAAGACGGATCAGCCATTTTTTTTACCCCTGGCATGTCTATCCAGTTTCCCATTACCCACAGACAAGGTAATCCAGTTTTTGTGACTCACATGTGAAATGGATGTAGTTTCTCCTGAACAACCCAATACTTGTTTTCAATGCTCAATGTAAATGTTTCTAAGAAAAGTGAAGAAATTGGTTAACTGGAACTTCCTTCTCACCACCATCTGCAGATTTGGCTTTGGAGAGTTGTCCATTGGATAAGAACACTATACACCTCACCTAGAGCCACTGTTGTCACTAATGGGATCACTTCACAAAGCTTCACACTACACCAGGGAACCAGACAAGGATGCCCACTCTCTCCATCCCTATTCACCATATTCCTTGAACCACTAACAGCAGCAATACGTCAAAATAGCAGAATTCAAGGTCGTCATAATGTCAGGTCAGAACTCAGTCAGCCTCTATGCCGATGATCTGCTACTATACCAACAATGTTAACGCTGTCTGAAGACAGCTGGTCTACAGTCCAAGATCCCACCCAACACTGGCAACACCAAATACCAAGGTATTGTGATTTCCCCCAAGCTGTCATGGCTCTTTACCTCAACCACTCTCCACTACTGCGAAAGATAGATTACTATAAACGCTGGAACAAACTCCCACTCACTCTAATAGGCCGGATAGCAGCAGTTAAAATGAAAACCCTCCCACAAATGATCCCCACCACCCCTTATAGACCGTTGGTTCAGAACACTAGACTCACTATTAGGAATTGCAGACTACCCACAAAAAAAATATTTCAAAGCTCAACACTCACTAAAGCAAAATGGGAAAATGACCTGGTACTCCCTCCAGCAATAGATTTCTATTTCTGCAATAATATGTTCTCCATGACCTGTAATACTAACCTTACAACATAAATATAAACAACATAAAACTATTCACAGGACTCACAATACTCAAAGTAAACTATTTAAAGTGGGAAGAGCCAATACAGATATCTGTACACATTGCACCTCAGGGAGCACTGACATATATTTGCATGCCACATGGACCTGTCACCTTATCAACCTCCTATGGACCTCAATCACTAAAACACTCTCCACCATCTTGGACTATGGCATCCCGCTCTCCCACATCTATCATCATTCCACAGAAACTGAAATACCCAGTACTTGTCTCTCCAACTATTTCTAAGATTATAGCCTTTCAAAATCCAGGAACTCCTGGAAATCCAGGAACTCTTGTCACATAAATCATCGGATCAACCTAAAAACACATCCTCACAGAAGACTTTCAGCTCAAAAGAAGAACTGTATATCAACTTACAAAGACTTTCTTAACTTTCATAACCTTTCTCCAAATTCAACCATAACTGAGCCACAAACACTCCCTACATCTATCGTCATTATTGCATTCCTGATAAATAAGCCCCTTCCCTCTCTGTTTCTACCCCCCTCCTTCTCTCCCTCTCCCTTCTCACACACACATGCACTCACATACACATGTACACACAAACAACAACCTGACCTGTAGACCTATTTAATCAAAGCAGTAGTCCTATAAAACTGCACGTATGTTTGTGTTTGTCTGTCTACCAACTGTCTGTCTGCCTGTCCACCTGCCTGTCTGTGGTGTCCTTCTGTTGATCTACCTGTCTGTATGTCTGTTTGTCTGTCTACCATCTGTCTACTTGTCTGGCTATCCAACCAGCCATCCGTTTTTTTGTTATCAATATTAGCTGTTCACTGTTCACCACCTCACAATATTAGGGCTATCCCTGTATTAGTAACTGGGTGGATGTGGGGCAGTCTGGAGTAAGCACCGTTTCCAAATAACTGCAATTAAAACAAAAAAAAACAAATGAAGAAACAAACAAAAGATGGAGCTGGAACTCTGTTTGTACCGCCACTCTAAACTGAGTAGATAAAGTGATAGAGTGTAATTTCTTATATGGTGATTTAATAATTGTGTTTGCTTATGTTTGACTTGACTAGCAAAGCAAAAATTCTAATTTCCATATAAAGAGTCTGTGCTACTCTAAAGCGTCTCCTCTTTCCGAGATATGGAAAAAAGATTGTCTCCTTTGTTTTTCTTTAAGTATATAAAATCAAATTATGTAAATAACTGCAGGGCCCCTCCACCTGCCATGTAAAATGTTTCATTCAAGGCATACACAAATCAAACCATTTTCATTGACTTTTTTTCCTTCAAAATAAACAAATAAACAAATATTTTTTGTAAAGACATTGCACACAGTAGGTGATTATGGAGTCTGTGACCATAAACCCTTCACACTTTCTTCCCCACCACAGCCAACTTTTTCTGACTAGGTGTTCTGGTGATTCTCTCTTTCAAGCTTCGCAGGGGCAACAGTTTCTGGAGGGAGAGTGGGGATTTTGAGGTGGAACTGGCGGCCTTCGACTTATCCAAGACAGGCATGGACTGACCCAGGGGGGAGTTGGTTTGCCCGGCCATCTGGCGTGCAAGCACAGGTCCGTTAAGTGAACTGCTAAGAGTCGAACTGCTTGCACTGATAATGCTGGTGGTGGCTGGGTTGACAGGCTTGCTGCTGAACATTTTTCCCTGGAAGTTCTTCAATGAACCTTTAGCCAGGCTGGTTGCCCTGGTAGTGGGAGGAGTGGTGTCAGTTTTGACGGAAGAACTTCTGGCCGACCCCTCTGTCCGGTTGGCAAGTGGTGTTCTTGATGATAGATTGGGTGAGGCTCTGTACACCTGCATATAAAAGAGAAATAATTGCTGAGTATGAGTGGTAAGAACAGGTCTAGACTGTTTCTCTCAGGCGAAGCACCCAACTAATCCTGATGATTCTTTCAAAGCTAATTGCCCTCTCTAAAACGTCTGAAGTCTGAAGTCTGAAGACCTGCTCTAAAACCACCAACACCTCCAAATGTGTGAGGTGGCACAAAATGTGTTCCTTTATTGTATGCACACTTATAAATACTCAAATACTCTAACATTTTCTCAAAAATAATAAATAAATAAACCTAGTGTACCTTCTTTCCAGCACTCTCCATCTTGGATCTGGCTTGATCATGTGCATTCCTCTCCTGGAGATCCCTATCTCCTTCCTGCACTAGTTTATTGTGATGTGCTGGTGTCTGGACTCCCTCTTTCTTCGATGCTTGCAGATGTGTTCCAGATTTGCTCTCTGCTTTGAGCTGTTTGGTGAGATCTGGTGTTGATCTGTAATGGGATTTCTCCATCTTGTCCCTCGGCTGTCTTCCTGCCTCACCTTTCACCTTTGTGGCCGCAAGGTTGCTTGTGCTTATTCCATGCGAGAGCTGACCCTTCCTTTCCACTTGGTTTTCGGCACCGCTTGTTGTTGTTGTTGTTGCTGTTGTTGTTGTTGTTGTTTTTGGTGATGACTCTGCTTTTGCATGTGTCAGTCCACTGTGCTTGCCCTCTGTTTTAGTTGCTTGATCACGCTTGCTTCTCAGAGATGAATTTCGAAGTTTTTCCCCGACACTTGGCGCCACTGCCTGCTCTGTCTTTTTAAATAATCCATGAGGCTTGCTTTGTGTAGTTGGATCCATTTCTTTCTGCTCATCATCATCCTCTGATATAAATAACACTTCCTCAGGTACCCACTGTGTGTCTTGACAAATGTTTCTCCCCTCCTTGGCTGGCAAAGCATGGTGTTTGTTGTTGCTTGTCAATTCAGTCTTTTCTTTTCTCTCTTTCAACTCAGAGGAGTTGAGATTCAGTCCTCCTTTTGCATATTGACAACCTCCTTCTTGCAGCAATAAGTCAAACCTACTCCCTCTGCCCAACAGTGTCTGCTGGCTGGAATTGCCCTTGTGTTCATTTTCTAAAACTACAGGTGCAGTCTCGTTTCTCTCCGCCATCAAATGATTGACATGCCTTTCCACCGATGTCTTGTTCTTGGCCTATCTTCTTCTCTGGATATAAGTGAGCATCAGTCTTTCTTGCATCTTCTGAGTTGAGGTGATTGTTTTGAAGTTCCGACTTCTGTGGACTATTTTCTTTCTGTCCAGATATTGGAGGCTGACACAAAGTTGGTTCCTTGATACCATTTTGGTGGCTACGATTGCTGCTCTCAAATGTGTGTGGTTTGGGCTTTGTATCCATGTTACCATTTGTCATAGGCAAAGTGGTGGTCTCTTTAGTAGTCTTTGAGTTCTGAATGTGCTTCTTGTCAATCTTCTGCTGACAGCCATGTCTAACTAGTAGATTCTCTGAATGTTTATGCAGTCCATTAATATGTGCAGGCTTAGATTTATCAGACACATTGCCATTGCACTCAGAACGTTTGTCAGACGATGAGGAGCTTTGACCTAACTGTGCTCGAGAGCTATCAACATTGGATTTGCTGTCAGTCCTGTAAATGCCATTGTCCATGGTTCTCGATTTATCAAACTGCGAGTTTTTAGCAGGCTGTGTTCGAGAGCCATTGATATTAGATTTGCTGTCAGCTCTGTGAATGCCAGTGTCCACAGATCTTGTTTTCTCACTGTCTCTGGTTGGGTCTACTGTTCCTCTGCCTGGTCTGTTAGAAGCAGTGGATTGGGGCTGTTCAGACTTTATGCCAAAGCCAGGAGGTGAGGGAAGGTCCTTACGATCCTGTGTAAAAAGACAAGTACAGAGGTGTCAGTCTCATCACAGAAATCGGCACATTTTGAACATTTTGTATTCGTGGTTTTAAATGAGCTACATTTGCTAGGAAGTACCTCGGGATTCACCTTTGTTTCTGTATCCCCCTTAACCCCAGCCGTGTGACTGTCACACTCATTAACGACACTCAAAGGAACCATTGTCGGGTTTCCTACAGGTGGAGTTAGTACACTGTCCTGATCATGCAGTAGTCTAAATGGTGGCTGCGAAATGAGATCGGCAATCCGTAGCCCCTCACCCTTGGTCTTCAGTGGCTGCACGGGCTGCTGGTCAGTCTTTACAGATGACAGAACGTCCGCCAGTTCCAGGTGTGGGCGAGGGGTGGCCTTTTCGGGAAGAGGTTCCTCGCGCATGTGGAGTGGCTCCTTGAATCGGATGGCCTGTGACGTCTCGAAGAGCTCAGAGCGCATCAGGTGTGCTTGGAAAGGCTTGCTGCCGTCACGGATGTTGATGATGCCAATGACGTCGCTCGGGGGTTCTGGCTCAGGCCAGGTGGGCAGGTAGTTTATCATGTTGGCCCGCTGCAAGCCCACCAACCCCGGGTGAATCTCCGGCTCCTCCACCAACAGTTTGGGCTGGCGGAAAAATAGCGGCAGTGGATTGGTATGTCCTGAGCTGATCCTGCCTGAGTAAGTGCCACTGCTCTTCAGGGAGGAGCTGGAGAGCAGAGCATATTTGGCGCTGTACATCTTACGAGCCATTGCAGCAGTGACTTGCGGATTTTGGATAGCCTGTCGGGCTGGTTCAGGTTCAGGCTCCTCATCCAGTTTAAGGCTAGAAAGGTTGACAGCTCTGGAGGTGAAAAACAAATCCCGGAAAAGCCTGTCGAAGGTTTCCACAGCCTGGCCTGTGAGAAATGTGACGACGTTGCGGTCTAACCTGGATGCTGTCCATGTATAGCTAAAATCACACCACAAAAAAACATTACATGGTCAAAATTAGATTTTGGAACAGGTCAATTAAATGATCAGTGAATGGATTGCAATACGGATTGTTGTTGGATTGTTTAAGTTAGACCATCTCACCTATAGGAGCCTGATACTGACTTGTCTCCGTCGACAAACATGAACTTTTGACCTACAACGCCACAAACCTTCTTTGAAGAGCGACTGTAAAACTCTGCACCTCGAGTATAGTTGACCCTTAAATTCTACGGGAGAAAAAGTGAAAGAGAATGGAGAGAAAAAATTTTGAATATGACTAAGGTGATGTAATACTTTTACTACCTGGAAAATCAACTATGTACAGAAACAAATCATACTAACATAATCAAAATACATAAATTGGCTGTATCAAGATGAAAAGAACACAATCTGTTTCTAATCTTATATTGCAGAGCTTTTCCTGACAAGTCAAAGAGGAAATGCATTAACTCTTATGGGACCACAGTAACCATGAAGAAAAAGAGCATATCAGCTTCCAGTGGTTATCATCATCAAATAATGAATCAGTCTGAGATGAGTCTTGATAAAAATAACCGTTGCAGCCTGTGGTCATATTTAATACTTATTAATCAGCCCACACTTGTCCTCAGGTCATTTACCAAGACAGCATTTTACCACCACAGAAAATGATTAAGTTGAAGAAGATGCCAGCAGTGTTAGTCATATTGGTATGATTAAATCAGTTAAATAAAAAACAGAATAATGTAATTACCAGGAATTAATGTGCCTAATTAAAATGGCAAGCAGAAGTCTAAAGTCTAACTAAAGCCAACCTAACAACAAGGCAAAAACTATCTTTTATTTAATGCCATAAGCAGGATTGTAAACACAAACATTGGCAGGTCAGTTAAGTGTTCCCAGATGCCACAAGATTAGTTCATGCACGAAACACAGCCTGTCATTTTAAATTAAGGCTTTAATAATTGGAAACACTAATAGGTTAAAGTAGGTTTTGAGGTCAGGTGATAATCGCTCAGATTCTTTTGTAATGCTGGTTAGAATTTCTTACAAGATAATAAAGGTATCTATCTATCTATCTATCTATCTATCTATCTATCTATCTATCTATCTATATATCCCAAATTACAGTAGAAGTGCAGAATAGGACTAAATGCTGCAGTCTACAGTCTGTACTAGATGTCTATCTGGCATGAAATACACACTATCAAAATCCAGTACCAAAGAATAAGGCAATCAGGATTCACTAAAAAACAACAGACAGTTGGGTGAAGTGGGTTCAGTTACCTGCTCTTGCAGGCTCATGTCACTTTAGATAAAGGTATTGTCTAAATATCACTCAATTCAGAATGCTGCATTGCCAGGCCCTCTGTTCTATGGGATTTATGATGCATTACTGATCATCATTAGTCAACATTTCACTTTCTCCAACTGTTGACAGTCTGCCAAACAATTTTGCTTTTTCATTTTTGGTGTGGACAGTCAACTCATCATGTCTACTACATCTGTATTTACAGTGTAATGTGCCTCCTGTAACCCCCTGGGAAATGAACTTTTGAACTTAGTGCCACTAAGGAGGTGAGCTGCAAAACTATGAAAGTGCTGAAGGAGTAGAGATTAGGGTGACAAGAGAAGTCACATGCCTTGAGGTGTCCCTTGTGCATGCCTGCTCTCTGGCACATGTGCAGGAAATGTGGGACTCCCGTGGCTTCTAGGATAATGTACACGGCAACCCTTCGCCGGAAGCTTATGTCCAGCAGATCTCTGAATATGTCCACATCTGTGAACAGGTCCATGACAATTCCTATGACCTGGTAAAGCAAAGGATCACATGCATGGTTTTCAGTTTCTTAAATGTGTGTGTTTGTGTGTGTGTGTATGCATATGTGTATATATGTGTGTGTATATGTACATGTGTATGTGTGTGTGTGCCTGTATGTGAATCCATACCAACTAGAGCAACTTAGTGCCACAAGTGTGTAGTGTATTACTCAACTGTCAACTGACAGGATAGCTAGTTATTACATGGGATACAAAAATTGACGGTCATTTTAAAAAACAAATATCTTTTGAAGTTCAAAGAGTCAACTAATCTGCCACTGTATTCTCTATGGAGAAGAACTTCTTGAACATTTCTTTACTGGTCTGGGCTATTACTGGGCATATACAAAACAGTTACTGTAGCTTGCCATTACAAAAGTATAGTTAAAATTGTTGAAATTACCTTTTGGGCTTGCATAATTGTCTTTCTAATGAGCTCCTTAATATGCGGCTGTCCATCCATTGGTGGGTGAGTATAAACAGTTGCACGGGTGACTCCTCGGTAGGACGTGATGTCAGGCCAACCCAATTCCAGCTCGCTAAGGGAATTGTCAGACCGCTCTGGCCAGTACTCCGAGGCCACCTCAGTGTCCTTACCCACTCCATCAATTTGTAACTGATCTGTACCACCAGGATTGTACACCGTCACTGTTCTAGACAGATACTCCAGTTCGTGGTCAGATAAAAAACCTCGCATGTCTTGCGTTTTAAGATATGCCTCGTATTCTGCCGGTCCATCCTGTAAAAGTTTTTCCAACGCTATTCTGTGGTCTTCGCTGTAAAGGAACTCGGGTTTTGATTCATTAATTCGTGCATTAACATGATCATCATTCAGACACTGAATCTGAGATAAAGCCATTATAAAACGTCCTATTTTAATTTAAAAGAAATAAATATGTTAAAAAATGTACAGTCTCACATACACTAATATACTAATCTGATCAAGTATATATGGCGAAATAAACGAGTAAACGAATCACATTCTCAGTTCGCTGAAATGTCTTAACAGTTTGTTATTCTCTCCTGGACTAGTCATTTGAATCGCATTGCGCCGAAAAGAGATAGCAACAGGTAAAGGCAGGTACACGTTAGTCACGTGATTAAATCCTCCCAATGTCAAGCCCTGGGAGGAATTGTGGGCTGGGTTGAAGGCTTATTTGCCTTTTTTTAAAGACTAAGAATGCTTTGTCAATGTCAGACAGATATTGCCTGAGACAACCGTAAAGGTCATACATTCCTACAAGGATACTCACCATGGTAAAGAAAACCTGTTTCCTTATGACTTCCATCATCTAAAGTGAGAGATAGATTATAAAAATAAAAGATAGATGGAAATGAAGTTATGTTTGTTTCTATTCCATCTCTGAAAATGAACAGAAAGAAAGTTTTAAAACTTGAAAGTTTCTCCAAATTGACATAGGTTTTTTTTTTTTTAGGACAAAGGCTTGGCGTTTATTATGAACATATATCTATACTGTGTGTGTGTGTGTGTGTGTGTGTGTAGCTGTAAATATATCTGTGAATGCTTATTTGTGAATGCTTGTAAAATACCATCTCTATATCTCAAAGGTCTAATCCATGTGCTTTGCAAGCACATGCCAGAGGAAACAGTTATTTGAAATCCAACTGACATTATGCTGTTCAGTTTGAAAAGATGCAACATTTTGATTGGTTTCATTGAAGGTATGTGCTTGCTTGTACACCTACTAAAACAAAAAAAGCAAAGCTCTTTGACTAGTGCTGGCATCCCTTACTTTTTTGCCTTGGGCTGCTGTGACATTGGTATTCATGATTTGTGACAACAGGCTGAACAGTCACTTTCAATGCAATTTCGGTCATGTCTCATTCGCTACCAGGCTACATGCTGTATCAGTGAACACACAGAATGAATCAGGCCTCCAAAGTAACAGTCTAAGTTCCCAAGATTATGTATATTAATAAGAGCAGCCCAGTGAATAATTTGTTTTGGATAAAAAATGTTAAGAACAAATGTATGTATCTAGGCTGTATGTGGCCTATGGCATAAAGTGTTTCTGTTCAGTTAGAATTATTTACTGCATGCAATGCATTCAATGCAGTAATGCAGGATGGCATTACAAGATTGTCAAGACTGAATATAGATGGACTAGCATTATAATTAATTAATTTGCATTGCATGTGATTGTAGCTTAGACTACAGTTCATAAGCAGCATTAGTTACGCAAATTAAACAGAAACACACAAATAGCTACAAATGCGGTGAAAGTGCAGACCTTCACTAAGGCCAAATGACCATCTCACTGTGCTAAAGGAGGCAGAAAAAAAGTCCTGGATCTTCCCCTTGAATCTGAATCCCTTCAAAAAATAAATGGGTTTCTCCTTAACCCATGTTATGCCCTTGCACCAAGTGTCTTGACAGTCGGCCTGCTAGTTTTTGCATAGTCCTGCTGACAAACAAACAAACAAAACAACAAATGGCATGAAAACATTGAAGTTCCTTGGCGGAGGTAATTATGTGTGTTTACACGTGCCCACGGTTTCTAAAAGTAGCACAGCGGCTGGGCATGTCCTGTGCACCATAATTAATGAGCAGTTTGTTGCGTCATTGAGGCATCCAGAAGAGAGCATTTCAGGTCTACTAGTACAGAACAATGGCGAAGTTGGAATTCTTGCAGACGCTCAAAAAGAGAAGATATCAGAGATCTTGTAAGTTGTATCCTTGAAGTGGAAAGAATGTGACATCCAAATGACGGTGACTTTTGTTAAAAAAAGAAAAAAAAGGGACTCATCCTCCTGGGGTTCTCTTGACAGTTAGACTTTCCCCATCATGGTTTCAGAGTATAGAAAAAAACATCTCTGAAGGATGGCATTATTTGCATCTCCCTGCATAAGCTGTATCCCTCTGCCTAGTGCCTTGGTAACGCAACCGGTTAGTACCGTTCGTTAGTCAGTACTGATCAGTAGTGTTGTGTAAAGTACCCAAAATACCCACTTGAGCAAAAGTACAGATATCCTACCAAAAAAAATACTTTAGTAGAAGTTCAAGTCACCCACTGTTGTGTTACTCAAGTAAAAGTCTAAAGGTATCTTGTATTTACTGTACTTAAGTGTGAGATGTAATCTATAATTACATGTACTTAAGTAATGAAAGTAAAAATACAAGTAGGCCAAAAAAGTCTGTTTAAAACACGTAGCTTACAACAAATTTCGAGAAATGTCAAAAAATACTGAAAAAAAAAATCCCCCACACACAGTCAGAATGAAAAATAATGCCTGCATCTCATCTACAGGTTTAATGTAGAATTTGTTTGCACGCATTTAATGACAAGTGGGCTTCCCCAAAACTTTGCTGCAGTCACTATGCTGCAAATTGAAAACGTATTGGAGTAAAAGTATGCAATCAACTGAAAAGTTGAGAGATTTTTAACAACTCAAGTAAAGTATAGATACTCACAAAACATACTTAAGTACTGTGGTGAAGTACTTTTACCTAGTTACTATACATCAGTCTGTCTCCTTTTTGTCAAGTGTACCAACTTGTGCACAACACAAGTGCAACTTTAAGTGTACCTTTACATTTACTTTATTTGATTTTTTACAGTAACATCATTTACAAGCAAATGCAATCTCTTACACAACATAATATTTGGGTCCCTGAATGAGAAACAGTGAATAGATTGTTTTACAGTTAATAAATATGGATAAACACTGAATAAGTATTTGATTCAATGAGAGTAAAGAAACAATCATAACGAGGGAAACAAACTACTACTAATGGGAGCTATCTGCTCAATCTATTTGGTAGCTGTGCATGGGGTGGTTTTGACTTCTCTCAAACTGCAATTAAATCTCTGGAAATAATCTTTAGTGTCAACGTTTAAAGCTGTCTGAAGTTTTACTAAAGGTTGAAAATTGTCCTTTTTTCCACTGAGAATGGAAAGTTGTTTTATCATCATAATAACACAGTATTATTGTCTTGTTTATCCTAAAATATTGTAAGATAAACCCACTGAAAGATGCAGCCCAGTTACATTGCTAATGTTTGTGCAGCTGAAGCACTGTGCTGATTGGCTGATATTGTTTTGTTTATGTTAAAGTCACTAGGTTTACCCTTTACAGAATCAGGACTGCGCACAAGAGTTTTTAGGACTGTAAGGAACAACTTATTGAATCTAACAAAAGTCTATGGCATCAGAATTACAGATTGCACCTTTAATGTCCATAATGTTTTGGACTAATATCAATGAATTCCAACATGACCCATTTGCTTCCATTCACAAGTTAAATTATGACAGCGCTTTGGATGGACGAGCAGTTCAGTGAGCAGTTCATGGGAGATATGTTGGTTTCCTAGTTCACCACCAGTTTTGCTTGTTATACTGTGGTTATCCTGTGTGTCCGTGGTGGTCAGTGGTACACTGGTTGGACATATTCTGGAGGGAAGAAGCCCACTCGGCCGTGGCATCGGCCCTTCCATCGTTGTGTGTCAGAACAGTCCAGAAGGTCGATGACGTCGCCTCGCAGGAAGCGCAGCTGGGAGGTGTGCTGAGGGTGGAAGTCAAACAGGGCGTGGGCGTGGCGAGGCCTCTGAAGGAAGACGCAAATAGCAACATGTCACATGTGAAACTACATGTGGAAGCGAAGCCAGACAGCTGTTTGTGGCAAAAGATCTTCAGCAAAAGCACTTCACATGTCTTTCAATTTGGTCAGAACATCAGTTAAAAAAATAGTTGAAATAGTTTATCAACACCTGCACATAGTTATCAATGTGTTTGTGCCCATATTAGTTACACATTTCTATGAAACTTCTTCAGCTTCTTTTGGATGTCATGTGCAGTCAAACTCAATTATGGCACAGTGAGTGTGCAGTTAATGATTCTCATGATTAATTGCTGCACTGATTCTCAGACAAATGGGACCGCAGTTGCAACAGAGCTGAGCAGCATGATGGTGAAACCAACTCTCGCACCGCCTCTGAAACTGCACCTCTATCTTTTTTTTTTTTTGCTTTCAATGTGGTTTGTCAGGCCACATGACGTGTTTAGTGTTATACACGTGGGTTATAGCCTACTAAATTGGAAAAGGAATTTAAAAAACACCTGTATTTCACCTATATTTCAAAACACAGAACAAGTTGATGGTGTTGCTAAATCAATCAATTACTATAATAATTACTATAAGGCACACTGCAAACCACAGCCACCACCATAGATCTGACGTACTGCTCTTAAACACTTTGCACTCCTCAGTCAGTATTTACTGATGTGTAGGTTATGTAGTAGTAATTTCACATGCAATTTCCCATATGCATTTCAATGTTAACAAATAAAACTCCTTGGAACCTTGTTGAACACAGTGGAATTTGGAGTGGAGTGGTACAGTGGAGAGGTCTGCTGTTTTGGTGGGGTGTACAGTTTTTTATAGTTATTTATTTTTCATATGGTAATACCGGCATGCAGGAACTGTCAAAAGATACTAACCCTCAGTGGGTGTTCACTGTCCCTCAGGAACACTGTTCTCTCCTTGGCAATACTGTTGGTCCTGTAGAAGTCCACCAGTTCGTTTAGAGAGGGGAAAACCTCATCCCAAACAAAATAATGGGATCCCCTGTCCTGCAGGATCTTGAAGTGCTGTACATGGTCCCCATAACTTATAAAAAAGGGCAGTTGAGTTGAAGGAAGGGAGAAAAGGGGGAGAGAAAATTAATTTAAAAAGTGCTAAAATTAAGTGCTAAAATTTGTAAAACAGTAATGCACACTTGCATTTAGTAGACACTTTTATCCAAAGTGACTTACATTTGTCAACTATCAATTACATCAGGTCAACTTAGAGTACATAGAACAGAGAACATAGAGCAACTTAGGGTTAAGTGTCTTGCTCAAGGGCACAATGGTGGCAGCCAAGATTTGAACCGACAGTTTCCAGCCTACTAGCATGCTAGCTAGGTTCCTTAACCGCTACGCCACCACCACCCTATGTACCCTACGCACCCTATGCACCACCAATGTATAAGGAAAATGAGAAATGCATTGTTTGCATTGTGGTGCACAACACCATAGTCACTGTTTTTAAGCATTAAGATTGATTGCGTTGTTATCATGGGTGATCTAGCTTTAATGAGCCTGTCTGTCGTCAAGTAATGGAAATAGGGATATGTAATTGTTTTGCCCTGTGTATCAACAACCCACGGCACGGTAATCTCTGTAATGTCCTATTCAATCCATCATCTGTTCTCCAGCCAGCCCAGAGTGGTGATTATTTATTTATTTATGCTTCATGAGGAAAATAAATTGGCTGTGCCGCGGGACAGCACACACATATACAGTTCATCCAGCCCAACCGTGATTTGTGAGATGTATTTCAGCCTCACGCATTCATCTTCCCAATGCATATTTACCCTTTTTTTTCTTCTTTTTACTGTTAAAGCAGGTGGCTGCTATGCTATGGTAGGGCAACAAATGTGTATGCTTTTACTGCTGCGGTTCTATTTAGTGGCAAAGACACCTTTGGCAAACACCCAAAATTACAACTAGGAGTCTTCAGAGCAAATAAATGTATCTATATACTTCGAGGCAAAGACGCCCTTGGCAAAACTCAAGAGCCACTATTATTTACAATTAACTAGAAGCCTAGAGGATAGCCTATCTACAGAATGTTTCCCAACACTCTGACAGTTAGGTACTGTGCTAACATAGACAAATAGGTCAGGGAAGCAAGTCATTTTCAGTCACAGTAGGAGACAGTAACCAACTGTCCTGACTAAGTAATTCAGAACTGGCCACTAGTGGAAAAGAGAGAAAGAATGACACTTCAGCTACGCTGGTCTATGTCCCTTAGCGGTTCAAGACAAAGAGAAATCGTTAAAGCCGTTTGAAAAAGGCGAATCTGAGCCTAGACAGAGGACCCAGTGATGCCTTAGCCAGCATGTGAAGGACCCACATGATAGTTCTGCAAATGTGAGCAAACAGAAGAAGAAGAAAAAAAGACCATTCCCACAGGAGCCTTGGACAGGGTTTTCAACTGAGCTCCTTTGTCCTTTGTGTGTGTGTGTGTGTGTGTGTGTGTGTGTGTGTGTGTGTGTGTGTGTGTGTGTGTGTGTGTGTGTGTGCGTCCGGGGGAAAGTGAGTTGGCACTCTCAGCGGCAAAGCATAACGGCCTTTCCCTGACCACGGCCTGCTTTCTCCCACACACCCAGACTTCGTCTTACCTGAATGTTGACAGGAAAAACACACACACACACACACACACACACAAGAAATCTGATCACACAGACAGAGAGGGCCCCCCGAAACACCTTTGTGTCAACTGTATTGTGCCTGGTACAGCTTTAACAAAAAGCAAAAACGACTTTGTTGCCTTTCTCATTATCCAGTCAATGTACCGGTACGCTGCACTGAAAGGCAAAGGAAACAAACCCTCCTGGAGAGTATATTTTCACATGGAGAAGTGAGAAAACAAACTCATGATTTATTGTCAGGCAGCTTGGTGAGAAGAGTTACACCTCAGTGGGCTTCGAGGGGACGTGCATGAGGAGCCAGGGTGTACCTGTCCGTCTAAATTCCTACCATTGCCTCTAATAAAGAATGCCCTGTGTCTCATGTTTTTTTATGCCCTGTCCAGTGTGATTACATCCATGCTTATAGTCTACACTTCAACCATGTCCCGAGGACAGAGGAGACAATAATTATGTGTGAAAGCCCCATGCTGGAAACATAGCCGTCCTCGCAAAGGTTCTGCTTCTGTGATCAAATGCAATACGCCAGCATGATTTCCCGAGCATTTAACTGAGCTCCTCAATATAAATAAAATCTCAGTGCGCCTCCTCCCTGGATTAAAGACAAACAACAAAACGAAAACAAAAAAAAAAACGATCACGCCACGTGATGGTAGCGTCTCTCGTCTATGTCAGCCGCGATCTTCATCTGGCACAACGTCTCGCTGCATGTGTAATCATGTCCTTGGATGGCGCAGAATTAGAGGGAGCTGACTAAAAAGCAGAAAGCAGAAGAAGAGCTTAGAAACCTTTTAAAACCAAAAAAACAGAGAAAAAATAGAGACTGGAGTTCCCCCTTCGGGCGCTTTGGAAACTTGTGTGAGATCCATTCGATAGTCTACATCTAAACATAGACTAAACCCTTTTTTTTTTAATTAACTCTGAATGTACATGAAAAACATATGGTGATGAAAGCAGGCAGTGATTCACAGAAGCTGTGAGTACGCGCTGTACTGTATGTAGCTCTGATTTAAAATGCTTACACTCGAGGCAAATGCCAAAGGATGGCAACTCTCAGGCTTCATTAGAAGGAATGAAAAACATGGCATGATGGTGGATTGCAGAAGTGCGTGATTCAGATCTATGGCCTTGATATGTCTGCCTATGCCTGCGGTCTGTTACTAGACTGCATAAAAAGGAAAATATGGGGAGAAAGAGAAAAATGAGAGAGATAGATAGAGAGAGAGAGAGAGAGAGAGAGAGAAGGGGGGGTCTGGGTTCAGTGTGAATCTGTGATACTGGGATAGAGTTTATTGGTTTGCCCATAAACATTGGTAACACTGCTGGCAACCAGTGAGTGTCATTATAAATGACCTACATTCAGTGCCCTCAACATCAAAGCATTTCAGCTCCAGCTTGCTTGCACACTCACACACACACAGACACACACACGCACTGAAAGTTGGCTGGCTGGTTGGCTTGACTCTGAAGTTATTTCGCTGGTTCATGACTCTTGGCTAATGAGAAAGAAAATGTGTGAAATCGCTGTGACGGTCACCACGATCCACCTTTCACTGCGCCCTCAGTCAGCCCTCCGAGTCTAACACAAGTGAGCTTGTTTTGCTCCTCTCTCTCCCCCCCCCCCTCACAATAACACTAGACATCACCACACTTTCTCCCTCCCTTCCCTCCCAGCACTGTCAACGCCACACCTGTGCATTCTCTCCCAGCTGGACTTAGTTAGAAACTGACAGCCAAAGTGCAGCAACCTCCCCATCTAGTCTTCCTCATCATTCTAATGGACATACTAATCTACAGTGCAAAGTACTCAGTGACCATAAACACACTATCTACTGCTCCTCTGTGTAAAAACATAAACACAGGGCGTGAAGGAAAACATTCAACGCAATGACATCACTTTAAAAAGTTTACTTAAAATAGACAAATGAAATAATAATAATAATAAAACAATAAATGCAATAAAGACAAAACACTGTGTAAACATAAAGTAAACAGATGCGTGAGTGCCCTGATTGGCCGTGCTGCCATCTGCTGGAGAGAGTTCCCCTCACATCAGGCCATGGCTTTAGGGGGGTTTGATTTATAATTACTCCAGCATCCACCATCCCAGCTGCTCGCTGTCCCAGTTCTTCACTCAAAGCAGATGGCACACTTAACATTTCACCGCTGACTCATCGGGGCCTGAGACTAATTATTCCAACACCGTGGTGGTGTTTTTGTTTTTTGTTTTGTTTTTTGACTTGGGCCACCATCACCATCACACTACGCACCATAGCCCCTGACATGTAAACTGCTTTCCTATTACTACTGTGACACCACCAGCCCAGCCAGAGTCCTTGCCTCTACTGCGCCAGAGCTGATAGCACCATGAGACCAAGCTGAAGCCTACCTGAAAAAGGGAACAAGCGTTCATGTGGAGGCTCGTTCTCTCTCTCTCTTTCTCTCTCTCTCTCTTTCTCTCTCACACACACACACACACACACACAAATATATATATATACACACACACCTCTGTCAATAAACTCTCACAGCATACTAGGAAAAGGAGAATTTAATGTTTTTTTCACATTTTTTTCAACATCAGACCTCTGAAGCTGAACATAAAAACAGAACCAAACAAAAACGAGAGAAGCAGACATGTCATCTTATCCCATGGCTCTAAATTCACCGCATCCATATTTAACAGGCTCTTCACATCCTCTTCAGCATCACCACCAGGAATGTTAAGGGCCGTCTTTAGCCCTTTGAACAGGATCACTTTTATCAGACGAGATAAAAATAAGTAAACTCATCTTCTGTGGCTCTTCTGTGTCTTAGCAAGAGAGTAGCAAATTCTAATTAGAGCCTAAAGCAATCGACCAGCACGAATGGGTTTGGGGGGTGGGGGGTGGGTGGGATCAGTGAGGAGAGCAGAGGGATCGTAAATTCATAGGAAAAACTGACAAACTTGTGTTAAAGTGTAACCAACGGCTGTTGTATTTATAACATGAGTGCAAAGGGCAGACTTCATCAACAACAAGAAGCTGAGGTCATAATAAAATGCTGCCTTCCAAAGGGCTGCTTCCTCTTTCCATCCCTCCACACTACCGCTGCTTGGGCCAGTTCTTGAACAGACAGCTGTCTCTAAAAAACCCCCACATCTCCTTACACTCAACCAGATAAATACACCTTCAGTAATGTTAATGGTAATGGCTGATGTGTGCTTACATGGGTTCCACTACAGGTAAAGTGTAGGTGGTGTGTTCGTTACGTAGGTAATATCCATTATGTCCGACGTAATTATAATCACTCCATAATCCCCCATCTCCCCTGATGAAAGCCCATTTTGTTGATAAGTCCCCTAACACCCTTTACATAATTTGTTGTTTTAGACAGGAGCAGATAAATGCCCACAAGTAGTCATGTTGTTTTTTTTTTGTTGTTTTTTTTTGCCAAACTGCCAAGAGTGTCGCTGATTGGTATTCTGTCAGAAGCAACACTGTCCGTCTCTGATGGAATGCAGAGCAGGGGCAGCCAGCTACTGCGTCACCATCTTCCTCTCTCTCTTTTTTCTTCCTTCTCACTCTCTCCATTCCTGCCTTGCTTGCCCCCCACCCCCCACCCCACCCCCCTCTCTCTTTTCCTCCTTCTCACTCCCTCCACCACCCCTCTCTCCTGGAGAATATGCCGACAGGCTGCCAACTCCAGCTTCCTGCGGCGCGCCACACAGACTTGTAATCTCACAATAACAGGAGAGGCTGTCTCCACACCTGGGTCCCTTGGCTGCCCAGGACTGCTGCACTGATTGGGGGGGTGGTGTGTGTGTGGGGGGGGGGATTTGAGAAAGGGGATCGCCTGCCTCATGGGCCCTCCGCAGGGAGTCGAGACCATCCACCCGAAACTACCACTCAGCCCCAGCCCAGCCTGATATTAACCGCTGAGACACAATTAGGTTCTGGTGAACCCACACTGCAGAAAAGGGCCAGAGAGCCTTGGATGAATTTCAATTCATATCTCCCCCACTCTGCTAAGAACTGGCTGTCTGATTCTAGCCTCTCATGAAATGTAATTTGCAAGACACACGCAGCGGAAGATGCTAAACTGAACTAAAACAAAATGTGATACGATGAAGCTCAAGTAGTTTCCACCAATAGACAGTCAGGAGTGAGAATGTCCAGTATAACCGTGTGCTTATTCTGGCAAATTTTTGTTCAGTTTACTTAGTTAGAGGGTTTGGGGGGAGGGGCCATTGGGGTGACAGAGAGACAGAGAGAGAGAGAAAGAGAGAGGGAGAGAGAGAGGACACTGAAGCAAATGTGTTGTACCTGACGGACATGGAGAACTCCCCAGGTGCACTCTCGCTCTCCCGCACAAGGAAGGCTCCACACTCCCGGTGTCTCAAACGGCCCTCGGCTACATTCCTTGAGATGCGGCCAGCAAACCACCTGAGGAAGCGTAGAGACTCAGCCCACTCTACTCCATGAAAATATCCTAGAGCTACCAAGAGTCTGTTTAGCCTACACAGTTACATAACTGGGGCAGTCAACCATCAGCTGCCATGATTTGGTAATAATTTACTGGGAAATAATATTATATTATCATATAAATTATGCTAATTAAGAATAATTGATGTTACATTGTATAAATTAACTGGAGATCCCCTAGTGGTTATGAAATGAAACATCTGCCAAAAAGTGTCATATTATAAATCAAACGCTTTTGTAGAATTACTGTAGAATTCAGAAGAAGTTTCTATTGCCCTTTCATTTCATTTCAGTGCATGATATAGAATGCAGGAGGAGTTTCTATTCCCCTTTCATTTCAATTCAGTGCATGCTATAGAATGCCGGAGGTGCCTCTATTCCCCTTTTCTTTCAATTTAGTGCATGCTATAGAATGCAGGAGGAGTTTCTATTCCCTTTTCATTTCAATTTAGTGCATGCTGTATATAGTTAGCTTTAATACAGTGTTTTTACCATGTGTCAGCATTATGCTTCTCTACACTAAATAATTCATGAGAGCTTCTAAGCTATTTGTTGTGACGAGAGAAAACTCACACCTCGGGTTGTGTTTAAAGAGATGTAAAATGAGGAAATCACACAACAAAGAGGCATGCACACCTCTCTTTTTTTCATGTAGGATTATGTCACTCTTAGCAGCTCAGTAAGTATCGCAGTAGAGATCATGGCCTCTCATAACGTGGCAGAAAGTAAAAAAAAAACGGATTCTGGAGAAATATGGGCAGCCCACAAGGGACAGCCCACGTTGTGAATAAGCGAACAGATACTTACGTGTGTGGTCTTACATTGATATAGTTCTTGGGCACATAGCCCTTTCTGTTCATCAACTCTGCTGTGTACCAGTTAGGATCATCCTCCATGTTAGTGATCTGGTGAAACGAAGGCAACAAACATTACAGAGTTAAAACTAAGTATGGCCTGAAGTAGTTCATTACAACACCACAATATAAATCACAATAAGTGCATTTGTTTGTTTACGCGTGTGTGTGTGTGTGTGTGTGTGTGTGTATGTGTGCGTGCGCTTCTGTGTGTGCACATGTAACAGTTCATAATTTGTCAACCAAACATCTAAAAAAATTCAATGAGCTACATTTTCATTTAATTTACCAGAACTCACTGAGCATGTTTCGGGTCACAGGACTAATTTCTACAAACACACCACTGCAATCTTCACACTCAATTAGCCATGTCAGTGGGATGTGTCACGAATTTGAGGGGTGAAGGCTCACATTGAATGGCAGCACTGCAGGCCCCTCTTTCTCTCTCTCTCTTTCTCTTACCTTGAGTATGTCGCCCTTCTGGAAACTGAGCTCATCGCTCTCTGTGGCCCGGAACGTGTAGAGCGCCACCGCTTCCATCCTGGGACCCCTTCCTTGATGGATACTGGAGTCCAGGGACTTGGGGGCGCGGGGTGCAGGTGGGGGTGGACGGGCACGAGAAGCCTAACCTGGTCCTGTCTGATCCAAGGGTAGGTGGGGAGGGACAGAAGGGCGACCAAGAGATCCACAGCCTCAGAGCGGTGCTGAACTATACAAGCTACAGCTACAACAACGCACACAGTGAAGAGAGAGAGAGAGACAGAGGAGAGAGAGAGAGAGAGAGAGAGAGAGAGAGAGAGCGGAGCGGAGAGGAGAGGAGAGGAGGAGAGGGCATCCACACTGGCTTCGCTGATGAACTGCCGCACGATCCGTCACACACGTACACGTACACACACCATGAGAGAAAAAAGAAAGACTAAGCCGACGCAGGCACATCTGACTGTGTGAGAGAATGTGAGAAAATCAGGGAGAGAGAAAGAGGCTGCAAGGCAGAGACACAGTGAGAGAGGGGGAGAGAGAGAGAGAGAGAGAGGCTGACAGAGCGTGTGGGAGAGAGGGAGGGGGAGGCAGTTCCTGTCTGTGTTATGTGTTCTCTCTCACAGATGCAAGTGGTGAAATGAGAAACAGGAAAAAGCAGAACAAAGAGGGAGGAGAATAGAATGCACAATTGCGTACAAAAACTTCCCTTACGCGAGTGTGAGACCTGGACAAGGGTGGTCTGGGGGATGTGGAATGGGGGATTTGGGTAGGGGGGGGGCATCTTACAGTAATATCATGGAACATTTAATCAAGTAAGCACATATTATTGTATTAGGCATACTGTATAATTAATTTTTATTTCATCTTTTGCAGATACACTGTTGAAGATTATTAATGCACTTACTTTGTGTATTTTGTTTCTATTTTAGAAAATTATAACTCAGCAAATCACCTGAAAGATAAGAGTTTTTTCTCACCTTCCCTCATAAAACACTATCACATGTCTCTATATGTGTTAAAGTATGACTATGTGAAACCTTAACATTTCTGTTTTTTCCTTCCTTTGGCGAGAACATCTAAGAGAAAGTAAATATGAAAGAAAATGGATCTGCTTTTCTTGCTGAGGCCCTCAAGGTAGACTGCCCTCCCATGTGGCATGATGTAACATGTTGAACAGTCATCCATAATAATTTTCCCTCTTTTAATGGATCCTAGCGTTGGATGTCATCAATTAATGATCCCCACCCCATCTGCGGGAATCTTGGTTTCTTTTCATGATTCCATTTTGATGTGCTCACCTGCAAAGGCATGCACAGGACAGCCAAGCCCTTATACACTCTGTAATTAAATATGTATAACTTTTGACATTTTCGTGTGCATGGAGGTCTTCAGAAAGAACTTCATTTTTCTTTGAGTCTCTGGAGATTGTGTGAAAGTAATGCTCCCAAAGTCTAACAGGGTCTGTTGAACCTTTCAGCAATTCTGTTTGGTGTGTGCCTCACAGGCACGAGAATACATGGCTGTAAATGAACTATACTGAGTTTACCCTAAAGGCTTTAAATCGGCTTAATTTAAGAATAGGTCTCATATTTGATAGAACTGTGTTTGTTCTGCCCATGTTTGAAATGCAGAAAAACTATAAAAATCTATGCAAGAAATCGTGGCAATACATCCACTTTCTTAGTACAGGAAGTAGCTGATCTGCTGAGCACATGACTCACAAGATAAGTGGGTGAAAGGGCCGTGAAAGACCAAAATAACAAACTGTTATTGGTAAAGAAAAATCGGGTTTTATAAAGAAGTTTCCATTTCCATTTCCATTTAAGCATTTATCAGACGCTTTTATCCAAAGCGACTTACAAAAGAGGATAACATCCAGGCTACAACACAATGAAAGAAACTAACAAAGAGTGCATATTGCTAACATAAAAACCACACTATCTTTAAAAATGAGTTTAAATGTGTTTAAAATGTGCAGTTAAAGGTTGCCGAATAATCCATACTTCATGTCTTTGAATGAAGCTTGTGAGTGAAATACAGCGGAAGTGCTGAGACTAGAAGACAGTCGCCAACCAAACATCAAAGAACAAAACATAGTATGTGAAACTCTGACTCATGTACTATTCAAATTTTACATAAATTACCAAGAGACCTTGACATCCCTTCAGAAACTTTATGCAAATCAAATGGGTGAAAACTGGATTGAAAAAGGGGTTTTCTTAAAATCACGTGATGTGTTATGAAGTGGCGTCTCCTCAAAAAATGAGCAAATCTTAAGTACTCTATATCAGTAGCACTTTTCATTTGCCACTTTCTACCACAATTTGATTCACTGGTGTGAGTAAAAAGATCAAACTAGTCAAGGAATATGCACACAAACACACGCAAACACAGACACAAATAAACGCAGGCACACGCAAACCAACATTGTGTGTAGACTGAAAAAGTGTGTGTTTACTCGCAGATGGCTAAACACTGCAAACGCATGCTCTCTGAGGTGCAGTGTACTATGACAGCTGAATAACACATGGCCGTCATGCAACAGTGTTGAGACTTTACATACATCCTGATAGTAATAGTAAATAGGCCTAGACACATGAAAAATGCAAAGGGTGAAGGGAGGAAAACAGCATTTGTTTCCTGTTAAAACCCACATTAAGGGGAAGACAACAGTGAAGCTAAATACATCAAGCGAAAAAAACGGAAACAGATAGCTTGTGCATCACTCTAGACTGTCAGGATTGGTCACCCACTCCTCGGTCTATTGGCTGACTGACCCTGACATCAGGCCCCAATTTAGATACGGAGAGGACCGACTTCAGCTACAACTGAACACAAGTTTGTAAGAACAACAGCACATCAAAGAGAATGGCTTTTAACAATGCATGACTGAACCAATCCTTGTTCATATGGTCTCGACTTGTCCCTACAGTATATTAGTACATGCCAGACTTTTGTTTTTAAATAGCATCCATACAACCATCGATGAACGTTAATGTGGAGGTGGCTGGGAAAAACCCTGGGAGCAGGAAGCACAGCCTGATTTCTTGGAAATAACATGGCAGGCCCATCACATCCGTTAGGTCCTCTCCCACAACAAGCCTCTTTTCAAAATAACAACAAAGTCACAACGGGAAGGCCTACTCAAAACAACAGATGTGGCTCTACACCGTAGGCAGTGGAGGATCTATAGGACTACGCATCAAGCTGAAAACAATACTATCATGGCAACAGTTCTGAGCTCCTTTTCACTTAATCATATAGGTTTGCAGATCAACGCTGTTGTTTTTTGCGTGGTTGGTTCAAGTGGGTAGATTGTCTCTCTGGTTTCTTATTTGACCTGTGGCAGCATGCGGTTGGGTTCATGTGCTCTGAGCACATCCTGTTACCAGAGACTCTACGTGACCACAGCCTCACCTCTGAATGTACTGAGCCATGTTCATGCTCAGGCCGGATGCAGCTCTGTAAAGACAGGAGTCACAAAACCGTGCTGTCAGTGGGAGAGGGAGGAGAAGACTTTTACTGCCCCCATATGGTAAACGTAAGTGTGCACTTGCAGTGAAGACCAAAGGTGAAGACACCAACAAAGTTGTGAGAATATGACCCCACCTCTGCATCAAAAGATAGTGGTAGACATTAAATAGTGTACCTCACACAGTCTTCAACACTAATTAGCTTCTCTGTTTTAGAAAGATAAACAGTTCGACATCCTGCCAGTTTACCATGAATAGTATATTTATTCTCTGGCAAAAAATGCACAGAGAGTGTTTTGCGTGTGGCTCCCTGGATGTTTGACTTGTTTGACTTCATGCGCAACTGTCAAAGGGCCTGTGACAGCATTGTGCACACCCTCAGTTCCTCCCCACTACTAAACTGGTGGGCCTATCTCACAGCGGCTATTTTTCCAAGAAGCCGCAGGGTAAGCACAGGTGTAATCAATGACAGCCAATAAGATTCTAATTCCTTACTGGATGTCATGAATGCCTGCTATAAAATAGACCCCTTGCGTGCCAGTGGGAAAAGAGGAATAGGTGTAATAAGACAAGTGGGAGGTTTCACTATCTTGGTTGTATTTTCTAACCCCACCCTGGCTTTAATAAAAAGTTATATAAACACTTTGAACCTCACATGAGGAAGGGCTTACAGTGTAAATAACGCTTTAAAAAACACTAGCACAGGTGTTATTATTGACAGCCAATTACAATTTGATACAGTGTAGCAGAATCAGATCCTTATTGGATGTCATTAGTAACACCTGTGCTTACCTTGCCACTTATTGGGAAAATGGCAGCTGTGAAATGAGCCCATAGGCCTAGCAGTAGCAGCAGTGCAGTAGCCATACAAAATGATATAACACAAAGTCTAAAATTAAGTAAGTAAGTTAAGTAAGTATAGATGTTGCAGTCTTGAATCTAAAAGCCTGTGGTCCTGATATCTAGTAGTCTATATGCTATCATATGAAACAATTAGGTTCACAGTTGACATACAAATATTTAGTTCTTCTAATTGTGTGTGTGTGTGTGTGTGTCCTATCAAGGGTCACTTGAGCAAAGTTAAGTACATGATGGGAGTAGCAAAAATGGGCCAATTTCACAGCAGACATTTTTCCAAGAAGTCGTAGGGTAAGCACAGCCAGTAAGATTTTGATTCAGTGTAGCAGAATCAGATCCTTATTGGAGGTCATTGATAACATGATATTAATAACACCTTTGCTTAACCTGCAACTTCATGGAAAAATGTCTACTGTAAAATAGGCCCATTCTTAGTTGTCACTTCCGAAAATGCCTACTACATACTACTCCTATACTGATCTCTGCAGAAAGCACTGTGTGGTATGCAGTACATGAAAAATAGCACTGAAGTAGTATATAGGGCTCAAAATACTTTCAGGCAGGTAGAGCACCTGTAGTCCATTAATTAATGAGGTAATGGTCATGTGGTTAGTAGGCCTCTTCTGCTGCTTGCATACGCAAATTAGGGAGTGTGTGATGCACTGTGTACTGGGCCACATGCAGTATGTAGCACAGCAGTATGCCTTTTCGGAAACAGCAAGTTACCACTAGAGCCTGGTCACTTCAATACAACACTGCCCTCTACTGGCTATTCAAAAAACTTCCTCGACCTATCCATAGATTAGTCATCTAACCCACTTTGGGAGGGCCTCTGAACTAATACTAAGCCAAATACGGGTCATGTCATAATATTATGCAATTAGCCTATCTGAAATTGAATGAAGTATTCACATGACAAAAATCTCTGATTTTCATGACAGTTTGGGAGATGTTTTGTAGTGCTCTTGATCACTGACTGAAAGTGTAGGCCCTTGTCACATGTCACAGTTTTGCTGACCCCAGTGTTTGGAGAACACTAACAGTATTGTTTTAACTTACACTTAGGTCAAAATCAGTGTACAGACCCAAAGTAGCTTAGTCTTTATTCGACTAATCCATATGAAAGTAATAAGCTGAAGTTGAGCTGACGGTTTGAGACCATAATTTCTCAGGAGTGAGATCACAGACGTTGATTTTAGTGAATGTTGCCAACTGTACATCACAAACAATCCGTTTTCCATTTGCTGTCTTTAAAAATGCATGATGGCAACAAAAGTTTACTGATAATGAGAACTAGTTTGTGTGAGACGCCATGCAGGGCTATCATTTTGTGACTGAGGCTCTGGCATACTCAACAAACACTCGAATGCAGAATTATTATTGATACTTTGTCACTTTTCATTAAACCTTTCAGTTTACTACAACGTGTGTAGATGCAGAGGGTTAAACCACGACAAATCTTGCAAACCCTACAAAGGCAGGTAAGACCAGGACGCCCCTTTGAATAGATTCAACATTTATATATCTAGCTACATGTCTACTGACTGTTTTAGTCACCTCACTATGTCTTGTATGAACGTCTGTGGTCACACCCTTTGCCGCCTGCCCCCTCCTGGAGCGTATGTATGTGTCCGTCCGCCATGTTGGGCAGTGTGGGTGTCACAACCCAGTGCAACCGGAGACGTGTAGCTTTGCTAGCCCGCTAATCACATAAACACTAACACTAAGCGTCTATACAATTTTCTCCGAATACTTCATAAGTTTAATTTGCCAGTGAACTTGGCCATACTCAAATTATTTCATAGTTATTGAGCTATATAACTTATGCCGGGTTGTATTCCCGGGCGAACACTGGTCTGAGTTTCAAGTCGAGGATTGGTAAGTTACTGTTTTGCTTTTAAAGGGGTAATGTTAACGTTAACATAGCTATGTGATGCTGTCGCTAACAGAACAGGGGAGATATCTCCTACAAGCACGATGCTAAACAGATTCAGCTCACATTTTGTTAGCAAGATGTAGGTTTGGGATCTATGTTGGCTTCCAAATCTTGTTTTCTTAACTTTTACGTAGGCATCCAGGCGATTTTTTCTCCTAAAGAAGTTGCTTTGCTAATGTTAGCAGGCAGCCATGTAAATGCATTAATAGCTAGCAACTATTGGACAGCTAACTTTTCCCATCGAAAGCATCTATCAGTGGATAGCTTGTGTCGACCAGTTAGCCTGATTAAATTCACGACAACAGGTTTATAGATAAGATCAACAGATTGTTATGTGTCGTTCGAGGTTTACTCATACATCTTTATGTATTTACATTGAAACTGTTTTGAAAAAAATAACCGACCGGTTTTCATTCTAGCTGAGTTGTTAGCTGGGGCAGCTAACCCGTTAGCCCGTATCCTAGTGTTAGGTCCTCTGAAGTTTTGTTCGTGTTTGTCTTTTTCCAAGTTTCATAGCTTATGCGGTTTTGCAGGTGCGGCAAATGAGTAACTCACTTGTTGGTGGTTTGATCAAAAGCCATGCTGAAGTTTGCCGTTACATAACTTAACTTTGAAATACACAGCTCGATGAATTCTTGTCTATCGAATTGTATCTGTATAGACTTTGATGGGAGTGATGTATAGATACCCTAGCTAGCTACTTGCTCGGGACCGAGCTGGCTAGCGCGCCTTATGAACCTTGGCTAATGCTAGATGGGGTTGCTTGCTGTTGAGAAATACTGCTAACATTAGCATGCTAATGTGCAACCGTGGTCCTCGCCCTTTCTCCCCCTAGACAGTCTTAAACTTCAAATTGGTGTACTGTTGTATAATAAGCAAGCAAACTTTTGACAATGTGCTGATTTACAGTCTCGCCACAACAATTTGCGAGAGGGTCGCATTTAAATTGAGATTTGATGTGCCTCAACTTGTTTTCGTGATGGCAAGTTGATGTGTTGTAAACAAATTAATACGCTATCGATACATGTCTTGTTTTAGTTTTCGCAATGTTTTATTAGGCCCTCGACGTGAGGTGGTGTTTAGGACTGTTTTATTCTCGGCAACTATTACAGCGGTTGAGTGTCCAGTCACCAAAGTGGGTTTTTAGTACCTCTGCGTCTTTCGTTGGAATGTCTGGACGCACCCGTGCCCATGAAAGATCTTTGTCTATTGTGTGGTCAGAGGGGTGACAGATGCATCTTCCGCCCGATCCCGTCCCCAGCTCATTGGCTTTGTCTTTCAGGGCACACGGGCTCCCAGAGAGACAATAGCAAAGTGATTGCTAGCTAGAAGGGTTGCGTATGTCCTTCTTAGACACTACCCAGTCAGTTTGAAGACCCAAAATTGCCTTAGGGATGAATTGATTATTTTAATCGAAAATCGTGTTGGGTTACTGACTGCTGTATTCACAGCAGGTTAAGTGAGTGTCTCTTATTTGCCTGTTTTCTAAAAGCCTGATTTACAGCCCTTTATTGAGCAATAGTGGATCTCCGAGTAACCAAACCGGATTGATTACATGTGAGTACCTGGAAGAGGAGACACCCACAGTCTGATGCCTTTAAACTATGCCTTGGTTTCATCACAGTTTTTTGTCTTCTCAGTAAAACTGGGGAATCTGGCCTTTGCTGATCCTCTCAGTTTGCTCCGTTAGCATGACCATCTACAAGCGTCCACTAATTGTTACGTTACCTCCCATCTGAGAAAGTGTAGGGTGTGGTTGCACACCTCATAATCCCCCCCCCTTCCACCTTTCCAGATATAACAAGGCAAACACACACACAGGCACAGACAGACTGGCCTGTTTGATCCCATTTGCCCCTACATGTTCCCAGGAGTAGTTCGCAGACTTGCAGCCACTTGTCTTTTGAAGAGTGTGTGTGGATTCCAGTCTTATCAGGGCAGTCGGGCTGCCCTTCACGCCTGTGTGGTAGTTGCATTAAAGCTTTAATGCAGCGTTGTTAGTATTCACAACAGAGACCATGGGGACCATTCCTGCCCACTGGCAGAGCCTCACCATATCTCCACTTGTGACCTGTCGGCCAGCAGTACATGTGGATTGCAGAACTATAAAGGTGTTATCTTCAGCCCTTTTAACCAAATAATAGAGCAAGGCTCACTGTTGTTTTCAGTACTTCTGTTGTTGTTCTATTATAAGCCTATACTTTTGTTAACATTGTTGACCCAAGAAAAAAAGAAAGCTCCTTTACATTAAGTTAACAGAGAGCATTTCTTAAGATATTTTAGGGTTTATCATTTTAACAGTGACCCCTGGCCTAGGCTAAGTTTTAATGTTGAGGTTCACCATCAAGATCTTAAAGATATAATAAGTGATCTCTACTCCTTTGACTCTGTGAGGAAAATTTGGTCTTGGCTTTCAACCTTATTGTGAAGTACACACTAACTCGGAACAGCAATGCAACAGTCTATGACTCTCAATTTATTGTCATCAGAGCAGTCACCCACTTTCAAGTTGGCATTTCCCAACAGCCCCATGTTCATGGCCGGGTGGTATTTTAAGTAGACCAATAATGCATGTAACCCCCTTCCCCCCAACATTGATGTGCTCAGTCACAGCACAGTTAGGCTACATGCAGTCTTAGGGTTATCACAACTCTGTAGGCCCATGATGCACTCGTGTGCTGCCTGTCTCTGCTGTGCTTCATCTCTTTGCAAGGCTGTTAGTGTTGTGCCTTTTTCCCATGCTGTGCTTGGCCCATGGAGGCATGCACACACAGATCCGGCTCTGTGTGCTCCCCTAGCTTCCTGGGTCCCCTAACCCCCACTCCCCCTCCCTCCATTACTCCCTCCTCCTAGTTTTCTGGACCAGTAGAGCTTTCTTTCTGCTGTGATATAGTTGCCCCTCTCTTCCTGTTATATGCTGGCTCTGAATAGGTGATTAAAGCAGCAGATGTTTCATTAGAGCCTTGCGGCATTCATGTGTATGCAGCCCAGGGGAGTAGGATGGAGACAGGGGGCGGGGGGGGGCTAGGGCCCTGTGGCTGCCAGGCAGGGAAGAGTCGGGCACTCAGTGGGAGTTGCCTTTCAGTGATTCTTAATGAATTTTTACGGGATGCAGCAGCAGCAGAGACAGCTCCGTCTTGTTACACTCTCTTTATCTCTCTCTCTCTCTCTCTCTCTCTGTCTCTCTCGACCTGATCGTGCCTCCTGCTCATGGGTTGTTCCAACTCTCGTTATCTGTTTTTCTCCTCCTTTTCCCACTCTTTCTTTTGCCCCCCTCTCCCTCTCCCAACTTAAACACAGGAAGTACATAGTCCCCATGCTGTGTTCGGGCAAGGGGTTATGGCTCCCAGCTATTCAGAGCAAGCTATGTTAGAAGCAAATGTTATCAGCTCTAAAAACTTTAAGGACAATGTGGAAGAGGTTATGAATAGTGACAGCAGAGACATGGAGGCTAATCCATTGTATGAGCCTAATACCATTGTACGCACGGCAAAAGGAAAAGTAGACTAAAAACTGTATTTTGTCTTTCCAAATCAAGATTCTAACGATGCGCTGTCCGAAATTAGCAATTCAGTTAGTTCTTCCTTTTACACTCTCAGCCTCTGAGCCTCCTAACCAATGATACAACAGGTTTTCATTAGAAATGCATTTCTGCTAAGTCATGCGATAAAGGCCTTATTGATGTTCCTGCCCAGGAAATGGATGTGCTTGATGAGCTATATTTAGTCCGCCTATGTGATGACAAAGAGTGTGTCTGCATATTGAACCTCAAAGAATGCATGACAAAACACCAGAATGTAATTTTCTGCATCACACACACACACACACTCACTCACACTCATACTCATACTCTCTTGCAGGAGACATTAGTGACCTGAAGTGTGCGGCTGTAACATTTGGTAAATGGCAGGGCTGTGTTTGTATGATGACTTCTCTGCTGTCTTAAGTTACCGTAATAATGACTTAACGGAAACCATGTCAATGCCGCTACCTCAGCTACCTCTCCTCTCTCTGTAGGGGTGTGAGAGGGGGCACACACACACACACACACACACAAATTGTCACTTCAAGTCTGCTACCTGGATGGGGGCCCACATGTGAAATCTGTGTGCATTGCAGTAGTATTGTGTGTGTGTGTGTGGATGTGTGTGTGTGTGTGGATGTGTGTGTGAACAGCTGTGACCTATTTCTCTTTATCTGACTTGGGGGATCGTTTTAACAGTAGTGAAGTGCAAGCACAGACAGGAAGTCTGCTAGCATGCCTTGTCCCTAGCTGCATATATTCCAGTCTATGCATTACCACAAGTGTGCTAGGTCTTCTTCTCTTTCCTCAGAGCCCTACTTTTGTTGGTTTGTTTATGTTTTCAGTTTTGAACACGGGGGTTAAAACAGAAGTTTCCGCCAAAACTAAATGAACAAACATCAGAATTGTTGAGTCAGCACTGAGCACTGGAAAAGTTCGATTTGAGTGGCTGTGCGTGTGTTTATGTCAGAGAGGAGGAGTGTAGTGCCTTCCCATGTGTTGTCTGTCGTTTTGCTTCAGTCACTGGATCAACTCTGCTCTCTCTTCTTGCATTGCAGGTAATGGAGGTATTTACTGCACCAACCCCCTTCTCTGTGTGGAAATGATTTTAACAGGCTCTGCTACAGTGCAGGGATACTCTTAAAACGGGGGATCACGGAACTGGACTTCTAAAAGCTCCCAAAACACACACACACTCTCACACACACACACACACACACAACACACACACATTTGTACAAAACTTTTTTTTTTTTTTTTTTTGGACAGTCAAGCGAGCACTACTTTTGTTGTTGTAATTATTTTTTAATTACTGCACATTTATCTACACTAAAAGGCTATCACCATGCCGAGCTCAACTATCCGCAGACAGATGAAAAATGTAGTAAACAACTACTCAGAGGCAGAGAAGAAGGTCCGGGAGGCCACCTCCAATGACCCCTGGGGTCCCTCCAGTTCCCTCATGTCGGAGATTGCCGATCTAACCTACAATGTGGTGGCCTTCTCAGAGATAATGAGTATGATCTGGAAGCGTCTCAACGACCACGGCAAGAACTGGCGGCACGTGTACAAGGCCCTCACTCTGCTGGACTATTTGATCAAGACGGGCTCAGAGCGTGTGGCCCTGCAGTGCAAGGAGAACATCTTCGCCATCCAGACGCTCAAGGACTTCCAGTACGTGGACCGCGACGGCAAAGACCAGGGCGTGAACGTGCGGGAGAAGTCCAAGCAGCTGGTGTCGCTGCTGAAGGACGAGGAGCGGCTGAAAGGTGAGCGCTCGCAGGCGCTCAAGACCAAGGAGCGCATGGCGCAGGTGGCCACCAGCGTGGGCAGCAGCAGCAGCATGGGCTTCGGACGCGGTTCCAGCCAGCCAAACCTCTCCACCAGCTACTCGGAAGAGTACGGCAGGTCTGAGGGATCGCCCGCTTCCTACCATGGATGTGAGTATTCAGCTGCTCCTGCTCTTCAGTCCATGCGTGTGTGTGTGCGCGTGTTTTGAGAAGGTTTGGTTTTTACACAAAAAGCCTTGTTTCCTAATCGTTTATGATGAAATACAATGGTTAAGACTGAAATTTTGACAAATGCCTATGCTCTGAGAATTTTTGGTTATGGCGGTAGCATGCCCACCGAATGGCCGCATAGGCACACTGCTGCAATCTTTTCTAAAACAAATGAAATCGTCCTTTGTAAAGACGTGAAACTCAGAGGAGTCAATGATGTTCATTGAGTCGCTGACGCAAAAAACGCTGCAAAGTATGGTTTCCAACAGGTTTTTGACTGTTCATTCTCAATTGTGGACCTATTTTTTTCCAAACCCATCACACCCGGATGTAAACTACCGCCTAAGAGTTTGAAGCAATACAAGCTGATGGAAGTCACACTGTGCGGTGATTTTTGTGTCGACGTATCAGTGAACATTACTGACCACTCGGTGAGTTTCACATTATTAAAAACGAAAGTTTAATGCGTTTTTGGAAAGATTGCGGCAGTGCACCTATGAAGCCATTCTGTAGGTGGGGATGAGGTGTGTGTGGGGAGAGTGCTAACGCAACAACCATAAAAACCAAAAAATTTTAAACATTGTATTTCATCATAAATGATCAGAAAACAAGGCTTTAAGTCTAAAAAAAACAAACCTGTCCTTTCAGAGATGGAGTGTGTGTTTAAGAGATGGTGAGTGCATTGTGAGGGAGTATGTATCTCTATGATATAGAGAGTGATGTTGTGTGTGTCTGTGTGTGTGTGCGTGTGTCTGTGTGTATGTAAGGGGGGTAGTATGGTTGAATATATTGCACAGCCATGTGTTACAAAGATGAGGTTTCCTCATGCTGTGGCAATAGCATTGTATAGTTATAGTTAGTGTTAGTGTTAGTGGAGATGGTAACAATTGCAGAAAGACTGAAGTGTGTAACGTATTTACAAGCTTCTGTGTGTTTCATTGTGGCTTTGTGCCTCGCGGTGTGTGATCGAGAAACGTGGGTGTCCACACAATTGATGCTGAACAAAAATGATTGATGGATCAAAGAGAACGAGTTTGTCTTTAATCCAGCCCTTGAGGCAGGGCATCCTACAAGGACAAGCGCTTAGACAGACAGGAGTATTTTAAGCCAGTCGCCTGTTGTGTTCAGACAGTGTTTGCAAGACAGAATTATCAGTCGTCAGTGCCTCAAAGCAAGCATGTGTCAGCAGTCTCTGCATCGTTCCATCTGTGATCGATGAGCTCATCTCAATTTATTCCCTTCACATCGGTTTTCAGACAAAGAGAAGGCTTGGATCACAACTGGGGTTTAGGTTTTTGCTTGATTTTGACCCCCTTATGCTGAAATTGAGAGATGGGTCTTTTGCTCCAATATGGAAGTAAGAGACAGGTGTTTGCTCCAAAACACAAAGGAGAAATGCCCCCCCCCCAAATCCTTCCAAAACATCTCTCTGTCCTGGGCTCTCAGTACAGATTACAGAATCTGTCTCATTGTGGCATCCTAGAAATAACCATCCTAGAGTAAACAAAATTATTTTTGCAGAAGGAATAGTTCCACCTTTTCTGGGCAAATACAGAAACAACTGCTTTCCAGAATGCCATCATGATCTATAATACCCGCATGACCACTGTAGTGCTTCAAACATGACTACACATAGCTTTATGTGTTTGTGCTCCATGGGCCATAGGCCATGGCTACATTGGGTAGGTTTTCTGGAGCAGGCTGCATAGGCTGGCTAATCCCTTAATCTGCAGTGCTAGGGGAGACTAGACTGCATGTCTGTGGTGGTCTGGTGCCTCCAGGGGAGGGGAGTTGGGCAGTAGTGGGATAAAACACCTTTAGCATGTCAGCTGGTGTAGTGTGCGCCCGCCCCAGTGCTGCAGGACCAAAGCTGTAAACATTAGCTTGTCCTTACACACACACACACACACACACACACACAAATGGGAAGAGCTGGTGTCGATCTGAGCCTTGGATGCCTAAAGCAGGCCTCTGCTGTCTCGTGGGTCGACCTCGTTGTCTCTCCCCCGCCCTGCAGGAAGAGCGCATTCCTGAACCCCCTGAAGGCATGGCGCTCTCTGCTCTGGGTCACTGTGCTGAGCCAAACAGGAGGAAGAAGGATCACACTCCCCCCCACCCCCCCCCCCCCCCCCCACCACCACCACCACACACACCCCTCCTTCTCTCTCCTGCACTTCTATTCTCAGCAGACACACCCAACCCCCACTTCCTTCGCCAGAAACCCCAAGTTCCCCTTCCCCCACCGTTTGCTCCCTACATGACAAAAGAATTTGGTAATCTTTCTCAAGGAGCCTCACCACAGATGTCTCAAAGGGTTTTGGCAATATGACGGCAGGGGATAAGCATGGCAGCAGGGTGGTAACAGGGCCTGGCCCAAAGTCCTTGATGTACCACTTCAGATGTGCTCTCAGAAGTGGCCCGCATTTAACTGAATTATGCAGAGGGATGGAGAGTTGACTGTGGGGAGGGGGAAACGTTTGCATTGGCTGGGCTCTCGCCTTCTAAGTCACCCCTAAAGGCCTCCGCACACCGGCTCCGACAAAGTGTGGAACACTGCGCTTCCAACGTTCTGTTGCATTGTTTTCAATACAGCCTCACACACCAGCGCCAAACTTTACTGTCTCCACCTGTTGATTACGTTTCAAGTCTATTTTGTCGGAGCCGTTCGATAAAATCCATTGGTGACTCCACAGGCTACTATGCCATGTTCACTGCCTGCAGTGCGCCGTTGGAATGCAGAGGCAAGCGAAATTCTCAAATTCGAAAGTGCTCCTCAGTGCTGTCGGAACCGATGTGCGGAGGCCTTAAGATCTGTGAATGGAGTTCATAAAACGGACAGAGAGAGCGAGAGGAGTGTTGGCGGAGTGTTCTCCCTGCACAACTTTTGGTCTTTCCTTCCTCCTTCAAGCAAGTCCCGAGTGTGTGCGAGAAGGGGGAAGTAGATTGCCTGTGACAGCACTTTGGCAGCTGGGGAGATGGTGGGTTTTTGGGAGCAAGTAGAAGGGGGAGGTGGTTGCAGTGCATTTGGGAGGTGTTATTGTTGGCTCTACTGTGTGTGGGTTTTAATAGAAGAGACTCTAGCTGAAACGGAAGTGCAAGCAGCTGAGTCATTAACAAAGGAAAGGGAAGGTTTGGAGGAGGAGGGGGGTAGGAGTTTGGGTTAGCCCAGTTGAAGAGAGACTAGGGTGTGAACTGTGGAATTTTTCTGCATTCCTGCAGAAGTTTCCGGGTATTGTTTAGCAAATGGGCTATATGAGAGTCTTCTGGAAAAGGTGGTGGTGGTTGGGGGGGGGGGGGGGGTTGGCCTGTTTTGGCACAGGCCCTCATTTTTTTTTGTTTTTTCATTCTGATCTTATCAGACTATTTCTGCTCTATATACCAGGCTACAGGAAACTCATCAGAGTGTAGCCAGGCATTTGCAATAGTTCTGGAAAGTTTCAGAAATCAAAGGTTGAAAAAATGGTTATGGTGGTAGTTCATCATGATGAATGAATGGACACACAATCTACGTAGGTTATCACTTCCTTAGAAATTTAGAGAAGTTATGACAGTCAGTCAGCATCAATATTTTGCAACACACAAAGTATGAACCCAGTGTGGCGTTGACCGGCCTCTGTGTTCTGACTTCCCCCTTTTGTTTGGACCATATAAGGTGAGAAAGCATGGAGCCCGGAATGTCATAAAGAACGCTCAAGGTTGATCACCCGGCACAGATAACCAAACAGAACTCTCCCAGAGTCAGTCAGATAGATCAGCAACTGTGTTTAGTTATGCCACTGCTATGGCTATTTGCGTTCCATCCTATTTGTCTTCAGGATAGCATAGGATGGTCACTGTGGGAACACGAGTATGAAGAATCAGTCAAGGCAAATTGCGAGACTTTGTTGGATGGTGGATGAGTTTGTGACTAGTGGAACAAAAATGTGCATATCTAGGCAACGGGGTGTTGCTGTTTGAGAAGTCATCATGATCAGGTTAAAGGGGGAGGAGGGGGAGGTGTTCGTTAGCGGTGTGGTTGCCTAGAGACGCCTTGCTGGCGTTATGGAAAGCAGCTGATGGAAACACCTGCACGAGTTGGCCGCCGTTTACCGACAGGCCGCCCCCATGAATGTGTGCTCCACTTCCTCTACCCTCACAAAAAAACAGCACCAAACACCTGTGAGGGTAGGTGCAAGTTTCTGTCGTTGCTCTTCCATCATGTTAACCTTTTTTAGCTATCACAGTTATAGTACAGTAAATATAGACTCGCGGTGGTTTCACTGCCCTGTCAGTGGTAGTAGTAGTAGTAGATCTCCTAAGAATGTCTTTGCAATACCACAAATCCTGGATCAAAGGAACTTAGCCAGCAGATGTAAGTTTTTGACTGCTGGCCAAAGACGGCCCTATCAGCAGTAATGCCTCGGACTTTCCTACACTCATACAACAGCTAGGCTATATCTCTTTATATCTTATCTTTACTAAAAGCCTCCAGCAGCTTAGCCGTTCTGGACTATGAGGAACATTTCAACTTTGAATCATCATGACAAACATGTAGATAAAACTCAACTTGAAATGGAACATGGAAAATAGACTCGTCTCACACAAGGTTTTTTTTTTTTTTTAAACAAATAGAACCGGACAGGGTGTAGTGTAGTGCATGATGTCACTTGTTCGTTCATTTCGATAGCAAGCGTTGCTGATAACCATCTGCCTACAGCTTGCATATTTTCCATGTCGCTCAGGGCTTTGTCATTGGTGTAAACAGCAATGACAGGAAGAACTCTGAGTCTGCTACGAGGCGTTCTCTCAAGGAGACCGAAATGAACGCTGGCAGGGACGGGGTAGGCAAAAGGGGAGAAGGAATTTATATATGGCCTCCAGTGAACCCTGTCTTCTTAATCTGTTACGTTGGCTGCACTTTACTTTTGACTCAGTCTTTAGCTATTCTTCTGAACTGGAGGCGAGGTTGGCTACAAAGAGACACTCATGACGTATTACAACTGTTCATCACGTCACAGCAGTCCACCCCCACAGTTGCCTTTGCCATGGTTCTCACACTTAAAAGTTTATGTGCTTACTTTTCTGACCACATCCCTATTCTACAGCGTACATGCCCATTCCAGGAAGATCCCCCCCACCCTCCATTTCAGTCGAAGCTTTTAGCCCCCACAGTCCCACAATCCCCTGTTGTTGCCTGACATGGAGTGCTGGCAGGTGATGTGAAGTGGGTGGGTGGTGGGTGACTGGGGATGTTATTGATTTTTGTTCTGTTTCTCAGCAGCAGAGGGACAGTGGTGACTGATGATTCTGAACCCAGCCCAGCCACAGTCCCCCATTCCTCTTTAGGGACGTCTGAGACTGCAGTTGGCTTATAGGATAATTTTACTGTTTTTTTTGTTTGTTTTTTTTTCTTAAATTTCCTTTTCTTTTTAAAATAGCAGTTCTTCTGTCTTGTTTAGGTCATGAAATAGTGTGCATATGGCCTCAATGTGCATTTTTTCTTTTTTCTCCACACACAGAGTTTCTCTCCTGTCCTCTTCCATACTCTCTCCCTCTCATAAACAGATGTCTAAATCAGTGGGGACCCAGTTCTGTCGTCTGTCATCTCTCTCTCTCTCTCTCTCTCTCTCTCTCTCTCCTCTCTCTCTCTCTCTCTCTCCCTCCCCCTATGGAAGTGCACTGAAATGGTACACCACCCCCTCTCCTCAGCTTCCTCTCCTTTACCTTCCGGTAAACCATCAGAGCTAGTGGCCAAGCATTGAGAGGGACCAGAGAGAAGCTAAGCTTTTCCTACACCTTCTTCTCCTTACTGTGTGTGTGTGTGTTTACAAGAATCATTTCATTTTCATTTTCGTTTCATTTGTTTTAGTCCATCTCCAATACACTTTCTCTTGAGTGTGTGTGTGTATGTGTGCGTATGAGAGCCTTTGTGAACACATGGACATACGTGGATGTGGGAGTCTTAAGAGTGTTGTAAAAAAAAAAATCCGGCTGGCATCCAACTCCTTGGCCTCCCTGTGTACTTTGGTTTGGAATTGCGAGTGTGAGTATGTATGTCCTGCCGTTTGACTCCTACACAGTACTGGGTCATATGGAAAAAAATGTGAACACAAAATATTTTTCAATAATAACCGGTATTGATATTTTATCACATGTAGGGCTGGGCGATAGAACTTCAAATCAAAATCATCCTTAATTGACTGGACTGGGCAGAATCACAAACACATGTGGTAGTGTGCTTTCAGGGAACAGTACATAGACTCACACAGTGAAATGCACAGAATATAAAGCAAAAGTTTACAAAAGAAATAATAATAAAAGTAAAAATTAAGTCAAAACAACGATTGGTAGTCATGTGCTTGATCATTGTCAATTAACGGTTGCAATTGGCGGTTTGATTAATTTTTAGATTAATTGCACAGCCGTGCTCCTACCCATCACCCCCCCCCCCCCCCTTTTGTGTGTGTGTGTGTTTATAAGGGTGTGGGTGTGTATTGTCTGTAACCGGTCTGGGCCGTGTCTCCCGCCCTGGTCCCTGAGCCGCCTGTGTTTATTTCAAGGCTGCCAGCACATGGCCTCTATGCCTTAATCCAATAACACACCAGAGGAAGTGCTGTCTTCATTGGTGCAACCACAGGCTTATAATCAGTGGCAGCCACAGCCTGCTCGCTCCCGGGCCACATGCAGGAGCGCTCCACGTTGGACTGACCCGTGCTCTCGCTCTCTACTTGGACAGGCTCCCTGTCTGCCTGCTTGGCTGTGGCTAGTAGTACAAATTCACCAAGCTTTTCCTCTCTGCAGTTCCCTAGCCTGTAGACCATTTCAAGAGAGTTTGATCATTAGCGTAATGGCTATTCCTACACAATATCTGTTTTAACATTCCGTATGGCTGTTTGATGTGATGTTAAACGTAGCAGCTGTAGTAGTAGTAGTGTAGTGTAGTATGGTCTGGAAGGTTCTGTTAGATAAAAGCCATAGAGCATTAAAAACACTCTAGAAGGTTCTGTTAGATAAAAGCCTTAGAGCATTAAAAACACTCCATCTCTGACACTCTCTCCCTCCACTGCACGCCCCACCTCTCAGTTTCTTTTTCCCCATGTGTCTGCCATGAGAACCCTCGGCTTAAACAGATCACTTGCAGCTCTCCGTCATCTCAATGGGGATCAACCCAAATTAGAAGTCCTCCTAGTATGGACATAGCACTGCTTTCTTCTCCCCCATGAGTTTTTTTTTTGCATGCGCACTGCACACGCAATTTAGCCTTTCAATGCAGCACTCATTTCCTATTGTGTTTGCCCGTCACTGGCTTGACATAGGAAACTCAATGTGACGCCTGCACTTCTGTGGGTGTGTGGGGGGGTTTCATCATAAGTGGTCTGAACCAAGGTGGGGAGCCCAGAGGCCAGCGGATGCAGAAATTGCTGACACCGTCGACATCTACTAATCGGAATCAGGCACCGACGCGAGGAAGCGGAAGTGGCTCTGGTGTCCTGTGGCTCACTTCACTTCCAGGCAGTGACACAAGCTTGTCCTGCCGTTGATGTAGTGCTGACACACACACACACAAATTACACATCCTCCCTCAGTTCAGCAGGGGTCAGCCTTGCCGGCCGAGCCTAGTCTAGCCCAGCCCAGCCTCTCCTGTCTTCCTCCATGACGAAAGCATCTCCAGGGATCTGACACAGCCCAAGGAATAGGGCGGGGCACGGCACTGATGACTGGGCAAGGAGATAAATCATACGTAGGAGTTGTTGCTAATATATTTGTATGGAATTGGGGGTGTTGTGGGTCAGGCCTTTGCATGTGCTTGACATTTGTTTGTGGAGCAAAGGTGTTAAATAAGAAGGATAATGGAACACACACAATTTATGTTTAGATGTGTGTGAAGGTGTGTGTATGTGTGTGAGAAGATGGTTGAATAACGACAGATAATGTGTGTGCATGTAGACTATCGAGTCATGACAGATGATGGATTTTGTGTGTATGCGTGTGTGTATTTCAGCTACGTCTCCTAATGCTGGCTCGGAGCTGGAACAGGCGCGGCCCCAGACTAGCGGTGAGGAGGAGCTCCAGCTGCAGTTGGCCCTGGCCATGAGCCGAGAGGCAGCCGAACAGGTAACGCACACACATACACTCAGGATGCACCTTAAGATACACCCACACATTCTACAGGTGTGGCTAACAGGCGTCATTACCTGTGATGTAACATGTTTTGAAAAACGTTTTCATTAGATGTTGATGTTGATATGCCATCATGTCATCCACATTGATATGAGCAAGCTTATCCATTTATGTAGAGCCCAGATAATGAGCTCCAACTGTAAACACACAACCTTTGGTCAACCTGTGGTCAACCTGTGGGCAACCGTCTGCAATCCATCTCCTTTGAAAATCTGTGGAATTGTTATGGCCTTCACAGTTGAAGTTACAATTTTTCTTCAAAGTTGAGATAGACCACGACTGAAGTTGTCGGTGAGGTGTGGTCTGGTGTTGGGTTGGGCATCCACTCATCCCTTAGGAATCTAAACTCTTGCTTTGCCAGGTGTCAACCTTGACCTACAACCACCTCATGTATGCTTCCTGTGCTGCTAAAATGTTCTGTAACATTTCCTTAGGGACGGGGCCCTGGAGGGATTATTTGGGCCTGAAATGGGTTGCCGTTTATCTGCGCAGTCCTGCACAGCCTTTTTTTTTTTTTTTTGTTAAGGAAGATTGTGTGTGTGGGGGGGGGGGTTAAGATCCGGTCCACTAGTCCTCCCATCTGTGTGTTTATGCTCCTTGATTACAGATTAGAGGATCTGCCAGGCAGTCCTGCTTCCACCCTCCACACACCCAACACTCACCCACCGCCTCCCCCACCCCGCACTCCCAACCCCACCCGCAATCTCACACACATATATTTACACACACACACACACACAAACACTTTTCACCTGCAGTGAAAGCAGTCAGGAATGAGGCTAGTGTTAAGCAAGAGTACAAATTAGAGTGGAGGAACCACTCTACCACGAGCATGTCTCTTTCCCTCCCAGCGGGGGGGCTGGAGCAGGCAGGCAGGCAGGCAGGAAGGAAATGGGGAAATGAGGAGAGCCGGCTGGCCGGCTGAGCCTTGCTGACTGTCGTACTGACTGGCTTGAATGTGCGGCAGTGCTTGATGGTGATGTCTGGTTTCCCTGCAGGGACTGATATTCTGCCAGTGGCCCGTGTGTTTAGAAAGCCCCGTGTGCTTGCGTGAGCACACGTCAGGCCAATTGTCGTGTAGCATGTCTTGCATGCTGTGTTTATATGAACTTCACATGCGGTTTGTGTTAGTGTGTGTCCTGCGTTTCCCTTCGAGTGCTTTCATAACGTTTATCATACAGTATGGAAAGTATGGCACATAGATGGCTGAAGTATGTGCATGTGCGTGTACATGCAGGCATGTGAAGTGTGCACTTACGGCTGCTTGCTTTCCCCACTGCACGCATGTATCTGGACATCTGGATTGGATTTCCAGAATGAAAATAGGAGGCAGGCGCTGCTGGTTATTGTGTGAAAGCGAGGCAAGCCATTGGAGGCTCCTGCTGCCTTTTGTGGCCCAGCCCTCTGGCACCGACCTCTTGTACAGTCAGAGCCTTGACCTCCAAACCCCGCCCACCCAACACACACACACACACAAACACATGCACACAGACACCTCGGCTACACGGCTACATGCCGTAGAAATGTGAATTTTTTTATGCATTTGTTGCATGACGTTTCATGTTGCCTGTGATCGCTCAGTTACACCTACACCACAATCATCTCTGCTGAGTGTCATCCCTGCCTCCCACTGGCTGACTCCTGTCATCCACTCCTCCTTAGAGGAATGCAACCAACTTCAAGGGAGACCCATGCGCAGACCGACTGTCCTTCCTAGAGGCCCTGTAACTGACCCTCCCCCACAATGACACTGTCAAAATGGACCCTCCCAGTGTTTCCCCCACGATCGATCCCACTCCTTTAACACTATGACTGGCTGCTACTACTCTGTCAAGCCATAATTTTTGATAACCACCTATGGCTTGACTGCCATATAATGTTGTGGGAATTATGATGCTTAGCTAAAATCATGGACAAATTGTGGTCTATCATGATAACCACTGTTGTGCTCTTCCTGTATGACCCCTGACAGTTGGTTGGTCCCTTGAGCCTCAGATCTGCCCAAGGTTTCTACCTATACTAACTACCATAAGGGAGTTTTTACTTACCCCTGTTGCTCTTGGGTGCTCCTTGCTGTAAAGCGCCATGAGACAATACTGTTGTAAAAGGCACTGTATAAATGTAATAGAATTAAATTGAGTTGCATCAACATCACATGATGCTAAATGTGAATGGGGCTCAATGGGGCATCACTTTGCTTTTGATGGACTGAAGCAACCAACCCATCCGGCTCTGGTTTCCTCTGTGACGGGACTAGACAGAATCTGAATCTGAATCCCAGTAACCATGTTATTTCTGAGAGTACTATTTAGTGTTTTGGCCTCCTAGCCTGAATCTGATTCTCAACAGTTTTTATTAGTTTCTTTCAAGAATTGCGTTGAATTCCATTCTCATTTTAAAGAGATCGCCTCGGTTTGGAGGAAATCTCTCTCTTTCTCTCTCGCTCTTGTGCTCTCTCTTTTTCCCTCTCCCCCTCACTCTCTCTCCCTCGCTCTCTTACCGTGAACTCATCAGCCAGCGACTCTTCCTGCAAACAGCCCCTTTTCTGTGGCCCCTCGCTGGTTTTGCATGAATTCAGATGAGTGAGTCGCCCAAATGAGAGTGCCTCCAGCGGCAACCAATTCTATCCCTGGGTTCCCGGGTCATGTAGAGCCCCAGCACACCAATCAACCCGCCCACCACACACACACACACACACACACACACTCTTCCCACATCCATCCCCCCTCTTATTCCCCTTCCCAGCACGACTTTGGCTTGTCCTCGTTTCATGTCCGCCCGCTCAGAAACCCATCTCTATTACTCCCACTTCCACCCCTCTGCCATTCTGAATGGAACTCATTATGGCCTATCAAAGCCACTTCCTCTGTCTGGGAAGCCCTGTTCCAGTTTGGGCTGTTTTTTTGCTCTCTCTCGTGTGTGTTTGTTTGTGTGTGTGTGTGTTTATGTTAGAACAACCTACAGCTGACCTCTCTAGTGAAGGCGAGTGCAGCTCATGCCAAGTGGTCTTTAGCTATTTACATACCTGTGTTGTTGTTTTTTTGAGGGTTTATGTACAAGTGACCAGTGTTACTTGCTGGAGCGCTAGCGGTCAAAGTTCAAAAGTTGGCTCTCATCTAGTCTTAAGCTTAACAGAGGCTAGGTGATGTTATATAGACAATGAGCTCTGGCAAGGAAAAAGGGGAAGAATAGAAAGATAAACAACCATTTAAAAAGTGCAAAGAAGTGAGATGGGGGCAAAATTACAGATGAGCCTCTGTAGTCGTTTCTCCCTCTTCCTCCCAGTTCTCTCTCTCTCTCTTTCTCTCTTTCTCTTTCTGTCTTTCTCTCTCTCGTTCTGTCTTTCTCTCTCTGTTCCTTTCTTCTCCTCGCTCTGGGCCACTGTGAATGGCAGCCTTTGTGTGTCCCATCTGGAGTGGACGGAGAGGAAAGAGGATGCCAGGGCCTGGCGTTCTGACAAATTGAGTGAGATGACCCACCAGAAATGCCTGCACAGTACTCGCCCCCCTGCCCCCCAAAGCACACCCATTAAAATGACAAGCCTTTGCCCACTATTGATTGTGGTTGATAGAAAGTACCCTCTCTTATACCCTGTGGATGAAGCTCCACTGAGCTGCTTTATGAAGTCCTTCCTCATAGTTGTCTTGTGGTACTGCATAAGATTCATATCAACAAGTTTGTCAGAGGGACAGGCTAGGTTGTTTCATGCTGTCCAGAGGAATGAAGTTTTACAGGTTTAATTACTGACTGAGTGAAATAAAAAAACGTTGTATGTACTGTTATAGTTTTGCTTTACCATTAGTTCCTAATTTTAGTGCTTTTAGTCCACCCTGTCCATTTTTGTCTCTGATGGAAAAGTCAAATGCATTTGATTCAGGTCTGTATGTTTTGCAGGTGGTCTTGCCCAGTCAGTACATAGTCAGTCAGCCAGTGACTTTCTGCTTTCATCTCTAAGCGTAGCTGTTTGTTTGCTTGTTTGTTTGTTCAGGAGGAGAGAATGCGTCGTGGGGATGACTTGAGGCTGCAGATGGCATTGGAGGAGAGCAAGAAAGACACCACAGTCAAAGTGGCCAAGAAGAAGAAAGAGGTGAGCAGTCAACATAAATGCACATGGATAGATGGATAAATAGATTCATTCTTTCTTTCTTTTTTCTCTCTCTTCCTCTATCCATCCTCAAAGTATGGCCCATTACAGAGACACAAAGAACAGCATAGGCCCATCCTCTTCCATGAACATATTCACACACAGATTACTCCAAGTTAAGTCCGACTTGTTCAATCTGAGGCGAGTTTCTAGACCATACTGTTACGTACTGACGTCCATCGCCGTTTTGGTAGTTCTGCCGTTGGGTGAAACGGGTATGATGACCAAGACCGCGCTGGAAGTTAGCAACAGCACGGTCTAGAAAGCCATCCCGTTCATAAACAAACATGAAAGAGGCAGAAATAGATGCATTTAGCTCACACTTGGAAACAAGTGCACTGACATTACCCTTATCTTTTATACTGTAGAATGAATTGGGTTCCTCCTCTCCAACAACCATCCAGTTTTGTGATGCAATTTCTGTCCCTTACTTGCCTGCAGACCTCGGCTGCTTGCCAGGGCCTTAAGCTGTGTGGAATTTGAATTATTCTATATGGACCAAGTCCACCATCCTCCATATTGCCAATGGCTTGGCCACAGCCAACTTTTTTTTTTTTTTTTTTTTTTTTTGTAATGTTAACATTGTTTGTTCTAATTCAGGCTGTCACTGGTCAAGAGACGACATAATTTAGATGGATGTAGATATATGTGTGAGTGCTGTTTCCCTTTTGCTCACTGCCCAGAGCAAAACACAACAGCAGTTTGTCCAGCTTACTGAAATATTTGATCAAGTGGTAGTACACAAGCGCTGGCCTTGGGCAGCGAGACAAGATTGATTCTGATCACAGCGGTGCCACAGCAGCAACACAGACACAAACACAGCTCTGTTGCCTTAAAGTTTAAGTTAACGTTTGCATTGCCAAAGGTCATCCATCTCCCTTCCAAACGGCAGAAGGAGGAAGAAAGAAAACTGTAACTGCAATAATATAATATAAATGTACTCACTGAGTTGCAGAATTCCCGGGGAAAGAAAATTAAATGATCCCAAAAGGGTTGAAGGCAAGAATGAGTGAAATATTGCCCAACTGAAAGCATCTGTCAGACGATTAGCGTCTAGCTGATGCAATGTTTATAAGTGGTTTACTCAAGACAGAAAGTTCAACTACAAATATGTACCTTGAGTTTAGAGAGTTGTGTTAAGAGCGTGTGTGCATGTTCACTCACCACTGTGTGTGTGTGTGTGTTTTTCTCTGCCACAGCCCCAGTCATCACTGATGGATCTGATGGCCCCTGTGCCTGAGGGGCCTACTGATCAGGCGGCCGACCCCTGGGGAGCACCAGTAGGAGCAGCAGCACCAGACCCCTGGCAGACATATGGTAAAGATGTGCACACACACACACACACACACACACAGACATATACTGACTCACACACACACACATATATATATATATGCACACACACAGATACACATTCAAATTATGTATACATACACAGACACAGTTAGGGTTTTTTGACCACAAATTTTTACTACAGTGCTGGTGATGGTCTTAAAGCAGGTGCTAGCTAACTGAAACGTGTATTTCCTCATTAGATAACTACCCTGTTCTGATGGGACTTCAGCACAGCTAGACATAGCTTGCATGTTACTGTGAAACAGGTCTTGGTTTCAGTTAATCACTGAAAAATACGTAGGAACATACACTGGAATGTCTGGCCGTTGATCCTTTCTTGTGATCCTTCTTCACAACTAGGCACCAGCTATTCATTTTAACAGTAGACAAGTTGATGATCTCACACTCAAACTGACATGGGTGCACGCACACACAGATATAAACACACTGACACACATTACACAAACGCAGCACTAGGGGTGGAATCGAGAACTGGGAATCGAGTAGAATCAAGAATCAAATGCTTCAGTTCACTGGTGTCATATCCCTCTGACATTATTAACTCTTCTTATCAACACATCATGTTTTTCAGACCATTGTCAGTGGGTCTTTCAAATACAAAATTGAAATGGATAACACCGCTCTTTGTGGTTTTCATCATTCTAATAAGCTGCTATTGTCACCTAAGTGGTATAGGCTATATTATAGGTCTATGTGCTGATACTGCAAACCTATGTAGTATACCTTTTAGCCTTAACAGTAAGGAATTGATAGGAGAATTAATCCCATAAGTAGAATCGACAGTGGCATTGATATTGATAAAATCCTATCAATCCCAGACCCTACACAGCACATACAGGCCCATAAACAGTCACTGGAGTCACAAACAGTTGGCAAACAGACAGCCAGATAAAAAGACAGACACCCACACCTAGTAAACATTTCCAAACATTCAGGTACTCTCACTAGCAAAACACTTTGTCATCCATCAACTGTTCAGAGCTGGTCTGATTTGAACCCACAACTTTCCAGGTTACTAGCACACTAGCCAGGTTCCTTAACCGCTACGCTACCACCGCCCAGTCTTTAATATCCCTCTGTTCTGTTCCCAGACTAAAGCTTTATTGACTTATCGGCCCTGCTGTTTAATTTGGCAAGTACAGAAAGTCTGGTGACTAACTAGGATACTTGGAGAGCATAGAGCCAATAAGCTGTTGCCGTAGATCACAATATCACAACAACATAGTGAAACAGAATTCTCTCCAAGATATAATGGGTTCTTTGGCCCATGCAACACCACAAAGTTTCCTAAAATTTGACCTTCCAAGTTCCTGTGTACTTTTTGGAGGTAATGTTGCTGGTTCAGGATGCATGTTAAAATGTTATTGCTTGAACAAACTTCCATTAAGTTATTAAACTAACTTGTCCATCCTCTACTACTTCATGTTAATGTTAACAGTATGGGGAAAAGTACTGGTGTATCTGTTGAGGAAAGTCATCTGCAGTGCTTTTGTGCGAAACTCAATGGGGTCAATTCAACTGAAATAACTGAAAGGAACGTCATTGGACTTTTTCTATTGAAGAAAAACCTTTTGGTCTTGGGCTTGGTTCAATCCATCTACGGAAAACAACCCTTGATGTATGATATATTACTCAGCCGATGAATGAATAAGGGTTTTGGATAAGCCAGTCTGACTGCCACTGTGTGGGGAGGGGTTGGCCCCCTGTCTGTCTGTCTGTCTGTCTGTCTGTCTGTCTGTCTCTCTTTCTCTCTCTGTCTCTCTCTCTCTCTCTCCCCGTCTATGTTTTTGAACAGGGTGTTCTAACAGAGACTGATGGCGCTCGGCCAGGCTAGCACAAGCACTGTCCGTCTCTGTCTCTCCTTCTTCGTCCCTCCCTCTATCTGGCTCTGTCTTTCCTTTTCTGTCCCTCCCTCTCATTCTCCCTCTATCTGGCTCTGTCTGCCTTTCTTCCATGCACTCTCTCCACTGTGTGTCCCCTGGCCCATCTATCTCTGTCACTTTGTTTGTACTCTGCTCATGTTTCTCATCTGCTTTTTTTCTGTCTGTCTGTCTGTCTGTCTGTCTGTCTGTCTGTCTGTCTGTCTTTCTTTCTTTCTTTCTTTCTTTCTTTCTTTCTTTCTTCTTTCTTTCTGTCTGTCTGTCTGTCTGTCTGTCTGTCTGTCTGTCTTTCTTTCTTTCTTTCTTTCTGTCTTTCTTTCATTTTTTTCTTTCTTTCACTCTTTTGCTGTATCTCTCGTGTTTATCTTTTATATCTCCTTCTCTTTTCTGTGAAGTTGAAACCTTTCCTCTTGTTTGTGTGTGTGTGTGTGTGTGTGTGGGGCAGAGAAATGTGGCCGTGCCGGTGGAGGTGCATTCCAGTGCGGCCGACAAACAAAAGAGGCTCAGTATGTAGATGTGCAGGTGGAGCGCCTGCCTGCCTGCCTGCCTGCCTTCCTTCCTACCTACCTAGCTGCGGGGCCCCTACCACTGTTCCTTTCACCTCCACCTTGCCTCGAAACCAACTCCCACCTGCTCCTCTCCCCTCCCCACCGGCCCCCGAAAAAAGGCCCTAACAGACAAACACACACACAGTGGCCCAACCATAGGGTCCTTAGGCTATACTTTCACTGGTAATCAGACAATGAGCAAACCTGTTTGGTCATTATTACTGTGCATGATGACGGCCTTTGTGAATCTGGCGTCTGAATGTTAGCGCGGTCCTGAAGGCACTCCCTGATCAGCGGATGACTGGTGCCACTTAGCACGCTGCTCTGCTAAGGAGCCGATAGGGTGGAAGCTGTGGAAAGAGTGCCCCTGTGTGGCTTAGTGTGGTTCTCTCCGCGGATGAGCATGGCTGAGCTGGTGGAGATGTCTGAGTGTGTCTGCCATTTTTTACTCCTGCGGCATCAAGGGGCCATTCAGTTCCAGTGGCCAACCATGAGGTGCCTCTGTATTACAAGCCATCGATCCAATTTCCATATGTGTCGCACACTTAGTTTGATGTGCCGTGGTGCGAAAAACAGTAGGTTTGGGTTGTTCTTTAAACATAAAGAGTGCTGTGCAGCACTGCTGGTGATTGAGAGTCCATCTTGTTTTGTGTTCTAATCCTCTTAATTTGTCTCTTCCCTTCACCATTATCTCTCTCTCTCTCTCCCTCTCCCCCTTTCTCCCTCTTTCTTTCCCCCTTCCTTCATCCCTTGTCCTCTTTCTTGCTTTCACCCTCATCATCATCTCTCCAGATGCTGCCCCTAAGCCAGCCCCCGCTGTGGACCCTTGGAGTCTGGGGTCTGGGTCTGGGGCCTCTGCCTCGGTCACCCCCATGAAGAGTGCTGACCCCTGGGGACCAACTCCTGCTCCTACAGCCACTGATCCATGGTCCTCCGGTGGCCCCAAAGCAACAGGTTCGCTGTTCACACACACACACACACACACACACCAGATACTCGGACATTCAGATACTTGCACACTCATGTTGATGGTGCGGTCTACTGACCCCAAAGCAGCAGGTTTACTTTTCTCTCACACACGCGCCAACAGTTTCTTTCACACTCATATTGATGGTGATTCCCTACAGTTTCACCAAAGGCTCTTTAACAGTTTAGCACACACACAGTCTGTTGGGTTTACCTAAGTTAATGAATGGAAATCTTCCATCCTACAGCTGTCAAGGTTCTCTTGGCACCAGATTCAAAAGACCAGCTCAGGAAATGAAATTAGGTGTGGATTTGTATTCCATTTCAGGTTGACACGCAGAGCGAGTTACATGGGAAATTAAATTGGGAGTCCAGAATAGGACATGAATCACGTTACCACTCAGTGGCATTGGCGTCATCGACACTTACAAAATACGCTCAGAGCGTTTTGTAGCCAGGGAAACTTCCACTACACAACACCTCAGTTTCCGACATGCTGCCGATGACTTGATTATGAGAAATTTGTTGATTTGTATTTGTGTGTTTATATTTGTGCCTCCAGCAAGATTTGATCTGTTCAGCACATCAAATGGTACTTCCAGAGAGGACCTGTCTGACTTTGACAGTCTCCGCAACCTGGCAGCCACTGGTGAGTTTGACCCTGATGCTGCATGCTGTACATCAGCCCCCTGTGGTCTTGTACTGGCATGGCCTAGTCGTGGCCTTTAAACACACACACACACACACACACACACACCCACCCTCAGCTGTAGACTGCTTTCTCTTTCTATCTTTCCCTGTCTCCCTCCCTATGTTGGCCTTGACTAGTCATTACACACACACAAACACAGACTTTCTCTCTCTCCTTCTTCCTTCTCTATTGGCATTGGATGGTGATTGCTGCAACTTCAGTCTCCTGTGGAAATCCCCTGTGGGCCTCTGGTGTGAATCACCCATTTCATCATGCCCACCTGGCTGACTCTTTTCCTGTTTTCTCCACTCATTTCCACAGTTCTCTCCTCCTCCTCCTCCCCTCCTCTTCCTCCTCCCCCTCTTCACACCCTGCCCGGTTTTCTTTCTCCACCTCCCTCCTGTTTCCTCTGCTTAGTCTTAGTATGTGGCCGCCTGCATGAGTCAGAGCACAGACTTAATGACAGCCTGGTAAGATGAGCAGAAGCTGTCAATGGGGAGCAGAAACGCTCATTTTCCAGGCTGATACTTTAACATAATAAATACTTTTTCAAAATCTATCACATTTTCAGAAAGTAGAGTTGGAGTTGTGGAATCATATTATGTTGAATTGTTTAAGCGCTGCTGACCACAGAGCTTGTGGTCCCATATGCTGTAGGCCTGTTAACTTCTGTGCCATTGCTGCTGTGTCTATCAACAAGACAGAAGAACGGGGGCCAACAAAAAAGAAGCGCGCTCAGAAGACAGTTGTCGGATGAGTAGACACTATGCAGTATGCATTGTTGAAGTAGTTCAATAGGATGCTCTGGTATTGTAGAATGGGTGCCATGGTGGCAGTGCTAAAGTGAAGAGAGCAAGAATAATATCAGCTAAGCTTGTTTGTTTGTTTCTTGTTTGTTTGTTTGTTTGCCTCGATTTGTCAAACTGACTGGTGGCTTTTGTTTTTCCCTCAATGCCAGGTGACCAAGGCAGCTCTGCACTCCCCTCCCAGACCAGCATGTCTGCCAGCCCAGACCTGTTTGACCTGTTGCCCAGCGGCCCTACAAGGAAAACCCCTGAATCCTTCTTGGGCCCCAACGCTGCCCTGGTCAACCTGGACTCTCTGGTCACTAAGCCCCCGCAGCAGCCGGCCCCCGGCATCAACCCCTTCCTGGGAGGAGGTGAGTGCAGTCACCTGGCAGTGAGCCACCATCTTCATGATAAACCTGATTGGCCATGCTAACTAGTAACCACCCAACTTACAATGGCCTGAATTCCCCTCCTGGATAACTAAAAAAGTTTTGACGTTGATGTTTTGTTGTCAGGCTTCCTGTCTCACTCTTCCTCTAGATCGTTTTCTTATGAATCTCATGTGTCTTAAGTGAAGGTTAAAAAGTTGATGAAGAGAAGTAGTGAAAATTAGTTTAGTTTTAGACATCAGTTTTGCAGTTGATTCAGTACGGTAATTTAGTTTCATGAGTTATGACGTGTGACATGTAATTATTGTCTGGTCTGTCTGTCTCTCCTCGTAGGTGCAGCCCCAGCTCCCGCTCCGGCACCCCAGAACCCTTTCCAGGTGAACCAGCCGCAGCCCCCCACCCTCAACCAGATGCGAGTCAGCCCTATGCCTGGTTTCGGCAATCTGTCCCAGCGGAGCGCCGATCCCCTGCCCCTCTCCTCCATGCCCCCCTCGGTGGGCCCCGTCACCATGGTGCCCATGGCCCCGCTGGCTCCCATGGCACCCATGATGCCCGCCATGGGCATCCCAGCTTCCATGTCTCTGCCTCAGCCCCTGATGAGTGGTGGCATGCAGTCCTCGGGCTCAGCGGCCCAGGCTGGAGGCGGCCCTACCAACCCCTTCCTGTTGTGAGGAACACTCAGAGCTCTATACACACCACCATGACCCCTTGACCCCTGTGAACCACACCCTAACCTGCTAAAGCCACCCTTCTCTACCTGTTGCCCCCCCCCACCCCCCCCCCTTGTGCCCCCCCCCCCCCCCCCCCCCCCCCCGACCTTCTGATATGATATAGACAGCATAGCCTGATGTATTCCCCCTCGCCCCAGTCTTTCCCCTCTCAGCTCAGTCCAGACCATTGTGCTATTTGAAGACTTTTTTTGGAGCAGCAGCACTGGTGTTTACAGTTTTTCCATAGGCAGGGGGAAGCTCTCTCTTCTGTCTGTCAGAAGCAGGTACCATACAGTGATTTGGTATTACTATTATTCTGTTAGATTTATTGGTTTTTTGTTTTCTCCCTTTTCTATTTTTTTTTTTTTTTTTTTTTTTTTTTAACTGTCGATGATGACTGTATCTGTGTGATTTCTTCCCGACCCCATTTACCTTCCCTCTGAAATGTGCTGCAGCTTTACTTTAAGCCAGCGTTGAATTCAAAAGGGGTACAGATTTCTTCTTTTTTTTTTTTTTAATTTTGTTTTTTTTTTTTATCTAAAACTTCTTTTTAGAGGGCTTGTTTTTCTTCGTATCAGAGGCTTTGAAATTCAATAATTAAGTTTTTAATCGTCTTATGAAAGCATTGTATTCACTAAAGCTAACCCTTTTTAATCAAAGCAAAACTATATATGTTCTACGTCAGTGCATATACACTATGTGTATTTACCGTATACTTAGGTAGACAACGTATAGAGCAACCCTATCCGTTTACAGTGGTATTGATTTTAATGTTCTAAGCAGGGATTTTGCACACGCTTTGATTTATTTCCCTTTTCCCTTCTAATACACCTCAGTTGTTTTTTTTTTTTTTTTTTTTTTTTTTTTTGGTTGACTGTTGGCTCACCATTAGTCCTTAGTCCAAGAAAAACGATGATCAACTTCTTTGCTAGGATGTAGGATGTAGCACTTGTACCAAGCGCGACTAAAATCTCTCGGCACACAAGTGCTTGGAGGAAGTGGGCTTTTTTTCGCTAGCACGAGTTAGCAAGTGGCATCCAGTATCCGAAGAGTTTGGGTTATAAACTTCACAGTGAAGTTAAAATGATTTTTCTATTTTTCTCCTTTTTTTGAATGCATGTTAGGGAATCGGTTTGCATATCCCAATATGGCTCTACTTTTCTACAAAAAAAAGTCTGTTTTGCTACTGCTTGCAATCCCGAGTGATTGTGAATTGGGTGAATGGGTTTTTCCGATTCCGTGCTATCGTGACGCTCGACTCTTTGCACAGCTTTTGTTTTTACTTCTCTTTAAAAAGGTTGACTGTTTGACAGAGCTAATCAATACTAATTTTTAGTATTCAACTGCCTAGCTTTTCATGAGTTGATCTGTAACACGTGAGTTATCAAAAACATTCTGAAAGGTTTCCTTTCAGTAATCCTCATTTTATTTATATTTCTGGAAAAAATATATATATATTATTGTCATAGAAGGAACAAAGGGAAATAGGGGAAAGCTGGTATGTGTTTAAAAAACTATCTTTATCAGGTCCTACTTCATCTTACTCACCGTTATTAGCTTACTAATCACTCCTATTCACTCCTACCAAATGTGTAGCTGTAATTGTATTTTGAGAATGAAATACATTAAATAAAAATGTAACGCTAGTTAGCTCATGCCATTATTACAAAAACTGATGAGGGAAAGAAGGCTCTTAACTAGCGGTTGTGGTGGTCGTCGTCATCATCTTGCCGATGTTTGTAAGCGAATAGGTTTTGGGACTTTCCTGTCTTTAAACAGCTCACAGGAAGAAGATTGGCGAGATGAAGAGTTGGAGGGGGGAATCCGTTGGTAGATTTGATCAGAATGTTCTTTTTCTGTTTGGTCATCTTTCTCTTTTTTTTTTAAAGTCATGGTTTTCGCTTTCCGTCAAGTTGGTAAAGCTAAATCATAAATTGTAATTCTTAGACACCCCCCCTAATTTGTCATCTCTGTATTTTATGGGTAGAGGTGGCCTGTGTTTAAATTATCACCCTTTGCCCATGGGCCAACTCTGTTTATCCTGAGGCTGTATTTCCGTGGCTGTGAAATTTAACCTCGTCACCAAGGCTCCGGTCATGGGGTCAGACTCGCGTGCAAGTTATACCAAAGGGCTTTGACGCTCACAAACTATGTGAGATGATCACACAATACACTAGATTGCCTTTTGGAGCACAGACGAAGGCCCCAGGAACTTCAATTTTATTGTTATTTTTTAAATTCAGCCACATTTGAACAGATGTCTTTTTTTGTTGTTGTTTCTCCCTTTTCCCATTAAGAAATACAGTTTTGATGTTTTTATATGACCGTAAAACTGACATTTGTGTTTCCCGTTTCTCTCTGTTAAGATGTGTTCTTAATGATGCATGTAGAGAAGTGATGCCCGTTACACCACTGTGTAAAACCTACCGATGCACCAAGTCAGTTGGCACCTCGTGGACGTGTAGTGTAACCTTACAAGCACAACTCTCGCATTGTCTCGAAGTATCAGTAAGGAAAGAAAAAAATAGCTACCAAAGTCAGAACAGGTGTGATTTTAATTTTATTGAAACGAGGTGCTGTAGTCTGAGAATTTTCTAACTCTTCCTCTGTAGATAAGTCTCTTCAGTTGGAAAAAAATGTGTTTCATAGGCCTGTATGACTTCTGTGAAAATCACTGCCAATTTACAACCTGTAACTTTTTTTTCCCCAAGAATTGTAAGCTAGTGGCCTCTACTGGAGCTGTTGTGGTAGTGCTGCCCCTCTTGAGCTTAGCAAAGATACTGGGTGTCATCATGACACAGTGGAATCTCCACCATTTGCATGTTCTCTGGCAGACAGGATGCAGTTGATGAGTCGAGTACAATGCTCTTGTAAACAGAGGTGGACATTCTGACTTTAGAACGTAAATCCTCCTACCATGTATTTGTTCTACCTGTGCATCTAACATGGGGGATTTCAAGAATTAGCTCTTCTACCTGGATGAAGGTCTCTACTAACTAAAATCAGCTAGTCTTGTGAATGGGACAAATGTGTGGTAGGATCTTATCTTTTTTTTTTAAAAAAACTCCCTGGAGCCACATGCCCACCTCTGCCCACAAAGCAAACAAATCCCTGCAGATGAGCATCCTGAGCATTCTACAGCTACACAACAAAACGAGTGACTGTACTGTATTGAAAACTATTGAAAAGGAAACCTGTCAACCAAGGCATTGTGATGTGCGAAACTTCAATATCTGTTGCATTTCCTTGGAAGTGCAAACAAAATATATATTCCTCATCCCAGATTTTGTTTTGGATGTCTTCCTGTGTATCTCCTCTTTGTTACAGTGTATTACTTACACAGGTCTTGTGGTGGACTAACCTTGTGAACACACATAAACGCATTTTATTTGATTTTTGTTTTGTTTGTTTTTTTCTTTAATTTCCCCCTTTCATGTTACCATGTCTGTATATTTACCAAACTGTTTCACATTACTGGGAGCTGGCTGCTTTTTTATGGATATGTGCTCGACTTGTTGGCATTATAACTGTGTAATATAATTTATCATTTGTTCTATTGTAACATATTGTTCTGTACCTTATTTCTGTGTAATGGTTTTTGTAGGAAAGTCACATGGGACTGTGTGATTTGTTTTAATGCCATCTAAAGCGCAGCAAGCGATCAAGGACCTGTAGCTGCAATGGTAAAAATAAAATGTATCACTCACACCGGGCTCGTCGTCTGTTTATCACTGACATAGGGTACATGGCAAGACCATAACATACATTTGCTTAGTAGATGTTACTTGGATATAGAATGAAGTATTATAATGCAGGACAATTATGGCAATAAATCACACACCCTACTCAGAAGTAGGAAATACAAAACTGTTTAATATATAAATATGTACAAAAAAAAACCTCTCGGCTTCATTAATTTCAGTGGTGAAGACCACACACGGTGCTATATACATTGGTAAAGATCTAATAATTTGCTTAACTGATTTAAGACATTGTGGATACATTGGAGCAGTCCTCTGGGTGCTTAGCTGCTGGTACTGCTGATGTAATTGGAGCCAGTGAGGCTGCCTCTGGTTAGGCGGCGCTAACGCAGTGTGTATGGCTGATCCGTCCCAGACAGGCCTGTGACAGGAGGCGCCTCAGAGGAGCTGGAGGTGGTGTCGTAGCCCAGTTTCTTCATGTCCTTGGTCACGATGTTGAACTGGAGCGTGACGAAGCCTTGGGAACGCACCCGTGTCACTGCATACAGAGATTGTGTTCATGAATAAGCCAGTGTTCTATAATCGTTATAAGTTATCTCTTTATCTATCTAAAATTTATCATAGGCGTGTGTGGGTGGGGGGGGGAGAGGAGGTCAATTCAACCTTGTCTTAACCAAAATAAGTTGTGATGTTCAAAGTAGTTCCTACCTTCTCTTCCTTCTCCTTGGGCTATCACTTTTGGGTCTGTGAACTCAGGACGTCTTCCCAGAAGCCAGCTGAAAGATAATGACCCATTAAAAATCCATTTGGTACGAACTTTATTTCCTGATGACTTCTAAATGCCATTTCAAACCTCAAAGCCATTCACCAATCCATACCATGGCTTTTATTTCCATTTCGAGAGACCATAAAGATTTGTGAAGTATTTGAAGGAAATTGTGAGCTATTAGTGGCTTGTTCTGATATTGCTTCATTGATTTTACACCCAAAAGACATCAATTTGTATTCCACAACAGGGCTTATTTGGAAGAAACTTCCATGTGAATGGCTGAAAGTTACCATCAAACAGTTTAATGACTGCAGAGTATGTAATAGCTTCCTCAGAAATTAGAAGTTAATTAGTTATTGGCAGATAGCTTTTGTGTAAGTCAGTATTTTACCTAGAGAACTTTTGGAGTCTTGATGTGGATTCCGGAACAAACATTGGTATAGTTCTTGTGTGTCTGAGTCAAAAATTAGAGCATAGTAATCAAAGCCATGTCACAAAAGACCACGTTCTGCTTATCTACATTGGTGTTGACTATTTCAGCATGTACTTACTTTCCAGGGATAAACGGAATGTGGGTGGCACCATAACCTCTAACAACATCATTTCCAAATGTGTCAGGACCATAGACACTCACCACAATCTGAGGCCCTGTGTGAGGTTTAGGCCTAATTAGTACTGATTTAAACTGATTCACGTTTTCATTGGTCAATTCACAAATGGGAAAGGTGAGTACATTTCTTTATACAATATGTGCCTAGCTGGACAATTGTTTTATGTTAATTATAGTTTCAGTGTTCCCACATAACTGACAGTAAACATGTGCTTCAAACTCACATCCAAAGGGATTGGTGCTCTTGAAGGTGATATCCAGGGGGAAGTTCCAAATAAGTTTATGGGACTCTCTGCTTTTGCACGTTATTTGAGATATGCCCTCCTCCAAACCCTGCAAAAATAAAATTACCAGTGACTTCTATCCAACAAAAAGAACAGTCGGTTGCATTAACGCTACCATTGGAACATGTCAAGGCCGTTCACTCACCGATGTGGGAGCCCAGTCATGTCCATACACAAAACAATACTTGCAGTACAAGTCGTCATACTCTGGAAACTGACAAAATTAAACACTATTTGTATACACGTTGTTTTATTTTAAGCCCGAAAACCAAGGCTAACAGCTAACTCATTGTAACAAACTTAATCTTATCAGGACCAAAAGAGGCATTTTTGTGAAGACTTAAGTAGGCTAATTAGCAAGCCAAAAAATCCACTGTGCACAAGCCAAATAACACAACCACTACAGTCATTTTAAAGACTGCGTTTCTTATTTATACTTTACAAAATGAACACAGTCCCTATTTCCCTAAACGTTTGTAATTTTTTATCCTAAAAGCTAGTCTGAGAAAAATAGCAGTGCTCACATTTGCTCCCTCTATTTGTCCGTTGATCATCAGAAGAAATACAGACGGATTGCTAGATGCCATTTCCAACGATACAAGATGTTTTCTTCGATGACTACAGATAAAATCCTAAAACCTTCATCATACTTCTGCTGTCAAAACAGTTTCTGTAACGTTAGCATTACCACCCAACAGATTAACTTTTATGGTAGGCGTCCTTTTGTTGCCATATTGCTGCCAAGGACGCGTGAGATACGGTACCTGGTTAGGACCAAAATACCCGACACAGAAAGCGATTAGCAATTCTCTTCTCCACTAGGTGGTTGTCATGGACAACGCAATCTTTCAGCATCCCAATAACTTGATTATTTCAGTGTTGGTACAGAGAGCTACAGAGAGAAATTAGTTTACCCTATGTAGCATTTTTTATGCAGAGGTGCGAAAATATCTGACCAATATGTATGCAATAAGTATTGAACATAATTTATAAACCCATGTTTGGGCATGGTAAGCAAAAGTGTGTTGATGCTGATCAACAGTCGCTGTATTTGTCTTGATGTTCTTGATATAGGTCTAGCATTACACAGGACTATCTCGATATGCCTGTCTAGACATTATTATTATTATTATTATTATTATTATTATTATTATTATTATTATTATTATATGAGTAAAAAACATCATCTCATCTTTTCTTTTTATGTGTTAGAGTTCTGAGATATCATGACTTCAGTCACCCATCCTCCTCCACCTCCTTCATCGGCCTCTTGAGCTTGTGCTCTGGCTGTGACTGGGCTGGGCTCGGGTGGGAGATGGCTGCAGCCCTGAGGGTGACTCAGACCTTTCCACAGTATCAGCAGCCCCTCTGCTATTTTCTGGGAAGCAAATCTGAACACAAATTGTAAATAAACAACAAACACTGCCACCCCACACATCCTTTTCGAGAGAGAGAGAGAGAGAGAGAGAGAGAGAGAGGGATAGAGAAACAGAAACATCTCAGCCTGCTCAAAACTGTGCGGGCTGTGGTGGCAAACAGAGGGGACATATATTTTTCATAGCACACTTCACTACTCTCAGCCTCTCAAAGCTGTCCAAGGGGCAAATGCTCTCTTCTGTGGCATTTAAAATGCAATAGCTGAGTCACTGATACCCCCATGCAGAGGGGATCCTTGTGTTTTTATCTATCCTTGCTGCCTTTTCATGATGCGTGGGAAAGTCATTATGATAATGATGATGTAAATGAATCGCACATATTATAATGTAAGTGTCTAATGTGTATGTCACAGATCCTTAAAATAGGAAAATCAAGAAGTCTTTCTAACCGTTGAATGTCAGAACTGACATGAACTGGCTGAAGTTAAAGAAAGAGCTCTGCCATATGGCATTACTTTGAGGTGAATGACAGGAAATTTCTGTGCAGAGAAGTCCTTGCTTTGCTCCTTATCAGCAGATTAAACCCTGCACACACACACACACACATACACAAAAACACACACAGAGAACGATAACAACAACAAAAGCAAACTATAAGAAATCCCGAGAGATATGAATGTTTTTGTTTTTATGCTTTCTCTAAGGTCTGTGTTTAATGGTCTATTTCAGGCACCTCATCTGTGCACAGAGAGGAGTTGTTGCAGCTAGTTACTCTGGCCGCTGAACCAGGCTGAGGTTACGTGACTGAGGTAGGGAAACATTTACTTAGGATGCTATCCCAATTGTTGATCAAACACTGATACTGTACAGCATCATTAACTGACTTGTCTAAATGTAGCTTTTATGTTCCCAGTTCCATTTTTGAGGGATGAGGTTGGAAAGGAGAGCAAAGTCTAATCACAACAGAGAGAGAGAGAGAGAGAGAGAGAGAGAGAGAGAGAGCTTGGAAGAGCAGATTAATGAACAGGCCATGTGAGAGACTCCAAAAGCTGCTCTGCACCTGACAAACCATGAAAGCAGAACTAAACAGGAACATTGAGTCAGCTTAGAGACAGAACAGGAGAGAGAGAGAGAATTCCCTCAAGCAAATTTGAAATTCCTTTGCCTTGGTCTTTTTGATTTTACGTAGAAGCTCAAGAACATACGGTGGAATTGATTTATTAAAAATCTATGGAATCGATTTATTAGAAATCTATGGAACATACTCCCACTCCATGACAAATCATTTGTCTGGTTGTGGGCGTGATGCACAGGATCCTGAGAACAAGGCCCAACTGGCTCTGTGCAGCCTGTCTGACAGTGTCCCAGTTTGAGTTGTCCTCAACTGTTGCCAATCGTTCTTCCCTGGGACTGGGTCCCTGACTTGCTGTACCTATTTTTAGGGACAGGCTTGTCTGCACTACTTAAAAGTCCTCTGCGGAATGGTGTCTACCATTTTTTTTTTTGTAGTCAAGATAAGGCCAGGTTTGTTGTCCCCTGGCCATTCTGGACCTTCATTGTTGAGAAACTGGGTGAAATTTAAGGTGTTCCTAACGTATGGACAAGCCACGTCAATTAAGCTGTGGTGTGAACAGGCTTGTTGTTTCATCACACATGTCAATAATGTGGGAAGCACCATATCCATCTCATTGACATTTCTCATCTGCTGACATTTGCCAGCATGTCCAAACCAACCACCAACTCACCATAGTAACAAATACCATGGAAATGTCATATGCCCTGGGCAGTGTGGGGTAAACCAACAGAGTCGCTCTGCCAGTCTTTTCATTTGACACATGGCACTCCTTGCCATCAAGTCTCTGTGTGTGTCCCATTAGTGTTGTGGAGCTGACCGGGGACAAAACTGACTAGGGACGCGCTGAGAGCCAAGGAAGTTCAGACCAGGTTAATGATGGTTGTTGGTCCTCAGGGTGTTTGTAATAATAAATAGCAGATCCCAGACCAGTGCTTTCAGCCTCCAGTGTGATCACAGTGTAAACAGTTAGTCTTAAAGGGCATAGATGATTTGATTACTTATCTCATCTCACGGAAGTCAGCTGAAGAATTAGTCAGCTGCATTGAGTGTTTATTTATATCTTAAATAAAAAAACGAAATGTAAAATAAATAAATCTTTTGTTATTAATATAGTATTTTTTTTATTGTGCGTTTTTTTGGATGAAAGCATCTGCCAAGCACATATAAACATAAACATTTATGTACTCTGCTACACTGACCCTCTCTTGCACTCACTCTCACTTTGACAACCTAATTTGCTGAGTGATGACTAATTGGGAAACAGTCAAACTGTCAGTAGAACAGCGACAACACATGGACGGCATGGAAACGGCATTATTTATGATAAATGTACAAAATAATACATGCTCTTAATTAATCTAATTTATATGTCTTGGCATGAATGTTCAGGTTTGACATTGTCACGTTGTTCTGTGCCGTGCGCTTCTGTTGTTTGAAAGAGGCATATGAACCATAGGACTACAAGAATGAGTTTGATGAATCACAAACTGAAATGACTGGCATAAGTCCCATGTTGGTTAGAGGGCATTTTAGTTTACCCTTCAAAAGAGCAGAAAAGAAAAAGAAAAAAAAAACGGTCTTCTCTACTGGTGCCTCTGAAGTAGATTCTTAATGTATGTCATGTAAAATTGTCATCGATTTATGTTCCCCCGGCTTCAATCACGTTAAAAAGTGGAGTGCAATTTATTCTGAGAGGCTAATCATTAATATTGCTTCTCCATTAGGCGAAGTGCAGCAAAGGGACAGCATAATGGCGGACGTCAGGCTGGGAGTGGGTCAACACGGCCTCCCCCGCGTGTCAGATTACACTCATCTCCTACTGTAGGGACAGGATACGGGATGTCTCTGCTCCAGCCATTTGTAAATTATGCATGGCGGGTAAGTGAGTGGTCTCTACGCTTTCAGGATTTTTCTTTATATAATAAGTAATAAACAGAATCATGACTGGGAATCTATGTGTGTGTGTGTGTGTGTGTGTGTGTGTGTGTGTGTGTACGTGTGTGAGGGGGTCATCATAAGTAGGGGGGGTTTGATCACCACACTCGCTGTCTCGTGAATTCCTGGCAACGTCAGCATTAAGCTTTGCCCAGGTGCGCACTATCTGTCGTGAATAAGGGCGAGCTGGATTTATTGCCACCTTTTAAAAGGTTTATAGCTCTCACAAAGCACTGCGTCAGTAAGCCGAATACTATTGGATTCTCCGGCACGTTCCGTAACCTTTCACCCTAGATCACCGCAATGGGATCTAGAGGACAGCGAAACCCATGTGCTCCTTTATTTCATCAGATTGAATTGCGAATGAGATTTTCTGTTGCATTGCTTTGCAGTCTCTGACCACTAATTTGTAGCCACACCATATGTTGTCCATATGAAGCACAATGTACAGGCTATGTTTCTATACATCGTTTAATAATGGGAAGTGCATGACCTGATTGCTTAGGGGGGCAGTAAACTGATTTGATTTTCTGTAGTGTGTGCTGTGGAGCTGCTGCGAGACACAGCAGCGGGCGCCATAAAGCCGTCACACCACACACACACACAGATTCACCTTACAGTAGGTCTTAGTTCAATCCATTTGAGAAAGAGTCCCGCCAGTCACAACAGTGGGGAGATGAGGGTTGGGCGACCTGCACTTTACCTCCGACCTCACGATCATTTAAAATTAACGACGCCTCTCTGAAGTGGGCAGCCAGCGACCTTGTCACCCCGACCTGAATTGCTGTAAATTTGAACCCCCCCTCCCACACACATTCTCCATTCTCACCCCTTTTCCACTTCGTGGTTTAGGGCTGTGGCGTATTGGTTTCCCAGCTTAGACAGGTGCAAATAAAATTGGTAACTCACACCTTTTGGGTCAGGACGATTGTGTGCTGTTGCGTGGCGTTGGTCCCTGTGTGAGACCTCTGTGTAAGTGTGTGTGTGTGTGTGTGTGGCCATGGTGAAACCTGACATAGAGCCAACTCATAACACGCGAATCATACACTGTACCCTTACTTGGCTGAGGACGGCCCTTCTACACTCAGAAAATGGATAGGCTGAAAAGTACTACTTTGTGCCTACTGTGAAAGTACCTGTCAAGAATGTATTGCCTGTCTCCAGGAAAAAATGAGTGTAGTCAATAAGTGAGATCCCCTAGTGGTTGGAAAAGCTGCACCGCCCTCCAGATGCATGCATCGGGAAAGGATCCCATAAAAAGTTAATAATATTGAGAAACTGCCTCTGGATAAACCTTATTAGAGTAGAATATATAGAATATAGTTCAGCAATAGCCGTCCCAAACAACCAGCCAACCAAATTTAGGAATGGATTCTGTGAAGTGAAGTGGCTGATGTGAAAGGGAGTGGGCAGAATCCCATAGGCAATCAGATCTACATCTCACGATGCTGAGCGACTGCTGAAAGCGCGGCCTGCTTGCTTTGAAGACAGGATATTAGTAGTTCGGAGGACTGGCTTCTGTGAAAGCCTGCAGTGGTCATGCCAAATTATTAGTGGTTTTTCTCTCAGTGTCTTCTTGTCAAGTCATCCTTTTTTTCCTTTCACATACACACATCAGAGATTAGCGGTTGCAGTACACACTGTAAATTGGAGGGAGAAGATGTTCCACAATCCCACAGCAAGGACCTCAATAAATGGTCTTTTTCAGATAAAGGCATCTCAATGTGTGTGTGTGTGTGTGTGTGTGTGTGTGTATGTGTGTTTCTCTGTGACTATGTTGGCTATATTTCTACCTATCTGCATTTGTTTGTATGATATCCTCTTGTTTGTATGTGTTTACCTCTGTCCTGTGTGTGTGTGTGTGTGTGTGTGAATGTGCCCATGTTTGTGTGTGTTTGTGTTGTGTGCTTTGACAGCAATGGTAATAATACACAAAAATCCAGTCCCCAATGTAAGAATGGACAATATCAGCAGTCGCATTTGCCATCACTCTTCCAGCCATACCCCCCCACCCCCTATCCTCACTCTTAGAAACTGGATTCACATAATACCAGCATCCAAATCCCAGATACCTGCAAGCATGTCTACATAGTTATACTCCTCACGCACAGATACAGCTATATCTCTGAAAAGAGGCAGGATACGTCGCAGAATGTTTGCAATTACTGGCAATCCTAAAATAAATACATTTCTTTACATAAATAAATATATAAATATAAATAAGAAAAAACGCTAAATGGCAAACGAGATTGCAAAATGTAAAGCGGATTAGAAACATGACCCTATTTTCAAATCAAACAGAACAGAGTAGACATCCTTCATTTTACCATATTTGAGATCCATGTTGGTTATGTTGGACATCCTAATTATCTTGAAACATTTTTCATTCAATTATATTGAGGAGGTTTTGTGTTTTCCCACAGAATGAAGGAGAGGCTTACTTTTAGAAATTCAGAGAAAAAGAAAGAGACAGAGAGAGACTGACAATGGCATGGTTATGTAACATGTCCATCGCAGATTGGCACCCATGTGTCAATGTGTTGACATGTCTGTGTAGTTGGTACAAAAAGGAAAGTGTAATAGGCTGGGATAAAAGTGTGTGTGTGTGTGTGTGCGTGCGCTAAAATTCTGAGAAGTTTGGCAGGTGAGTCATGATAGTATAGCTTTTCTGTCTTCTCATTCTCTCTCTCTCTCTGCTGCCAAAGCTCGGACCACACAAATATTCCTGTGTGTCATGATGTGTATCAGAGCTGAATACAAACATGCCCACATACACAATAGCAAAAAAAGAGAACGAGAAGAGAAGAGGATGAGAACGAGAGAATGAACGAGTATGACAAGTTCTATTTAATGATCTTGAAATTTGGCATGTGTATAACATCATTTATATCCATCATATAACATATAGGTTTAACGGCATGATGATTTAAAACCAAAGCTGTACTAAGCCAGCTTGACAGAGATGAGATATTTAACTATTGAAATTGGATGGTAGGAGAACAGGATGCATCTGAGAAAGTGCTGAATGTTTCTGTTACCGATGGAGGTTCCCCATGGGAAAAGTGGATAATTGCAACCGACCCTTTTTAGTCCGTTCTCCTTTGTTCTCTGCCTGAGGTATCATTGACAAACACACACATACACATTCATGCGCACACACACACACACGCACACTAACTTGAGTGCCACACACTCCTAAACCCTCCCGTTTCAATGATATTAAGGCTTATTTGAAATGTGTCGACTCCACGTTGAAGTGCCGCAGCATTCAGGCAGAGTGCATGTTATCTCAGCACTGAAGCGCCCTGAGTTTTCCCTCCCTCAGGTTTCTGCACGGCGAGGATGGTAATGCTTTCATACAGAACCGTCTGGTTGCATAGCAACAAACTTATCAGACTGAGCCCCCCCTCCTCCTTTCCTCCCCGGCCCCCTTCCTCCCATGCTGGTACAACTACCACCGGTGGAAAAAAAGAGCTTTACTAAAGCATCTCTTTCAGAAGGAAATTGAATGACATTTGATACACTAACCTCTTGAGGGAAAAAAATGAAGTTTTCAACTTTTTGAAGGGCTCTGTCCTTCACTGTTGAGCTCTGGAGTGAGTGAGTGAGTGAGAGAGAAAGAGAGAGAGAGAGAGGGGTGTCTCAGAGTGCTATGGGGATTGGGTAGCATCACTGTGGTTCTGCAGATAAACAAACAAACATACTAATAAATAAATAAAAAAATATTCAGAAAGCACAAACAAAATCTCCATTTTATGTTGGTGTGTAAATGTCAGGGAGGGAAGAAAATCAAACACATTAATGTTTTTTGTATTTTTGTCTTTCAGTCAATGAGCACAGACTGCATGATCCACTACTGTCTCTAAAGATTACATTCCCCATCTCTCCATATTCCTTTCTATTCTTCTTATATGTCATCCTCTTTTCCTTCCTTCCATCCTTCCTTCCCTCCCTCCCCCATCCATCCTTCTGGCCAAATTTGTCCCAGTCTGCACACCGTCGGGTAGTCTCTCCTGCTGGTATGAGGACTCAGCTGTGCTAAGTTGAGGATGCAGAAGTGTGTTGCTTTGAGTGGTAGACAGGGATTGTACCGTTTATGGTTCCCTTTGCACAACCACTCCATGCCACCTTTAATTGCCACTTTGAATCTTGCGTCATGAGCCTTTTCCATGTGTGTCCCCCTCACCTAACCACACACACACACACACACACACACACACACACACACACACACACACACTGTCTCTGTTTCTCTCTCTGTCTCACACTCACACACACGCACAAACACAATTAATTCCTGGCCTTGAAACTGTCACTGTGTTGGCTACACATTACTGGAGCTTACACAAGGCTAGAGGGAACAGTTGAAAAGAATTGGCCTGGAAAAAAGCAAAAGGGACAGAGAGAGAGAGAGAGAGAGAAAGGGGGGGGGGCGGGGGGGGGCGGAGGAGGACCATACATAGAGTGTATGGGGGGGTAGAAAAAAATTTACTCAAGAGCAAAGCAGAAGATAGGGACAGAGAGAGAAATAAATAGAGACACAAAGACAGAGGGAGAGAGAGAAAGTTGTAAAGACAATGGGGACGGCACAGAGTTGGGAGGAGCTGAACGAAAGCAGAAAGCAGATTGGGAAGTTGGAGGGGGGAGAGAAAATGCTAAATTTAAGCAAGAGTACAGAGAGTTGAAAATCAAGAAGGTCATGGAAGGACAGGGAGACAAAGAGGACAGGGAGACAAAGAGGACAGACACAGAACCAGACCAAGAGATAGACAGATGGAGACAGGAAGGGTATGACAGGTGAACAAGCAAAAGAACGATGGAAAGAATGAGATTTGAAGACAAAAGAGGAGACAGAAGTATAGAAGGGTCAAAACCTACTGTGTATCTTCTGCTCTATACTAGTGAAAAGTATGTTGGGTGAACAGGAACAGGATACGAGAAAGAGAGGGAGGAGAGGGCAGCGCAGAGAGGAGTGGAGCGCGGAGAGGAAGGACGAGAGAGAGCTCTTCACATGTGAAATATAACAGCATGGATCCACCGTGACACACTCTACCTCTCGGCTCACTGCCAATTCCCAAGGACACTGCCTGGTCTGACACACTCAGCATTGCCCACTCCATTTGTTAATCAGCCCCAGCCTTACATTAAAGGTACAGTCTGCCATTCTAATGGGATCAACTTTGGCAATATTTTTTTTTTCCTTTGAAGTGCAGGTGCTATATCTCTCTACTGAGTGTCTACCCTTATAAATAACCCTCTGGCGCTTGTGTCCAGCTCTGGCACTGTAAACGGGGAACACAGACTAATTCAATCAACAGATTGCTTCACAAGCACAGAAAATAAAAAAGACATAATTTGAGCGACAATATAAGCTTCCCTTCAGTTTTTGTCTTTAAAGCATAGAAATGATTGTAGGACTGAACTCTCCTAAAAGTACTGTGAGTGATGTCAGCATTTGTTGCGTCAGTTGGTCAATGTAGCCAGCTGTTAAAACATGTAACACCTACACACTTTTCTTCTTTCTTTCCTGCCTTTCTGGTCAGGACAAGACAGATCATGTTGAAATTGTACAGAGACCAAGGCAATTCCCGAAACTATTCAGGTTTTAACATCAACTGTGCCGTTGACATAAATCTAAGGTGTAAAAAAATATGGCTACCTAGACAACGGACCGTGATTTAAATGATGGGGTAAGAGAAGAGTCCTAAGTTTGACTACGGCTAATTTAACACAAGGTTGTAGCCATGGAGTCAACATTGGGAGCAACACTGACATGTATTCTTTAAATTATATTACGATTACGGCCTTAAATTAGTAAAAAGGCAAAATTAACACCATAAGACATTAATGAATGAGCTCAATGCTGCTGAATGAGAACTACAGCGGCTATGGAACTATGGTTGATTGTTGACACTTCAATGTATAAATATGGGCCTACAAAGTAACATATATATATATATAATAATATATATATATATATATATATATATGTATACATATTTATATATATTTATATATATACGTATATATATAAGAAGTGCCTACAGACCGTTATATTTGTTCTATTTAGGTCCACCATTGGGCCCAAGTACTGTGTTAGTGGTGCTCTGGGTGTGACTATTAGGGAAATAGGGCCAATCTGTGGCAAAAATATATTGTCCCCGTTCCCTAATTCTGGAGAAAACTGAACTTCAGTTGCTCTAATGACAAACATTCAGCTTCCCACACATATAGAGAACATTATAGTTTTGAAAATACAGTGTCTTTATGTTGCTCTAGTTTCTGGATTTGAGCATTGAGAGAACCAGACACTTTTGAGGCATAAACGCTTAAACATGTTTGTGCTTATTTCATGCATGTCTGGAGATACACACACACACACACACACACACACACACACACACACACGTACACACAGTCTCTCTTATTGAAACAAACACACAAAGAAAACATTAATTCACATTTAGAGTCCACATTGCAATGATACAGTGGTACAATTGTAAAATAGATATGACATTAAGTGTAACAATATATTTAGGATAAAACCATAACCTCTACACAAACATGCACGCATAACATACACAGACACACACATACACACGTGTGGGTGTGTTCATCAATCTGCTACCAACGGGGCTATTCAGAGCTAAGTGCCAAGTCAAGTCACATACATTTACCATCCTGACGAGCACTTGCCAAATTAATCCACTTGCGCCCTAATTGGTTTTCCCTTCTGTATCCATGAGCATAATCCCTCTTTGTGTTTGGAATGTTGATGTTGCCACACCTCCACTACCTCTCCCCCAAACCCCCACCCTCTCATCCACCCCCTACCACCACCACCACCAGGACTTCCCCACCTACCTCCCTTAATATCACCACCAATACACCACACACCATCAGGCCCGGTATCTATAAAAACAAATTTTTGTTTATGCAGTTGCGCCTACCATCTACACATAAATGGAGCTTTCAGTCACTAAAACATACTTACTACATACATACTATACTTTTGAAAACTGCAAGTGGAGATCTCTGCAAACTCCAGCTTTTGACAGTATGTGTATAGATGAGGAAAAGTTTGGTTTTCAGATCTCGGGTTGACTTTCTATTTCACATGTTTTTGACAGTCTTCACCGGCTCATGTCAAGCATCGTATGAACTGAATAATCTTTTAATACGGAGAAGGAGAATATATCTGTTTTAATAAACACCCAAAACCCTTCGTTTTTAGCAGCACAACAGTTAGGCTACACAGATGATAATGCTTGAATGAACACCAAACCGGTAATTGGAAAAAATAAATAAATAAATAAAACATAAAAATAGACAGACCAAGTCCAATTTCAAATGGACTTGGAGAAGTTGGCAGGTGCTGACAACAGGAAAAGACCAATGTTTTGTTGTATTTGGAGTTTTGAAAAAAGTGATTACAGATTGGACAAAAGCGTGTTAGCAGCTGGAATGAACTGTAGACCTATGTATCTGTAACAATTCTTGAAGAATTTCTATGAAACATTAATTCTGTAATGTAAAATGACTCCTTTAAAAAATTGCATATATGACTGTAAACACTCACACAAATATAATTGGTGGTTACTGTAAAGTAAACAGACAGAAGTCAATGTAGTCCATGAAGTCATGGATTTACAATACATGAAAATGAATATAGTTTCAAAAAATTCCAAAGTATTTTAAGTATAGGTTAATACTTGTTAACTTTTGAAAAAAACTATAATGGGGATAGCCATGGCCTACTGGTTAGGGTGTGTTTCACTAATTCACAGTTGGGACAAATGCAGAGACCAAAGTCCTTGTGTGTGTAAATACACTTGGCCAATAAGACTGATTCTCTCTATTCTCTAATTAGACCTGGCATCCAGAATGATGTAGCGCTTTATAGCGCTTCGTAAATGGTGTATCGTTTCCGCCACATGAACACTATCCTGTGTGAGACATTCCCCAGTCACGTGGCCCTGTTACTGTAAGACGTCTTGATCTTAAGGTTCGCAAGGCGACCAAACACGAGGGCCTCACTTCCAACGAACAGCCACCGCTGTGAACGCCACTGGCTGCGTGTGTCAGCTTGGATCAGATCATGACAATGTGCAGAGAGAGAGAGCGAGGAACAGAAAACAGAGAGAGAGAGAGAGAGACGAAGAAAAAGAGAGAGAGAGAGAGTGAGAGAGAAAAACTGTGACCTGAGAAATGAGTCGGTTGGATCTCTGTGCGGTTCAGGTTTGGCACGCACCAAAGGAACCAATGCACAGGAGATTTTCTCTGCTTCTGAGGAAGGTGTTTACAAGTTAGGGGTGTGTGTGTGTGTGTGTGTCCCATTGAGGTGGGGGAGGAAGAGGAGGAAGAGGAGGAGGAGAAGGAAGGGGGACAAAGAGAGTGCTGCTTTTTCGCCCTTCTTGAATTCGGCACAGAGGACTGGGTCTTGTTTGAATTGAAGCTTGTAAATAAATAATGCCTCGTTGTTTGAGGCACAGCAGCCCCACGTGAGATGCACACAGTTCCTTACTATATGCTTAACATAGCACATAAATGCATAGCATTCCAATTCATTTGCCTTTGCCTCTATCTTTCCCTCTCTCTCTCTCCCTCTCCATGACTTCACCCTCGTGGGCTATGATATCTGTATGTGTGTGACAGTGTGTGTGTGTGTGACAGTGTGTGTGTGTCTGTCTGTCTGTCTGTATTATTCCTCGTGTCATTGTTTCCATTTGAATAGAACACGGAGTGACAATGTGCCTCTTTGAGTCTGAGGTGTCTGGGGGCCGGCAGGTTCTTTTGGCCACATTGACCGCTCTGGTGATGATCCTGCGCTGGTGACGTGCTTGTGTGGGGGGATATCTAATTAGGGCCTTTTAAAAAGCCACCTGCCCCCTCCGTGCCCTGGTCAGTGTCTGTGTCTGTCTCTCTCTGTGTGTGTGTGTGTGTGCGTCTGTGTGTGTGAGTGAGTACTAGACTCTGCAGGCCAGCAGCAGAGAGAGAAAAGACTGGAGACAAGGAGGCCCAGAGCTTGCTTCTGCTGCTGCTGCTACTGCCTCTAACCCCCTTGTCCGCCCACACACTGTCCTCTCACATCTGACGAGCGATGGCTTCTCTTATGGTGATGAAAATCCCTCCCCTCCTTCCCTCTCTGTTTCTTCTCTCCATCCATCTTTTTTCTCTTACTTGCTTTCTCTTTTCCCTATTCTGTATTCTCTTTCCTATGTGTGTCTCTCTCTTGCTCCCCTTTTGTCTATTCTCTCTGTCTCTCTTTCTCTCTTGTCTTTTTCTCTCTCTCTCTCTCTCCTTGACTCTTCCCCCTCTCTCTCCTGCTCTATTTCTCTACCTCTCCCTGTGTGCCTCCCGCCCGCTCCCCCCTTTTTCTTTTTCACTCACGCCGCAAACCATGGCAAGACTGCAAATACAGCGAGTGATTATGTTCACCGTGAACACAAGGAAAAACGAGTCACTCCAACGGCATGCAAACCACATGAGATTGAGTATGAATGCAGAGGGCGAGCGAGGACTTTGTCTCCACCTTAAAATTTGTTTGTTAATACATTTTAGCGGGGGTAGGGGGTGGGGGTGGGGGGTAGGTGGGTTGGGCTGGGGGCACAGAATGATTATGTATTCATCCATGGTTTTTTTTTTTTGTTTTAATAAAAGATGAGCCTTTGCATGGCACCCCCCACTCTCCACCCCCCACCCCTTTCTCCCTTCTTCTCTATTCCTTTCCCAACTGCAGCAGTGTGGAGAGTTCAGAAAGACAGAGAGAGAGGAAATGGGAGAGAAAGAAAGCAGCAGAAAGAGAGAGAGGGAGAGAGAGAGAGGAATTGGGAAAGAGAGAGAGAGAGAGCAGAAGAGAGAGAGAAGGAGCGAGAAAGAGAGAGCTTTGAAACATCCAACAGAGAGTAAGAAAATATATATGTGAGAGAAAGAGAGACCATCAGAGAGAGAGAGAGAGAGAGAGAGAGAGAGAGAGAGAGAAAGGAGGGGTGAACCTTTAAGCATTCCAACAAACGCTGCACTCACACGTGCTGCCGGAACTGCAGGGTGGAAAGGCACAGGCAGGGTGCTGGCTGACCCATATTGGGTTTGATCTGTGGGAAAGCAAAGCTAGCGCTGCACAGCATAGCGCACAGGAGAAAAGAGGCAATTTATACTGTGCTTACCACACGCCCCCACACATCAGCCCTAATGCTCGCCTCATGCGTTTGTCTCATTTTCTAAATTAAACAGGCCAACCAAAACACGTAAACAACGAGAATGTAACCCCCTCATCCTCTACTACACACACACACACACACACACACCTACACACACACACACGTCTTTCTGTCTCTCCACCTCTTTCTCGCTCTCTTTCTCTCTTTCCCTCTGTCTATCTGCCTGCATGAGAGTGTTAGGTTTGGATGGTTCACTGTGCAATTGCCACCCCAACCCCCAACCCCCGACCAACCAACCCCAAGTCACCTTCCACTGCAGTTCCCTTTTTATGCCATCTGACATGGACCCCGAATGGGGTTGATTGGTAACAGATGTCACAAGGTTAAAGATGCAGGTGGGTTAGTGACTGATGGCTCAGATACAGCCTGTGGCATTTGTCAGAACCCTTCTCATCACCACTGGCTGCCTCCACCACCACACCCGCTTCTCCGTTGTCAAAGCCTGTACAAGCGTGTCCAAGAGCCACACTCTCTACAATTACCCAGGAGGCAGCACTTTACTCAGAGTGGTGCTTGTGGTGCATTTCCTATTGTTCTGTGTTCTGCAAAATGCAGTAAAAGCTGGGTTGAGCGACATGACTGAAATGGGCTTGATGGGAGATCTGCAAGATTGATTTTTCAGTTGAGGGAAATTAAAAAAAAATAATACGATAATTTCAATTATTATGTGGCCACTTCCTGCTTTGGGTTGTTAGCCAGATGGATGTCACTTCCTGAGGGCTTGAAATTTGATTTGAATAGTAAAATTGTGTTTCACTTGAGGATTGTGGGTAAATGGATGTCTGTAAGTGCAGCATTGCACAGGAAGAACGTATGAAACGCCTCACTGGTGGAAAAGAATTACCTCTGTCTCCTCCTGCCTCCAGTCTGATATTACTGTACACCATAATCTTATTCATCAACCCCTAATGTGACCTACAATAATTGAAATTCTTAGGATGCAACAGTAGTCTGTTTGCACTGTGATTTTAACAGCTCAAGACTGCCAACTCTAGCAGGGGTGCAGTTTAGTCCTAGTTTCTGTGCCGTGCCATGCTGCAATTTCAGCGCAGTTCCTCTGTGCAGTTATGACATCACTGGCAGGCACATTAGCAGCGTGAAAAGATTTTTCAAGGACAGGTCTTGGACAGTGGCTTCTTCCTACAATTGTCCTACTTGTACTGACAATATAAACACAGTGACCTTTCTTACCAAATAATTCAAAGGACATCTCTCCCCGCATTTCAGGGAAATAACTTCTCTGAGTCTCTCACTGCAAAACTATTAACCTGAGACAGAGTTGCGAGTCACAAAGTCACGACGCCAGTGCTGTCCTTTCACTGAACTGTTTATGTTTTGACCAGTGGTGTCGATAACGTAGTTTATCTGCCTGCTGCAACCACTGTAGAGAGATGTTTAAAAAATGCATCAAGTGCAAGGGAGTTTAACACGTAAATCAAGATGTCCGACGTCTACGCAGCAGAGCGATTCCAGTAAATCTCCGTGGCAGAAGTGTGCGGTCATCATATATGTGTGAGTGGCTTTCATGACATTGAATTACTCATCTTCCTCCACAGAACTGCGAGGGGGTAGGGGCGAGTGGGGGCGAATGGGGGTGAGTGGGTGCGGGTGGGGGTGAGTGTGTGCGGGTGGTCCCACCGAGGTAATCATCCATCAGCTAACAATGATTAAACAAGTGGGTGGAGCTGGGGCTCATGACACAGACAGCCAGCAGTGACCCTTCATCACTGGCTGAACCTCAATTGATGGTCAGATTATGGACAGGGCCGTAAACCTCTCCTGATTACCTCAGGACGCATAAAACCCCAGTGGTCTCTTCAGGCCAGTGGATAAAGGAGAAGCAGAGGAGGAGGAAGAGGAAGAAGAAGAAAAAGAAGAAGAAGAAAGAAAAGAAGAAGAAGAAAAGAAACAGGAAAAAGACACAGCTCGGGTCTTTCTGTGTATGTATTATTGAGGGCAGCTGACATCCTTCTTTTTCCACAGGTTCTGTGGTTCTGTAATCAAAGGTCCTGGGGTTAAGTAACAAGCAACCTAGTTAACGCAGTGCACTGGTGATATCATCTCATCCTATAGCGTACCAGCAAGGGGCGCAGTGTCAGAGGGATTATGTCTATCTCGTGTTTGTTTGTGTGTTTATGCACCCATGTGCGTGTGTGTGTGTGTGTATGTGTGTGTGTGTGTGCTAGCACATATGTCTAGGGCTGTGCACACTCATGGAGCCATACTTGTGTGTGTGTGTGCATGTATATGTATGTATGTATTTTCTGTGTGTGTGTATGTGTGAATTGGAGAGTAGATGGATGCAAGAGCATGGATGATAAAAAGATGTGACATTTAACTGTGTGTGCTGGAGCGGTTATGCAATCACCACAAAAGCACTGACAAGCCAATGAACTGTCCAGAGATGTTTCTGTGCATAGTAGATGATGTCAGCATACATTTTTAATGCTGCAACACACATGTTTTACACACACACACACACACACACACACACACACACACACACACACACACACACACACACACACACACACACACACACACACGCATGCACACACACACACATTCACACACATGTACAAGAACAAGTTCTAGGCAATCCAGTTTGTTAGCTGATGTGGTGTATATGTTACGTGTAAGCTTGCTAATCATCCGATTTAGCCCCGCTAAACAAGCAGCCAGACTCAGAGAGAGTAATAAAGTGTGGATGGATGATGGTCCCCATGATCTGGACGGCATGTGTGGAATGCCGTGTTTACACACGGATGTGCTGTTGCGCAGACCTGCGAGACCTTCTCTCCCTCAAGGTCTGGACATCCCTTTTGTCTGCGAAATCTCTAATAGGCGACAGCTCAAGAAAACAAATCTGCTCCTTGAGCCCTCGTGCTCTCTCTGTCTCTCCAGCCCGCCGCCATGGTGTTGACACTATCCATCTGCGCTGACGCGGCGAACGAAAACAGGAAGGAAGGATGTCTCTCTCTCCACCTGATGGCGAGAAGGCGAGGTATCCATCTGACTTCTCTGAGAGAGAGAGAGAGAGCAACGAGGAAAGAGAGACAAAAAGCGAGAGAGTGACAAGTAGAGAGAGGGAGAGAGAGAGAGATGGAGTGAGAGAAAAATAAAATTGAAGAAGAAGAACAGAAGAGAGACAAACACAGAAAACGTAAACAGAGAACCTGGGTATATAGCCAAGGGGAACGATAGCATCTAGTGACGGAATCGAAACCGAGAGGGAAGGAGAGAGGGCTTTATAGGAGGTGAAAGGCACCGGTGAAGTGGAGCTTCAGCTTTTGGCCGTGGCTCTGCCCTGTGCCCTGCCCCTGTGCTGCTCCACTCTGGTGACGAAAGAGGGGCGCTCTGGCATGGGCTCGAGTCCCACACACAGGGACAGTCCACTGAGTCAACAGCTGACACACTGAGTGCAACACCAGATGCCTGCATAAAACTCTGCCAATTCAACAGATGCATCGGGTACATACGAGCCCTGTCGCGGCTTCTTGGAGAGAAAGAGAGAGAGAGGGAAAGAGACAGAGAGATAAAGAGAGAGAGAGAGAGAGAGAGAGAGAGGGAAAGAGACAGAGAGATAAAGAGAGAGAGAGAGAGAGAGAGAGAGAGAGAGGGCTTTGATATTCACCCCAAACAAGAAAACACAACTCTTTTCGCTCTCACTTATTCCAAAGCTCTATGGAGGAACGGTTCTGGAAAAAGAGGCCTGATCCATACACATAGACGCTTGCAGGAGTTAAAGGCCCGGCGCTTGCCGTGTCTCATTGTTGGTGTGTGCATGTGTTTACAACCTGCATCACGCCAAGCAGTGGCGGATGAAGGATTATGTCTGACTTTGCAAAGCCATTGTTTAAATCTGCATCCACTTACTTACTCAGCTTGGCGTCAGCATCAAGTCTGGATCATAGTGAATCAAATTAGAGTCACCATGTGCAGTATACAGGAATATGCGTTACTATTATCATCATTGTGGTTACACTGGCTATGATATTAAGGCTGCGTCTCGCAAGCTGAGACGCAGTTCACGTGTCTCCTCCATCATCCAAAGGTCCATTTCCCAGCAAGCATTAGTCTCACACATGGCAGCAAAACAGAATGCCTGAAACAGCACCACTTTTGGAATTGGAAAGCATCCCCCTGAATACTTTCTCCTTCCTTAAGCTGGGTTGGAATGGAGCTGGAATGTGTGCAGTACCCGTGTGAAGCACCAGCAGTGCATGCGGATGGACACCCCCAGGGTCAGGGGCGATCCCAGGCTGAAGAGCCATTCATAACTAAGCCGTCACATTCACCCCCTCCCTCTCGCCTCAGGGGGAGAGCTAAGCAGATGTTGGCAGCTGGAGGCCAGCCGTAGGCCTGCGTATACCAAAGTTGTCGGTGTTTAGTCTCTCACCGCTGGTGTTCCCCTCAACGAGAGAAAGAGAGGGAGAAAGAGAGACAGAGAGAGGAGAGAGAGGAAAACAGGAGCAGTGGAGGGGGGAAAGGATGGATGCGCTTTTTCTGCACTAGCTCTGAGGCTCTCTGCTCTGACTTTAAAAAAACAGAGAGAAGGAGGGCAGAAACTTAATGTGGTTGTCTGGACGTCCACTTACAATTCAGCCTACTCGATATATTCCACTTCTCTGACCTACCGCTGCTCCCTCTGGCCTGAGACAGGATGATATCACCCTAAGGGAATTGTTTTTTGTCTGAGTGTAAACAGACTGTGTTTACCAACTTCAAGAGTGCTACTCTTAAGGAGAGTTGCCCAGACAGACAGAAGGAGTAGAGGAGTAAAGAAGAGAGAGACAGGGGAAGAGAGAGAGGGAAGGAGGGAGGGAGGGAAGTCTGTCCATCAGAGTGGTATGCATTTTGGCCATGGTAATGCATCTGTCCGACGCCGTGACTTTCGGTAATTCTAGACAGTTTAGCGTTGCCGTTAGCGAACCGCAAACTGAATTTGCTGTAATGGCTTTTCAGCTCCAAGCCCAGCAGAGGATTTTAACAAGCTGATACTATATCCAGGATGTTGGATAACCACCCTCCCCCCCCCCCCCCAAAAAAAAAAACACACACTCACACACACACCATCACACATAATACAATCCCACACTTGCAAACTCCCTAATTCAGCTGTGGTATTGATATGTGGGTCTGACACATAAATCACCCCACTCTCACTCTGTCAGTATATGTAGCGAGAGTAAAATGATCTCATAAAGGATTCTAAGGGTAGTGTGGCTGTGCCGGTCCAGACGAGCTCTTTTAAAGCAGCTATCTGTCATTTCTGACAGCCTGAGAGCTACGGAAGGCACTCTTTATTGCCCTAATGGTGCATTTAAGAAATATAAACACCACCGCTACCGCCAGTCCAGACACAACAAGAACAACAACACAGGAAGGACGGTGGGGCTGGCGCAGGGAAACGGGGCCTTGATTGGAGGAGCTTTTATGATAGCACTGCCGTCAGTGTGCCATCTGTCATTTGACACTGGCAGACCAGAGCATGCGGCGGGAAACACAACCAGTGAAGTATCTTGGTTAAATGACTCTCCAATAGGGGCTCAGATGAGCCTTCGCTCCATCTTATCTTGCGGTCATTAACATACTTGCTAATCCTCCGGAGGTCTGTGGATTGCACTGGTTTTCCTGTGCTCTCTATCACCCACCCCCCACCACACCCCACTCCATCACAGCATCCACACACACACACACACACACACACACACAGACACACACACACAAACACACAAACTTGGCTTGGTCAGTACTTCCATGATATTTGTTTATATTTTTTAGTTGCTATTATTATATCTTTTATTCCCATTCCATTTCTTTTCCTGTAAGAGATGTAAGTCCCCCCCCACACACACACACCCACACCCACGCACATCCATCACCCCCTGCCCCCTGCCCCCCTTCCCGCAATGTAAGTGTTGAGCTTACTCATGCCATTCCTATGGACCAATCTGTGCGCAGCCAAGAGAAGAACGCGGGCGAGCGAGTGAGCGAATGTGTGTGTTTGTATATGTGTGTGTGAGCAGCCCATCTCACACCGATGACTCATGTGACCCCGGGCAGTTCATCCAAGTTCATCCAGCTCCAGGATGCTTCCTCTAGTACCATTGTTGGGCGAAGAACTACTTGGAGCCGTGAGTTTAGAGGTCCAGTGACTGGGTGCATTTAGTACCATACAGTTTTTTTTTTCTTCACAAGGTTTTTTTTCTTCACACTGGATTGTCTCTAGTATTTTGTCCCCCTAAATCATATGCTAACTTTTGCTTTGTTTTTTCAAGAATTCTGATTAGAGCCTTATCCTGAAAAAAGGCCCGATTTAAAATGTTTGTTCTGCTTAATACACGTTTACCGCAGTAAACAAAGTGCATTAATTATTTACACCACTTTAAGTGCCTGAACTTGGATTTAAAACCCATTTGTTTATGGTCTGGAGATGTGGCTTTAGGTGATTTGGTTTTATGTTATTTGGCATGATGCTATGTACATGTGTGAGTGTGTGTATATGTGTGTGTGTGTGTGTCAATAGCCTCATCAGCGCTGGGAGAACAGACACTTTGTCACTTTGGGGGGGGGGGGGGGGGGGAATAGAGTGACAGAGAGAGAAAGCAATGAAAGCCAAAAAAAGACAGGACACCTTTCCTCTACTTTCTGACTCACCGGCACACAGTCTTCAAACAGCTTGCAGCTGCCACGTGGCCACCACCGGCAGATCATTCGAAGAAGACTGCTCAGGGGTGACGGGCAAGCAGTGGAGAGAGGAGTGGGGACTGAGTGTTCTAGAAGCCTGTGACCTTGCTCTGTCCTCAGCGCTGATGAGGCTGAATGGCTTCTGACCTGAGCCTCACTTAGGGATTACAGCCACGTCACTCAGGAAGGAGAAAGATGCCGAGCATCACATGAACACATGAAATCCATGATGGGAGTTTGAATGTGTGTGTATGTGTGTGTGTGACTGTGCGTGTTTGTGTGCGAACACAAAACATATATACATATAAAAAATGTTTTATATTCTTTATATTCTGTTAAATCTACAGATCTACACCCTAATCTCAAATAGTTTTCTGTTTTTCTCCACCATCATTTCCCTGGTAGCCCCCATCAACCTGCTTCTTTTGAATGTTATCTAGCATTCATATCTTGTTTTGTCATTTGACTCAATGTGCAATTGTTTGCCAAAACTAAATTACTAAAACGTGTGTGTATGTGTGTCTATGTGTGTTTGTGTGTGTAGGTGTAAGTGTTTGTATGTTTGTTGAGACCAGGGGGGATTGTACATGGGTGTCATCCCAGCATTCTCCGTCGGACAGGAGTGTCATTGTGTTTGGAAGAGCGATTCCTGAGCTGCTATGTTGGAATGACGCTCCCAGATTCCGCTGTGTACCGCTTGCAGTGTAGATAGTCATTCCTCGTGCACCCCACCTCTTTACCTTATCACACACACGCAGCTTTTACCCTCTCCCACCGGGGAGATTTATCACTCCAACACTCACTTTGTGCCAGTGGGCTACACACATACATTTTTATGGCTCACAAAAGACAGCTTTGCCTCTGAGACGCCGGCAACAATTTTTTTTTCTCTCTCTCCCCTCACGTACAGTTAACGCTCGCAGAGGTTGCACTATGACTGGAGCCTGGATGCCTCGCAGACCTCCAGATTACAATCTGGTTTATAGAATACCCAGAGCAACAGAGTCATCCTGAAAATTGGAGGGCAGGCCTTTGAATGTCCTAATATGGGAACCTAGAAGCAGTTCCCACAAGCATGAAAGAGGGGGGCAAAAAAACAAAGCTGCGTGCTCTAGGAGAACTAAAGGAACGGTAGGATCCATGGAGTCTCCTGGTGATCCTGACAAAAGGGAGTCTACTGAAACAGAGCTGATATGTATCTTATGTTGTTTTAGTGGCACAGAGAAACTATTACCCTGTAATGGAGATGCAGAAATCACTGGGACAGGCGTTTTTTTTTCTGTTTGTAGAGAGCACTGACATTTTCATTTGTCACCTCCAAAATCACACAGCCAATTGCATGTATCCAAATGGCCCCCAAATACAAATTAGATTGGTTTTTTTTTTCATATGATTTCATGATCTGATGAAATGGAGCAGGCACTTGGGCTGTGTACGTCATCGATTTAATGGCCGTTTGTGATTGGTTCCATGCATCAATGAGCGAGTGGGTGTACAGCGCTGGCTCTCCGGGGCGCTCCGAGGCCTCCAGGGCGAGAGAAAGAGACCGAGAGACAGAGAGGGAAAGAGACAGTGAGAGAAAGAGAGAGAAAAAGGGAGAGAAAGAGAGAAAGAAAGAGAGAGATGCGCTCATTATTCTGTTCTGCAAGGGCGGCACTTGCTGCGCCCGCTTGCCTCTTGTTTGTGAAAGACCTTGCAGGACCCCTCATTAACTGACTGACTGTCGAAGGGGGGCAGGCTGCCATTTTCTGTCACCACACACACACACACACACACTAACTTTAGCTAAGGCCTCTGGGTAACTTCTTTGCACACTAGAAGCAACCAATCCCTCCACATTAGGAGCAAATGTGCCCCCACCGATCTGGTAATTCAAGTGCTGTATAATCTTGATAAAAGGGCTTCCAGTTTCTTGGTTGTTGCTGTTGAATTTTTTCCTACTAACACACTCTCGTTCTGTCACATTTAACAGGAGGATATCTTCATCCCTGTGGTAGCTCTGTTTTAATTTTGTTTGTTTTTTATTCCTTGTTGGTAGAAAACGTACCTTCATTGCTTGGCTGTCAGAGTTTTCAATTGTTCTACTGAGCATAGGACCATAATCACTCAGATCATAGATTCAAACGTCTGGGAACAGTGATGACAGAACGCATGCTGTCACTATGCCATGAACTGCTCTGACTTGGTAATGTTGGCTAAGCGACTACATGTGGGATTTTGCTGTCATACACAGAGCGCACCACAGTGACTGAGCACCTCATTTTTTAGTTGACAGTTGGTGCTGTGTCATGAAATGCATGCTGATACACACCACACACACACACACACACAGGCACACACACACACATACACACATACACACACATACAGGTTACATGGGTCACTGAATCATGCTTGCACTGCTATACAGGAATATGAACTGTGAGGTCCATGTGGTCCAGGGGCACTCTAGTATTTCAGAAGACTGGACATATGCTGTAGTTCACCCAGAGATACGAGAATACATGACATGTACCACAATAAATCATGCATATAACGCTGTCCTAGTACCTTACATATGGGATGAGAAATGGATACATTGGTAGGCAGACTTACTGGGAGGCTACACCAGATGCATTAAGTCAAAGGCTACCGGCTGTAACAATTAGCTTTCACTGTGACCAATAGAACTGATAACATCAGATGTGACAACGTAGCAAACATTCTAAAAAAAACAAACCAGTCTCTTTAATGTATTTTGGCGTGACTTAGCGTAATGCTCCCGTAACGTAGCCAGTGTAGCCCTAGACTCAGTGGATACAGACTGCAATCCCTAGCCCAAAAATGCAGCTCCTGGCTGCTACTACTGCCTTCCAGTTAACATGACACTGGAGGAGAGTGACTGTAATTAGAGTATCACATTTCCTCTGTTGGCAGCACATACAGATGTCTGACATGCGTTTTGTGCTAGTCAGTGTGCTCCCATCCCTGTCTCAGATGCCTAGCATTATTAAGAGGTCGTGAACTCTTCTAAATGGTGATTATGCTGCCGCTCCTCAGGCCCAGCAGCCCATGGGCCAGTCCTTATTATACTGATGCCGTTCATTGAGTTTGAGGATTAGGGTGGTGGCATGGTAAATAATGAGTGCAGCGGAAATGACACTGCTCTAACTGAGGAGTATTGTCACCTCAATGTAGCACCCCTCCCCCGCTGAGAGCTTCCACATGGATGTGCCCTAATGATCCCCCTAAATTTCCTTGTCATAGTGTGAAATATAGGAATATGCCAAGTCTTCGATAAGGCATAGACCATAGATTGTGTTGGAAGCTTTTTTCATGCATGTTGATGTAGCGTCTCTAACTGCGTTACAGGTCTTTTGCTGTGATGGGACAGAAGCAGAAAGTGGTCTTCCCATGTCCAGATGGCTTTTCAGACACTGGGATAATGACAGTCATAGCCAAGAGACTTGCGGGTGCAAGGGGTTAAGGCAGCTTTACAGATTGGAATGTACAGCTGGTTCTCAGAACGTATAGCCGAGTTAAGGATGATGGAGTTATGACAAAATCACAAGGCTCCCGACGTGGCCGCCCAGTCAGTGTATGTGTTATATGTTTTTTATATGTTTATTTGTGGTGGATGCTGTGGCAACGGACCACGTGTTTTCTTCTTCTTCTTCTTCTTCCTCTTCCTCTTCCTCTTTTTTTTAATCTCAAGGGAAAAAGGCTTCAGGAAGCGCCTGCTTTTGCACTGAGGGCTCATCCCGGTTTACAGATGGACGGCCTCAGGAAACGGTGCTATGAAGATGATGAGAAACAGGATTGCAACCCAGAGCCGGCCTGTAAATCGCAACTTCCTTCTGCAAGGAGTTCTGATTTAACACGCTGTTGTCATGCTCTTGTCTTCTAGCCTCTTGGCTTTCCCCCCTCCCCTCTGTCTCTCCTAGAGTTTGGACAGGTCTGTGACCGTTACCTGATAACATCCGCAACAAAATTTAACATTTAATAACCTTTCCAACCAAGGAATAAAATACAATATAAGTGAACACAGACTCAGACACATATACACACAGACAGGCAGAACACATACATACACATGCGCCCCCCCCCACACACACACACACACAGAAGGCAAGAAAGAGAACAGAGAAAGAATATGAGGCCTAGACGCTGGGCAGAGGGAGGTCAACACACAGGCAAGGGGATGGAGATCAATCCGATATGGAAGATGGTGATAGTGCGTCCCCCACTGCGTCTGTCCTCTCTCTCTCTCTCTCTCTCTTTCTCTCTCTCTTCTCTGGTCTAGTCTCCAGAGCTTTCACGGGGCAGATTACTGAAGCTTTACTTCCACACCACACAACTGTTGAACCACCACCAGCTGCCAGCACCGTTGTCATCCAATAGCTCCATCAGCCATGCAGGCGGTGTCAGACAGTCACCCCGCCCCAGCCACCCAGACAGCCAACCAGCCAGCCAGCCAGACAGCCAGCCAGACAAGCTCCTCCAGCAACAGCTCACTGTTGTCACCAAGCACCCACACCTGTTGTGCCACAGTTTGGGAGGAATGGGTGTCGGAGAGTCTTCTGTCAGCTAATCATCGTCACTCTGTGGGATCCACTTTGGAATGCAGCCTCCTCAGCAGGCATTTGTGGCGTTTGTGGGATCCAGGGATCACCATTCTGACAAAGAAAGGCAAGCTGAAGCTCACCACTAAATAAACAGTGATTCTCCCATTCCATTCAAATGATTTTGTTTAATTCATGATTACATTACATTTAGCAGACGCTTTTGTCCAAAGCGACTTACAACTTTGTCAACTATCAATTGTTCAGGGCCAGTCTCGCCTAGAGCAACTTAAGGTTAAGTGCCTTGCTCAAGGGCACAACGGTGGTAGCTGGGATTTGAAGCCACATCTTTTTCTGGCTACTTGCCGATCTAGGACCACAAGCAGTTGCAGATTTTATTTAACACATGATCTAGGACCACATGCTGTGTGGATCACTGCTTGAAAACTTGAAAATGTTTGAAAATGTGCTATAGCCTAGACCAAAATAATAAAAATGAAAAAAACTGAGCTTGTTCCCACAACCTCTGCATAATAGAATAGCTTAGCCATGAAAGTGTAATGAGTGATTGTTGTCTCTACTGTTGCATGTGTCCGTGAATGGCACCCAAACGACTTTACCACTGCAAATATAATTTATGAAAGGTCAAAGCTCCCGAACGAGGATGATTCAAGATTCAAATCTTGTTACATTCCTTTTCAGTTTTTTATTAAATTATTATTTGTATTCAACGCTCACGAATGAATACCATTGACCTTTTATACTAAACACTTTTTTCAGTGGATTTCAGTCGCTTCTCTTTCACGGGAGAACAATGGCTTTTGCTTATTTCAGCATTGCACATCGTGGATGTAATGAGAACTCGACAAGTGTCAAATATGCAAATGTCAACATTAATAACTCCCAGGCAGTGCACCACAGGGAGAGTGAAGAGGAGACTGCCACGACTACACAGCCCTTGCCACCAGCCCAAGTCAATCTCCTCATCCGTTAAGCATGATTACACATCCATTTTCCTCTTTTATGTTCACACAACCAGACTGCAAGCACATACACACACTCACACAAACACACACACACAAACACAAACACCCACATAAACAAACATACACATTTTCATTTATACATCCACAATGCATCTCGTCAGCCTACCCTTTTGATATTCTAATTAATGTGATTACTAAAGCATGTTACGGATGTGTGTGCATGGTGCATGTATGTCCGTGCGTGTGTGTGGTGTGTGTGTATGTGTTTGCAGCCAACCTGCTTCCCACCCACCTCCTCTTGCCTGGTGCCTGAATAATGGATTTGGTTTATACATATTTCACTTTCTTTTGTGTGCAGAGTGCAGACGCTATGGATGGCAAGGAAAGTCTCTCTTCAGTATTTGAGGGGATTCCATGCTTTTCAAGGTCTTAAGGAGGCAGACCAGAGCATCATTGATTTTTCCAACCCAATGGTATAGCTGATAGGTATTAGTCTGGCCAAATAATTTGTTGAGAAACTGTAGATGGACATTGTGTTTGAGTGTGTATGTGTGTGTGTGTGTGTGTGAATGTATTTAGGGGCCATTGTAAACATCCTAATGCCCACCTAAGTGTGTTTGAAAAACAATGCCTTCCATTTTAATCGAGAGTGATTGACGCTGATTAACATTGTTGTTAGAAAGCGCACAATATTGATGACCATGGAAGAAGCTTTTTTGTTGTTTCTTTCGGTTCTTTACATTTACATTTATGCATTTAGCAGACGCTTTATCCAAAGCGACTTACAACTCATCAACTATCAATGTTCAGGCAGTCTCCCTAGAGCAACTTAGGTTATGCTTGCTCAGGCACAACGTGGCAGCCGGGATTCGACCCACAACTTTCAGCTACTTACACGCTAGCCAAGTTCCTTAACCACCACCCCTACACCTCTACACCCCTACCCTCTTTAGGATACCATGGTTTGCAGATCAACCTCTGCTTTACATATCTCTATATCAGGGACCAACTCAAGTCTGTCCAGTCCATGAGGAGTCATAGAAGCGTTCAGAGAGCCAGACTAATGCATGAGAGAAGAGTGAGGAGCACAGAAGGGGCATATGTGGGTGTTTCCGGTAGAGTAACGGCGAGGCCCAAGAGGCCATGTTTGCTTCGTCAGCACAAACAGCCTGACAGAATAGCCCTGGGACGACAAAACAGTACAGCCATCAACGGACAGAGCCAGCGCCCTTCTTTCCCACAGGAAACACACACAAAAAAAAAAATAGAAAAAAGAAAGAAAAAAAGAAAAATTATGTGTATATTAATCATCTTTGCATTTTCCAACGTTGACCTTCTCAAAAATCCAATGCCTGTCCATCACATGTGGACACTAGGTTAATTGTGAGCAGCAATAACCTTCAGAAACCAACCTCTCCCTCCTCTCTCCCTTTCTTCCCTTCCTGGGCAGTCAGCAAATCATTGGTAACCTGTCCAAGGGATGTAATTACAGAGAAGAACACTGTAATTATCTGCTCTTAATCGATACAACAAACATTGCTGAGAGCTGTCTGTTTGAAGGGAGGATGAACACAGTCAGTATACTCATGTTCTTGATTGGGGAAACTCAAATACATATTACAGCCTGGTAGTTTTTTATTTATTTATTTTAATCAGCCTGGTTTAGAAAACAATTTTATTTCATTTGGAACAGTGAAGGAAGCATCAAGTTGTAATAGGACTTTGGGGAATATGCTTATCCTCTGATACGTACAGTTGACGCGTATCTTTTTGCTTAATGTGGTAACTGCACAGAGCTAGATTTAACAGCTTGTTTCAAAGACTATGAAAGTACAATCTTCACATCACCACATGGAAAACGCTGGCAAGGAAACAGACAAGCCTTTTCTTTCTTCATAACTGTGCCTGTCATTCACTAAACTCCATGTAGGCATTGTTGACACATTTTTCTTTGGTTGTTTGGCCTTGTTGGATGTCCAGCTTCTGCCATCAACCCTCTGGGTTGGGTCCTCTGGTTTGTTTTAGAGTCTCAGCAGACTGAACTCAACCCAGTTTTAATCCACAGTCTTCAGTGGAGAACCCATACCAGAATTTATAAATGAGGTCCATCATCGCCAGAGGAATGAGTGAATGTTTTAAGCAGAACAGCGCAGAACCTTTTCATTTCATCTTTAGTGATTTTGGACATAACATTGTGGTAAACCATTCTGCAAAGTCAGATAAATGAGATCATCTAACCTACAAACCGCCAAATATACACACACACCCCAGAGCTCTGTGAAAACATTGCCAGGTCTAAACTTTCAACAAAAATATGAATAAAATGAACCAACATTTATTTCTTCCCAGTTTATGCTAAATGAATTTTCCAGTGTTGTAAATAGTATTTGGATACTTTGTGAAAAATACTACAGGTCTATGTAATAAATGTGCATATTCTGTGCATAAGTCCCTGTTATTGGTGCAGCTGCTAGAGATTGAACTTGTTCAGAATGCTACACATATAAAGGGACGCTAGTTCAAGAGAGAGGTTCTTTTTTTACCTGTCTCTAATATTTGAGCATTTTGAATATAATTGAAATATGTATTGAAATTGAACTATATGAGATATTTTAGATACAAAAATGGTGGACCTGTTACTTAGACATTTGAGATATGAGCCCAGTCCACACGGATGAGTAGAAAGTAGGCCTACATTTCACTCTTAAATAGTGAAGATGAACTTAGTGGGCTTATCATAAAAGGAACTAATGCACAAGTAGCCTACCCCACAATTGCACGTGTATCTTAATGAAGAGTTTACTTTAGCATATAATCAAGGATTCCAGAGTATCTCATATTGTTAGCTACTTTTCACCCTCCGTTTTATAAGTATGTTAAAACACGTAACATAATATCAGCATCATCGCACTGAAACGGCATGATTGGTCCCACAAACATTTTATTTTGTTTTCAGTGTGCCATTATAACGTACTCACTGGATGTTATTCTGTAACTAGCTTCAAAACAATTCACTCTCACAAGAAAGTATTTTGTTTTACCGCAGTGATTTGAGTGAATGGTTAAAGCCTGTTCACGTGCTGTGATGAGAAAACGCATTCCTGATTTATCTTTTAGAAAGAAGGCAAAACGAATGTTGAATTATCAAATGGTCAAATATACGAAGAAGATCTGACTGTCTGGAGATAAACGCAAATTCTTTGTATTAAATCGCAAAACCACTATGTAATAGCAGGTTATACGTTCGAGTACGTCTGAAACCACGTCACGTTTCAATGCTCCTGGTAAACCAGAAGTTTGGCGTGTCAGATCTGGAGAGACCCTCGAACAACACGGACGCGCAAAATCGGTTTGGCATATTTCTTGGGATAGAGGTTGTCATTTACTCAAGATGTCTTATTGCACAATTAAGTAGGGTTTTTTTCGACAAGCACCGAAGGACCTGATAACATCGCAGGTTTTGCGCAACATTCGGATTATTGTATCTTTTATGGAAAATGCACTGGGAGTAGGCAGTATGGATTGCAACGAAAGCCAGACCTTCCTCAGAAAGGATTTGCCTGCGGTACACTGAAAGTGCAGGAAATGCTTATGGAAACTATCAATTCCTTAACTATAAGGTGAGGTTTCGTATCAGAAACTTTTTGATTTAAGTACATTTGAATTTTCTATGCGTAACAGAGTCCCTGTCGTACTTTTTTCTTTGCAGACAGAAAAAGAAACCCGCATGATCGTGAAAATCATTTCAGTTTATTGATATGAAAACTTGTTTCATTAGCATCTGATTACGTTGGTTTGTTTTACGAATGAAATAAAATATAAAAGTTGGTCGACCTATTGTTTCGAGCAGATCGCATCCTAGTGTAGACCGGAGACTTACCGCACAGCATCACTCGCTTTTATTTGCCTGTCACATATAGGTTAAATGAGTGGATATTCCTCACAAAGTAGTTAGATGACATGTTTGCTCTCAAATGTCAACTGAAACAAAAACAGAATGTATAATGTACTATGCTAAATATGTTTGTGTGCTCAAAGCCACTGTTCATCTCCCTGTTTCCTGATCAAAATCCTTGCAATTGCAGGATATCATTGCCAGACGCTCTATCATGACTGATGGCGAGGGGAGAGAACACTTTCACTACTTGGAGAGCGAGGGGGAGAGAGAACCCGTCTCGTCTCTGTACCGAGCGCCTGGTCAGGGCGAAGACACTGGCGATGAGGAGGAGAGGGGTAGCACTTGGATCCCTGTTCCCGAGTCTACTCGGGCGCAGGGTTCCACTGTGCGTGACCTAACTCCGGATCTGGCGTCGGATGATGAAGAGCAGCCTCCTTATCCGGCTCTTGCGCCTGTTGTGTTTTTCTGCATGAAACAGACAACTCGACCACGTAGCTGGTGTCTAAGAATGGTTTGTAATCCATATCCTTTTTGCATTATGTGCTCTCATGAAGAAGGCCCCTAATTGCAGATGACAGAGGTGAGAAGCTGCTTTGATTAATGCAGCGGGCTTTGAAGTGCTGGTGCAGATATGATACATTTTCCCACTTTTTGTCTAGATATTTCGCCATGTGTGCTATAGAGAGCATTATACACATGCCAAACCAACGAAATAGGGTGCGATACCATAGAGAAATACTGTATGCTTATACAATACAGAGGCAAAGATGCTCCTGGATCAAAAAAGAGGTTGGGATATCTGGATAGACTTGTCTTTGCCTAGGCCTACTGACATAATTATACCATCTGAATCTCTTGGTGGTTAACTAATGATCTCTTCATGCTTTAATTGGACTTTTTGCATTTATACCATCGTCTTCACCAACAGTAGCCTTTCACTTAGTGCACGAGTTCAGCACAACTTCACGAATAGCTTAATGATCTGAAGGGAGACTGAAAGCCTCAGTTGAATTGTTTCTGTAAAAAGATACTAGTCTTAGTCTTGGGCTTTGAAGTTTATAGATCTTGATCTAAAGGAAAAAAATGATTGTGTGCAAGTAGTGTTCATATCATAGCAGTGTCTTCTGGCGCGATACAGACTGCAATTAATTTAAGACAGTGTTGCACAGACCTGCTTCGATGTAGGCTACAGCTCCACCATTTTGTCATGTGCATTTTGTTGATGTGTTAATTGGGCCCTTGAGTCCCTGTGGACTGTGTTCAGTGTATTGCCTGTAGTGTTTAGTGAATTCTGGCCCCAGCTGTCAATCTTGCAGTGAATCTGTTTCATTGTAAGGGTGGTTCATTTGCTAATGTAACGTTCATCGTTAAGAACAAACGGCGTTTTGAACTCCTTTGACATGTACAGAATATATAGCAGTTAATGTTTCTTCCACAGTTGATATAAGCTTCTTTGCTCCAAATGGCCAAACAATACAGCATGTGGCAGTGCTGTTGTAATGTGGCATTGTGTGCGATGAAAAAGCATACTTTTATTCATAGCCCTCTTGTAATCATAATATTTGATTTGACCATTGCACTGGTAATGTCAGATTAAAAAGACTTGTGGTATAATTGCTAACATTGTGGCAGCCAAAACAAACCTTAATGCAGTCAAAACAACATTGCAGCGTTCGCTTTTGTTACTCTTTAGTGTACGCGTTTCCCCTAAATATGTCCAATGAAAACATGGCATGGCTCTCTTGACTGGGCTTCAATTTCTGCAGCCATGGGTGAACTAAAGTTTCAGTTTTCTGTCATGAGTCTGGTATACTTAACCATTTATAGTCCTATGCCGTGGATCGGATAGGGTTGGTTCATGTCCGTAAAAAACCCAGACAGTCATTCTGGAGATTATTATTCATCAGTTAAGATCATTTATATTCTACATTTCCTCTCCCTTCAGGCCCCTTAACTTGGAAATGGCTTTTTGGCCCCTCAACTGGAAATTATTTTTGTCAGAAGAGAGTTATGAAAGTGACTTTTTGGCTCTGTTCGATGTCCCGAAAGCACGACACTGCTGCCTTAGCGCACAAGAGAGACATGTTTTTCTTTCATGTGTGTTCTGCCCCAAAGACCCCCTTTATCTTCACTGTCACCAGAAGAAATGAATGAGTTAACTCACCCCCCCCCCCCCCCATCTAGGTCCATGTTTCCTGCGTCATGATCAAAGATGATTTGAGAGACACTGCAGGTTTTTGACCTGCATTTTTATCCTAGAGACAAATAGATTAATAGATAAATATTTGACATGGATAGTCAGACTAGCTTGCGTGTGTGTGATGGGTGGATGGGTTCTCCATGTTTTGATTAGTCATCTTCCATAAGTGCTTCCCCACCCACGCACACGTGCTGAGCCGTAACACTCCCAGTATACGCAGCCATGATGACTAATTTGTGTATCAGCGTACATGAGATATTAATGGCGAAGCTTGACTTTGGTCGCTGTTCTGCGTTGCTATTGTCAGGAAAGACAGCTTATCTCTGAGGAGATAGCTGTGCTCTGTTTAATTATGATGGCCTACAATTGAGAAGCTTTTGACTGTGATGAGAAGGCAGCTGCTTTTATAATCAGGGATATCGAAATGCAGATTTTTCTTTCACTTGCCAACATCTCCACTTGTCTTTTGAGCAATTGTAAATGCCAGTTATACTTCTAATTCCTTTGTTATTCCAATAAAACTCTGGCACACCAACTCATATGAAGATGCCACTAAAAGGCATTGAGCTTAGCGAATCAGAATCGCGTTATGACTGCAACTCTGTGTGTTTTCATCACAATCATTTGTGTCTGTCCCAAACACGAAGGCCAAAATCCGCACTGCTTTTAAGCCACTCCCACCCGATGGACCTCAGTTCCCACTCGTTAAAATGTCCCCTTCGCAGGGTGTGAGGTGCCAAAGGATCTTTTGACACATGCACAGATGGGGGGTCTGTTGCTGAATGTTGTGTCCCTGCTCTGATGTCCGTGGTGTGAGGACCCTGGAGAGAGAGAGATGCTGTGTTGCCAATGCTGAGTTCTGTGGAGATCCAACCATGTGGCTGTGCTATTTTTCAGCTCATTTTAAACGTGCTTTGCTTTGCTCTTCACCTCATCTTTCAAATCAGGACTTCTCTGACATTTTATTATGAGAATTGAAAGGGGCATTGCAGGAAGGGGCCAGATCAGATAGCGATGATGGCTGACTTTTATACTGAAGAGTTTTAAGTGGAAAATATGTACCATTGTTATGTTTTGGAAACAGATAGTGAAATAACCCAGAGTCAGCCATCCACTGCGACACAAAGGTGTTTCTCTCTCACTCTTTCTCTTGCGCTCTCTCTCTCCCTCTCTCTCTTTCTCTTTCTCATATGTCTCTAATTTTATTTCTCCAACATGATATTTCCAGGAATCCCTTTCACAAAAGCCAGTGGTGGTCATATGGTTCTAGGCCTCATCTCATCTCAGTTCAAAAGCCATAGTGCGATTAGGCCTCTCCCTTAGAAAACCCAATGATGGGTTAGTTGGTCCTTTGCTCCTATCTGTGAAACAGGCAAATCCAACATGCCCTCCAGACCCTGCTTATACAAGCCTGCTGCGTGACTGTTAGCTAGATCTCTCTCTCTCTGAAGAGTTATCTCTCTCTCTCACTCACTCTCTCTCTCTCTAAAACCCCAGCAGGGTCACTAAAGTGGGATGAAATCAGTTGTCATCAGGACGACCCTCCAGCGTAGCTCATAGAGAACGGATGATGCCTTTCATTTGGGCAAAAGGGGCGAGAGAAGAGCTGAGACCTAGTTGATAGTGTCCTGTTTTTTTGAGAGCCAGACGCAGATAAACACACCGATTAGGCCCCTGTTTGAGTTTGATTCATCTCAGGGCTGCAGGATCACTGCATATCTGCAGGCCAACTGTTTAGAGAACGTTTAGGGAAACGACGTGGAACTAATAAGAGTTGTGCAATCCACCAACTATCCTGCAGGGCTTGAGTTTTCTTTTTTTTTCAAAAGGCATTTCATTTCTAAGATGGTGTCTTGAATGTTACTTCGCTATGCTACAGTGCCTCAAGGTCTCAAGGATGCCAACCTTGTTTTGGCATCCATTACAAAATAATATTCATTACTGCACTGATGAAAGCTCCCTCTGAAATACAGTACATACACCCTCACCTGGCTTGCATCCAGACACCACACATACACACACAGAATCAGTTTTTAGAGTGAGCCTCTGTGCAGTTTGGATGGTGTAACTTTTGGATGTAATTATCCTTTTCTCACTTGGCTTGACATCGGTCTCTGTTGGTAGTGCTGCTGAATGCTACTTTTCTCCCATTTCCTAGCCTCACCTGGTGTTGTGTGGAGAGAATAGCTTCTTACAGATATTTCAACGTGATGTTTACTATAATTTTATTTTGAAATGAAGTGTGTGTGAGTGTGTGTCTGTGTGTGTTTGTTTAAACCATAGGGATCTATCTACAGTATGTGCCAGCAGTGTGCCTTGAAATTGTTTTTTCAGTGAGATGCCAGTCTCTAAACTGAAATGGGAAGCTTCGTGGGCAATATGGGTTTGTCCCCACTAAGAGCTATGAAAGGGTACAGCAGATGGCAGCCTGATCCCCAAAACAACCACAACTTGGACGCAATGTCTACATATGGGTCAAGTTAGCCTTTGATGAAATCCTGTCCAAGGATAATGCACTTCATAGTGGTTCAGATACACTTTGCGTGTTTCAGTTTAGTTTTGACCAGGTAACTGGTAAGGTAACTGAATAGGTCAAAAATTTGTGTGTGAACATTATTGACTTCTGTGTATTTAAAGGCATACTAAGAAAGACTATCTCCACCTACAGTTGTTAATTTTTTTTTAAATTAACAACATTGTACATTCTCTCCAATCCATGTGAAATGTTAGAATTTTATATAATTTTATATGATTTCTTGTTACTTCTTTCTAACTGTCAAATGAATAATCCTCATCCACGTACTGCTCCAAATTATCTATCCAGTTAAGTCCGTACAGAATGTCTAACATGCCAAAATCTAACAGAATTTACTTGCAAAGCAATGAATAGTAACCAGCGAGAATCATTTTCGTGCATTATGTCGGTAATAAATGCGATGTCATTTACTTTCAGTTTTGTTCCCTCGACCCGGTGTTTCATTTACTGCAAGTGTAGTAACTGCAGAACCTACACTAGAGGCAGGCAAGAGAGCCTTCATTCACCCCATGATGAGCTAGTTAATCATCATAGTGACTACGAAGCTGATAAATTAACCTAAAAACGTTGCCTAAACGTAACCTAAAAACGTTACCTAAACGTAACCTAAAAACGTTGCCTAGTGTGCCTTTAAAATGTGTTCAGTGCCTTATTTTGTTGTCATGAGGAGAGGCATTAAAATCTGCTTTTATATCTGCGCCTAGAGAGAAGAAGTAATGTGTCAGTCATAAACGCTGCGATTGAGACCAAATTCCAAGAAGTCTCTCATCCCAGCCATTGAGCGCTGATATATATCTCATGTGTCGGGCCACCTTTGCTCTCATAAGCCATAGCGAGGCTCAGTGGTTATTGATTTGCTAGTGTAAGATGTAGCGAAATAGACTTCGGAGAACCTGATTTATTCCCAGGTGATGGTTATAACTAAAAGACAGTGAAGCAAAGGCTGTAATTGAAAAAGCTAAGTAGCCATTGATCTGGAGCAGGAATGGGGGTGGTAGTGGTGGTATTCTGGCATGGATGGATCTACTGCCCCCACCACCTGGTGACCCTTGCAAAGACAGCCTCTGTGAAGTTTGTGTGTGTGTGTGTGAGTGTGAGCGGGCGTGCATGTGCGTGTATGTGTGTGTGTGGCGCAGGGTGACTAGAAAGAATGGCATTTCTCTCGCTGGTGGGCGGGTGGGTGGGTTGGTGGCAGCCGGGGTGATTTCTGATGGGCATCTCAGGGGAGAGGGGAGGCCAGCCGGGAACAGGCGGCGCTTCACGGGGGATGGGAAACCAGCAAAGGCCAGCTGAATCTCCTGACACAAAAAAAGATAGCCAAAAAGAGATAAGATCGCTTGTCTCTTCCTCAAGCACCATGAAGCATGTAAACAGTATGCAGGACATCCAACACAAGTTTGTTTCTCTTCATCATTTTGGATTCACCACAGTCCAAAAACACAACATGGTTTATTAAAGCCAAGTCATAAGGCACAGACCACAACCTGTCATGTGCCATTAGTTGACTTGTTGTGGATTTCATTTATTTATTCGTTTTAATGTAACAGTGATTCGGAATGCCTTTCGGATGCTCCTGTACTTCAAGTAGGCCATTTCGGGTTCCTGTAAGTCCATGTGTGTGTGTGTGTGTGTGTGTGTGTGTGTATGGGGGGTGGGGGGGTTGGTATGCGTGACAAGCAGGCAAAGCTTTGGGCTTTTAAAATGCCTCTTTCATTTACCACTCTTGTCGGTGACAGGAGCTCTTAGCTTTCCCCTAGCCTGAACCCAGGCAACATCTGATCAAGATGGGATGACTGGCTGGGCTGCGTGTGTGTGTGTGTGTGTGTGTGTGTGTGTGAGCGTGTGTGTGTGTGATGGTGGTTCACTCAGAGACATGCTCAGTGTTGACTCAGCTGTCTGTTGGGGGGGGTTGTGTGGTTGCATGTGTGTATGTGTAGGGGGTGGGGGACATAGACAGCATGCATGTCAACACTCCACAGATGATAGTATGTGCACCCAGGCCAGGTGTTGAGATCTGTCTTAAGCCTTGGGAGTGACAGGGCTCAGTGTTTAGACATGAGACTCAACACTTTGATGGGTCCAAGCAGGACACACGTAAACAGAAAATTTAGGACTACACAGATCATCTGGGCCTCACACTAATTAGTGTATCCCTGAAAATGACCAGAGGTCTTTCTGTTTTGTTGTAGGTTCTTTTTTTTCTCCCCAGGAATATGAATAAATTATGATATATTTTGATGATGTGTTTATTTAGGAGTGCGGGTGAAACTGTGTGCCGGTGTTTAGACAAATGAGTCCGGTGACGTATGACGCATTGATAGTCACGTATTTGGTGAATATGAATGGGTAGCGTAGTCAGCCACGCCTCACCTCGTCTAATATGTCCCTGGTTTATGAATTTAGGGATCAGCCTTGTGAGCTGTGGGTGTCAAGTGCAAATGAAATGATTGTATCAGTGTGCTTCGTATTTATGTGTTTGGGTTAGCGGCAGCGTATTATTCCAGCCTCTGTTGGTGAAACATAAAAGCTCTGCCTGCTCTCTCTTTGTGGTCGTTGTTGTCTCAGTGAGCGAACACCTGGATGGGCTCCATTCTGCGGGCTTATGTGAAACCAAGCTCACAGCGAGCCGAGCGGAGCTGAGCTGTCAGTCTAGGAGGAGAGAGAGAGAGCTTGTGTGCTCTGCATTCACTGTGCTCTATGCATAAATCAATGAATAAATAAAAAACTGCACTGGCGAAAGGAGAAAAAAAAATTCTCTCTCTCTCTCTCTCTCACACACACACACACACAAACACACACTCACACATTCACACACACTCACACATATCAATGGCAAGGTCTTCGTGATCCATAGCCATAGGTTGTCATGGCAATACAGGCAGAGGGCTAGCATGTAGGGGGCTTCTGTGGAGCATCGACTGCATTGCAAAGCAGCACACTTTGTTGCAACTGCAAAGAGGGTTCAGTGGAGAAAGCAAAGACGGGGGGAAGAAAGAAGAAGAAAAAAAAAGAAATAAGAATCCACCTTGCACCAGAGAATGCTCATCTTTTCCACCACACCCAGCAGCCAATGGGGGTGAAGTAACTTCAAGGAGTACTTCAGGCTTCAGCTCATGGTTGTGTTTGGGTGTTTTTTTTTCTGAGTGGGCTTTTTTTGTTTTTTAGGCTTGCATTTTGCATTTGGAAGTGCTTGTGTCAGGAGCACTGTAAGTGGTAGTGTGTGATGGAGCTCCAGGTTTGCAAAACACCAGCACAAGGGAAACAGCAGGAGTGGTCAGATGGGGTCACCAGTTGGGGGTTGGTGGTGTGAGTGTGTGTGTGAGTGAGTGTGCGTGTGTGTGTGAGTGAGTGTGAGTGTGTGTGTGTGTGTGGGGGGGGAGGCATGGGATGGAGGCACAGGCTTTGTGTGTGGGGGTGGGAATTGCATGCATGCACTCAGGGACATTTTCACTGAATTATTGGTGGTGGTGGTGGGGTGGGGGTGGGGGTGGAGTGGAGTGGAGTGGAGTGGGGTGGGGATTTCTCCGAGGAAAAGCACTCACCAGGAACTACCTGGTTGCCAGGCAACAACACCGCGCAAAGCCATACGTGTACACAAGCGGGCGAGCGAGTGAGCGAGCGAGCGAGACGGGAGCGGAGCGGTTGGCGGCTTTGGCTGACATGCGTGCACACACTTTGCTGAGTCAATAGCATTTGTTATTCATGAGGCGAGGTGATGAGAGGGTGTGCAGTTGTGGATGAAAGGGAGAAAAGACACTATTGCTTTTTTCTGCCCCCCCCGTTGCCACGCCCCCAGCGGCCAGCCGCCAGCCCAGGCTTGTTGGGCTGGGCCGCTTGACTCCCTGATTTTTTTTTTTTTTTCGCTTTTTGTTCTTTGCCCAGCTAGAGCTACAGACACCAGAGGTGATATAGGATAGGAAGGTGAGAATAAAAAAAGTGGAAATACTTTTTTTTCAAGCTTTGCTGCCTCACACTCCAAAAAGAGAGAGAAAAAAGGTGTGTATGTGTGTGTAGTGTGTGTGTGTGTGTGTGTGTGTGTGTGTGTGTCTGTAGTGTGTGTGGTGTGTGTATGTGTGTGTAGTGTGTGTGTGTGTGTGTGTGTGTGTGTGTGTGTGTGTGTGTGTGTGTGTGTGTGGGGCGGGGGGGAGGGCGGGACGGGGTGGTGTCAGGAATGTCTGAGTTCAAAGGGGTTTTAAAATGGTCTGTGAGCACGGTGCAATTTGCCAAGTCACCTTGAAAACTCCTCCTCAGTCGCCCCAGTCCAGCCAATATCGCACACTATTAAAATCGAATCATGCTGAATTTGAATGGAGAATGAAGTTGCATCATTGATTTGATACCACTGTCTCCTTTCAAATGTATCAATCACAGCAGTGTTCCAAGGAAACACATTAATTACAAGCTAGATTCATACTGTCTGGGGGTAAAGACAGAAAATTGGCATGTAAGTGAACTGAAGAATTTATTTGATTGTTTTTTAGAAAGCAGACTTTCTTTAACATTTCACCTGTCAGGCCAGCTTGGGCAGCTCATCTCAGCTCAGCAGCTCAGCTACATGATGCCTGCCTAGTAACAGCAGGATTTTTTTTTTTTGCACTGGTTCCCAATGGTGTTTAAATTGACATTTAAGTTGTCATTAGCCAATGTCAAGGATGTAATGAAAAGAAACTGCAGATGCTCATTACCCCTCCCTCAGAGTGTCATGGATCTTTATCGGCTAAAGTGACTCGTGTTCGCCAATTCAAGCCCACCATGCTCCACTTGTATATGATAAAAAGGTTTTTATTGAGATAACCTGGGAGTGGAACAGGGGCCAATCGTGCACAGTGCTAAATGGTCTATTTCATCTCAAGTGCTTTCCCACCGCTTTCAGCAGTGGGTATGTGCTGTATGTGAAGAAGAGGGGCCGCGTGCGGCTTATCTATATGGAAACGCTTGAGAGGGCGTCCACTCCTGAACGAGTGGAGCCACGCAGGGGCTGTGAGGCTCGCGGCATACATTAGCTTATCTGACAGTCCGCCCACGCTCACTGCTTTGATCTTGTTTGTTCCAGTTTGTGGCCCTGAAGTCAGGCCTAGTGTTAGATCCTCGCCTGGCCATGGAACCCCTGAGCTGTCCGTCTCTGCTCACCAGAGCGGAAGATCCTCAGAGTTAATGATCTTCCATTAGAATGGAGAGAGAGAGAGAAAAGAGACAAATGGCTCATATTTGCTTGTGCTCCGGTCCGGAATCAGTTCGTCATGATTGGGAAGATTTGTCCTCATCACCATCATGCACAGTTCTAGACAATTCTATCGACTAATGATACATGTAATGCAACTCTAACCCGAGATCAATGTCTCTGAGACCAAAGAAGGTCAGCAGAAGAATAGTTTGGTTGATCAGGTCTAAAATCAAAAGATAATAAACAGTAGAAGAAGAAGACCTCAGAGCTGCTTCCTATGTTTCTTGCGAAGTGCATTCTATAAATGTAGCCTTGCCTCAGCATAATATCCCATGGCGCAAAGGAAAGTATTTTAATAGCACTGTCATATTTGGTCACATTGAAGGGCGCGTGTAGTGCTTGTGCATCTCTCTCGGCGGTGAGGTTCAGTGGCGTAATGCGTTTTTCTGTTTCTCTCTCTCCCTATCCCTCTCTCTCTCTCTCTCTCTCTCTCCACTGGAGTGGGCTGTGTCCCACGGCTCTGTAGTTTGCATGCCCGGTCTTGGCTGGGCCACGCCAAGCCAGGCCTGCTGCCCAGCAGAAAGCCGGCATGGGGCTTCACCTTGTGGGCTCTTATTTTAGCAAAGGTTCGCACCCACGGACAGTCCCTTATATAGCAGACTTGCCAGTCCCCCACACGCCTGTGCCACTGAACTAATGATATGCTGATCGGGTAGGCCTACAGATTGAGTGACAAGCAGAAAATATGTTTCATCTCTATGATTATTATTATTATTTTTTTTGGGGGGGGGGGGCAGGGAGGGGGGCGGTTGGTTATGTGTCTGTGTTCCAGGCCACACAGGTTGAGTGGCTGCAGCTTCAGTACTCATCTCTCCTCAGCAGTGTGGTCATCACTTAGCAATCCATTACATGACAGGACCACACACACCCACATACACACACACATGCACACATGCATATACACACACCCACATGCACACCCACACCCACACACACACACACACACACAAACACACACATACAAACTGTACATGAACATTCACAGGCCTCGTCGGGCTTTGCAGTCACTTTGACGTCGGCGCCTGTATTTACACGTGTGTGTTTGTTGTCTTTGCGAGCGTGCGAGAGAGAGCGGCGCTCCTCACTGTTTGTGTGACTTCTCCACGTCGCTTCCTAATTAGGTAAATTATCAGTGTTCTAAGCACCGTGCTCACCCCCAAACACACTATGCCAAGGTATCGGAGAATAAATCTTGCCGTGTTTTAAATTGCGCATTCCTTTGTCTGCGCTGGGGGAGCGCAGTGTTATTGTTTGTAAGCATTCCTGGTTCGAGCGGATCTGGCCGAGGCCCATACAAACTGTCCAAATGGAGCAGCCTGCACTGGTTGGCCTGAGCACAGCCTCTCAGCCTCAGCAGGGACATGAGGAGAGAGAGAGAGAGAGATCAGGGAAGATTTTAGAGGCCGACACAGAGAGAGATAGAGAAGGGGATAGTGGCGGAGGAAGAATTGGGGAGGGGGGTGGCAGTGATAGTCCCCCCCCTCATTCCTGGGTGGTGTTTTGTGCCTTTGCATGAAGCATGACCTTTGCCACCACTCCGTATTCATGCAAAATTTTAAAAAAATTTTTTATGCCGGCCCCTTTCAAGTGCGCTCTCTAGTTTAGAGAGTGTGTCATGCAGGGTTTAGGCTTATATAATGGAGAGGAGTCAGCATGGGGCCGCCACTCCACAAAAACTTGTGAAACCGTATGAAAGAAGACAGAGGAACATTCTCCTGTGTGTTTATACACGGTGAAATATAGACTGTTAATCTTTGCGGCCGAGAAACTTCTGCCGAAGGTCCAAACATTTATGGATCTGCATTGTCCTAGTCGGCGACGGGAGAAGAAGGGTGTGAAAACCCCTCTGAACACTGGGGATGAGATAAAATGTGGCGTGTGACAATTACGGTAATTTATCACCAGGCCTCTGTGACAACTCTCCCCAAACCCTTTGATTACCTTGTAATTGAATCTTTAAAAAATAATGAGGACCTAAAAAGATCATAGTTGTAATGGCACCTGGATACTAGCCCAGAACTAGCCCTGGTTGTATTCCACGCGTGTGTGTAGCTGGGTTTATGGGTCCTTCTGGGCACCCTTACACACAAACGGAATATAAAACAAGTTGATTTCCTTGGTGGATACGTTACACAGACAAAAATGAGTTGTCGCTGCCTGGGTGCATATGTTCTTGTTATCGAATATACAAAGAGTTGTTGGACAGAGACTATGTGTCAGGGGGCTGTAAACAGCAATGCGCCAGTCATGAAGAGACACAAACATCCGTTAGAGGAGAAGTAGATAGATAGAAAGAGAGAGAGAGAGGTGAGGTGGAGGAACACATCCAAATCCCCTTCCAAAAAAATCAACTGCAAAGCAGCCCACAACCTAGAGTGTGTTGCTCAACCCCCCAACTCCCCCCCCGACACACACACACACACACACACACACACACAACAGAATGTGAAGTGGCACAAGGCATGAGAAAAGAGGGGCAGCTGTACCACTCCTTGACTCCGAACAAAGCTCTTTGTCCTCCTCCATTGCTCTTCCCAAGAGTACCCCCTGGCTGTATGCCCTTTGTGGGGTAAAACGTGTGGAACAGTCACATCTGTGCAAACAATGCAATTTTAATACTGGATGCTGCTAAGTCGCCCCATGCCTATCTTTTTTTTGCTCTCTGTTCTTTAGCAGGTCTTTTTGATGGTGTGTAAGGATCTTGGGGCTTGCACTGCTGGCTTTGGTACAGAGGGGAAACTTACCCCTGACAACAAGCACTGCTTGCTCCTCCAGTCGTGTTGGCAGCTTTCAGCATGCTATGTCTCTCTTTTCCCACTTGTTTTGACTGCTTATAGCTGGCTATATTTTTAGGGTCACTTATTCTGTAATACTCCCCAAATAACTTGTATGTGCTGCATTCAGGTTGGTCTTAGCAGAGGGTTGATTCACCTGATGTTCACTGTAGCAGGAGTTTTTTGTTAGTTTGCGTCTATGGCATTAAGGTCCATCAACAACAGCAGAAAAAGATGTAATGGGGAAATTGCAGTGAAGAAAAGAGATCTGAATCAAAGAGAAGCCCCTTGATGCTCCTCACTGCAGATAATTAACCACATCACCATGGAACCACTGAGCTTTTGCTGAGCCACCCCCAACCCCCCCACCACACACACACACACACACACACACACACACACACACACACACACACACCCTCTCCTTCCACCCCAGCAGAAGTGTAATTAAGAGACCAGTTTCCTCTGCCAATGTGAGCAGTTCTACACAGTGTTCAGCTCAATGCACAGGTAGTCAGGAGATCTCATTGCCTTGCCAGCAGGGTTATTCAGCTAGTTTCACAGTCACAAACACCTTTATTAATTTCAGGCCCAGGTCTTTCATGGCTGCTGTCGTATAATGGGCTCACGGTTACGACTTCATCTTTTATTTAAATGAATTTGTTGTTGTTGTGGTTGTCGGTCGTTTGTTTATCTTAAGCCAGGAAATAATTAAGGTATTAGGCTTTTGGCTTGATTTGAATTAGATGTTCGTTGCCTGTGAGCATGTTTAATAGGACTGCAGAACGTTTGACGGTTAACTGTTGGAGTGGACTGACGCTTGTGGCGCTGGGTCTCTCATTAGATTTAATTGAGGTCATGATGCAGAGAAATAAGGCATTAGGGAGTGTTTTCCTTCGAGGATAGAAAGCAAGGAGAGAGTTCCCTCTCTCTCTCTGTCTGTCCCTCTCTTGCTCTCTCTTTCTCTTCTTCCCTCTCTCTCTCTTTCTCTCTCTCTCTCTGTCTTCACTGTGAGGTGACAGCAGTTAGCTCTCTCCTTGCGGACATTTAAATGACTGTGCATGGCCCTATGGCTCAGCGGTTTGTTTTGAATAATTGAATTAAAACGGGAACTCAGCGAAGGCCCGTCTGTGTAATCCAAGTGACAAGCACTTATGGCGTGTATTTAGTGCCCACGTCGGCACGTGCACACCCCCACTGCACGCTAGTTCCCAAACACTTAGTTATGCTGTGGGCACTACACAGTACACCCATGCCTGGAGCAGCTGTTAAATAATTCAGCAGTCATATAGGGTTAAGGAACCCAAAGAACCGTGACTTGTATCCTGTAAGACTGACTGAAAGAACTCTAGTTAGAGCTGTGTGTGTGTTTGTGTATGTATGAATGTGTATCTTTGTGTATGTGAGCATGTATACGTGCATGTGAGAGAGAAAGGGAGTAAGTTCCTGTGTGTGTTTGCAACCGGGTGTCTGTGTGTGCGTATATGTGTGTGTGTGTGTGTGTGTGTGTGTGTGCAAGTGTGTGTGTGTATGTATGCGTGTGTGTGTTAGTCATCAGGGTTCTGTACCGTGGGCAGATGATCTCGCAGAGGGAGGCGAGCTCAGGGCCTCAGCATGTTCCTGCACAGCAAAGCAGAGCAAAGCAAAGCACACAGCGGCCCTGCTCTCTCAGACAGACACAGGGAAGGGGGTTGGGGGAGGGAGGAGAGAGACAGACACACACAAACAAACACACACACACACACACACACACACACACACACACACAGAGCAGAGGGAGAGAGAGAGAGAGAGAGAGAGAGAGAGAGAGAGGAAAACAGAATATTAGAGTGAAAAAAAACAGGACAGGAACAAACAGAGTGAGAGAGAGAGAGCGCAAGAGAGAGAGAGAGAGAGAGAGAGAGAGAGAAACAGACAGAGAGCCAGCAAGAAAAAGACAGGGGAAAGGGAGAGAGAGTCAGAAAAAGAATCGCTGTCCTGTCAGGCCCACGACCCTTAGCTGACGTAATAGTGACAGTGGTGGGGGCGTGTGTGTGTGTGTGTGTGTGTGTGTGTGTGTGTGTGTGTGTCAATGTCTGTCTGTGTGTGTGTGGGTATCAGCTCTTCCTTTGAGCTGGTGAAGGAAGCTGGTTTAATTGGGCCCCAGGCGAAAGCCGGCGGAGCAAAAGGCTCGGTTCAGATGGCTGGAATCTGGTTCCTCTGCCGCAGTCTGTGGAGCTGGTAACCACGGCAACGTTCACCCAGGATAAAAGCCAGTGCAAGAGCATACACATGCACACACACTTACACACACACTCACACATGCTCACTCACACACACACACACACACACACACACACACACACACATACACACATACATGCGCATACATACACATACACACACACACACACACACAGACACACACACACACACACACACACAGACACACACACACACACACAGACACACACAGAAGATCAACTTTGGCCTTGATAGCAAAAGAAAAAAATCCTCTCCTCTCTGTGTTTATGTTTCATCTGGAAGCCATTTATGAGCAGAAATCAGCTTTGCATACACACAGTCACTCCAAAACACAATTTATGCATGCACGCACATACACACACACACACACACACACACACACACACACAAACTCCGTCTTCCTCTCTCTTTCTCTCTCTCACTCATACACACACACACACAATTACACACACACACACACACACATACAGACAAAACGCACTCTGACAGGGTGTTAGTCACTGCAGATAGCAGCTTGTGCAGAAGCTCAGCACACCTGTGACTGCCCCTGTTCTGGGGGTCTACTGTGAGCTAACTGAACACAACGATATATGAGTCATACTTGTTCCCAATGGATGCAAAACTGGTCTCATATTAAACAGAGACAACCCTCTCAACCCCCCCAAACCCCCACCCCCACCTGCCGGGAAGAAAAAGCCTCGTAGATATCAGTTTAATTATGGGCTGCCGTGAGTCACCGCAGAGACGGACCCCCCGGCGTGCTCGCTGACACCGTATATCTTCTGGAGTAAGCGGCTCTCCGGCACGACCCGGGCCCTAAGACGGACCTTAATTTGGTTTTGCCGAGAACTCTCCTCTCTCTCTTAAAATGGCCCTATATATAGCGCAGCATCACTCCAAGTGACGTCAAAGGGCTCTCTACCTGACACAGATGAACTGCAAGAGTTCCCATCATGAGGGAAAGAAAGTTCCATTGGTGGTATTTTTGGAGCAGGCATCTATTTTTGGACAGGCACACTGATGACATTTATAATGTCACTGAATATAAACATAACAAAGACAGGCACTCAGGAGGAATATGTATCCAGAGCTGTGGGAAATCAGAAGGATGAGGATTAGACTCAAGATGTTAAAGGTGATCTTAAAGGTCATGGTGATAATAAAAATGATGATGATGATGATGATGATGTTTGAAAAACAAACCTGTGAAGGATGTAGGAGACCTTGAGGGTAAGGATTAGAGTTAAGATATTGATAATGAGGAAGAGGCTGAGGATGAAGGCGATGATGATGATGATGATGATATATTGAATATGTATGCAGACTTTTGGTAAACAATGATGTTGAGTATTCTAATAACAATGATGATGATAATGAAGGTGATGGTGATGAAGGTTATGATGATGTGTGGAATATGTATGCAGACTTATGGGGAATGGTGATGCTGAGTATTCTAACAAAGGGTGATGATGATGGTTATGATGATGATGATGGCGATGATGATGTGGATGATGTTGTTGAAGGTGATGATTTGATTATATCTCAGTATCCTCATTGCAGTGTGCTTGATTTCCCTCCAATCTCTGTGTCCTGATGGGGAAGGAGAGAAAGGAGGCTAAGCAGAGAGAGGAGGCTAGGGTTGAAATACGGGCTCCTGTTCTTCTTTAGCTGCGTAGGACGACAGGGGGGAGGGATGTAAATCCGAAGGCCTCGTCATTTCTCTGGGCTCTCATCTGAAATTGAGCACGTTCCCAGTCAAGGGGGAGTCCCCGCGGTCTTGCTTCCCACCCCCCACTCGTCAAAGCAGCACATCGTTCCCTGCAAACTCATAAGCAGTTAATACTGGCCATGAATCTCTGCACCCAGCTCCTCCAGGGCCCTGCCACAGGTCAGGATGAGTTGTGGTCAAGATGGCAGGAAGCAGGGGCACGTGGAGGCTTCTGTGAAATAGGAAAGCACTCGTGTATATGTGTGTGTGTGTGTGTGTGTGTGGGTGTTTGAGTGTGTGTGTGTTTGTATGTATGTGTGCATGTGTGTGTGTGTGTGTGTGTGTGTAGGTGTATGCATGACAGAGTTAACGATGGTAAGGATCTCTGGCAAAGGAGATCATAATGACTTGAGCAGACCACACACAAACACACACAAACACACACACACACACCCACACACATATATATACTGTATATATGTTCATTATAAACATTCATAAGAAAGTACGTATACATAGGCTATATAACTACACATAAATAAGAACAGCGCCTATTTTCCATGCAAACATGGCCCGAATGTCAGCACTGGGCATGCATGTTTTGTTGGAAAGCCTGGCTTGTAGGAAGTCTGGCTTGTTGATTGTAATGGTAGGTTCCAACTCCAGTCACCACCACCACCACCCCCACCTCTCCTATTATTCAATAAAACAGCTATAAAATTAAGCTGCTGTTCTCTTTGTGTAGCAAGCTGTTGACCGTTTGCTACTTGTGCAGATTGTCTTTATGACCGCTATATATTCGGCGAAGCACAAGTGAGTGCAATCAACAGCGGGCTAAACAAAAAAATGATTGCACCCAGCTATTTCAATTTACGGCAAGGCTTTACTCAGTATGCTAGAAACAAAGTGTGTGAGGCAAGCGGGAAAGTAGGATTTGATTTGGCGGGATTTGTGTGAAACTGCTGTAGCCTACAAAAATGATTCACGTGATTAACACGAAGGGTTGATTTTTTGTTGTCAAGGTTTAAGCATGTGCTCTGGAAGAGGCCCTGCAGCAGTCGATGAGTGCTGGTGGTTTCGAAGATTGCGGCATTCTTGGAGGTAGCAGGGTTGGGATCCTCACATGCTTGCTTGCGACGTTGTTTGTGTCTCGCATTCAGCCACTGGTGTCCGAGCTTATTAATCACAAGATATTTAGGGCTCGCCTGGCAGCACTGACCTTTCCTTGTACTACACGGATATTTCTTCCCGCAGGGTAAGGGAATATTTTAGGGGACATGGATGCGAAAAAGTGGAAGTGTAAATGTTGTCAGAGTGAGACTGATGTATCTCCCCCCACCCCACCTTACCACACACACACACACACACACACACACACACATATCACCTCCTTTGCCAGCTCAGAGAGTTGGAGGTGGAGGGGGTAGACATCCATCACAGTGTCTGCTGGTTGGAATTATTGTGAGGTCATAATGCACTGGGTGGAAGGACATGCATATCTAGACCAACACACACACACACTCACACACACACACGCACACGCACACGCACACACACACACACACATACATCTACACACACATTTATATATACACACTCGACACTCATGAAGAGTGAGAGAGGTGGAGAAGACGAAAAAAATCGAGTGATCGAGAATGAAATAGAGAGAGGAATAGACAGGAGGAGAATGAGTACAAGCGAGTGAGAGAGAGAGAGAGAGAAAGAGAGAGAGAAAGAGAGAGAGAAAGAAATATGGAAGAAGAAAAATGTCACCCACATATGCACTTTATGCCCCGCCTTTGCAGCACTCAGAGGCCTAGATGATGAAACATATAGTATATAGAAAGAAACAGAGATAAAGGGGCTGAAGAGAGAGTTTGAAATGGAGAGGAAGAAATCGAGAGGTAGTGCAGGAAAGACAGCGGTAGAAAGAGAAAAACAGACATAGAGGATGAGAGGATGATTAGAGTGAGAAAAATAGAGGCAGAGGCTGCAATGGAGAGATACAGGAAGAAATGGAGATAGAGAAATAGAGAGATAGAGGGTGGTAAAGAAGGAAAGAGAGAAAAAAAGGTAGAGGGCTAACCAGAGAGAGAAATAGAGAGAGAGGCTGCTGGGCAGTTTTCCTGCCTCTGCAGCAGTGCACTAAACTCCTGTACACACGCTTCAGGAGGCCCTAGATTGTTATGTGAGTGCACACACACACACACACACACATGCACACACGCACACACACACACACAGTTACACACACAAACACACACCTACCGCTGGGTAGTTTTCCCACCTCTCTGCAGTAAAAAACAGCAAACTCTTGTACCCAGGCGTCAGTAGGTGCAGCGCCTCAGGCACTCATCACCATCACCACCACCAGCAGCAGCAGCAGCAGCAGCAGCCGCGCAGTGGAGTAAAGTAGCGGCACTGGAAGCACACACACACACACACACACACACACACACACACACACACACACACACCGTGGCCCCGCGTCGGCTCTGAGTGCCCAGGCTGTCTGTTTTTCTCCACTACGTTGCTCCCCTGCACAGTACCATGCTGCACTGCACTGCACTGCACTGCACTGCACTGCACTGCACTGCCACTCTTGATCAGGTCGATATAGGCTGTTTAGTTTGTCAAGAGTTGCGCTGTTAAGTTCGGTCAGCTGTGGTAGGCCAGAAGGAGATGAGAAATGTGCCGTGCAGAGCTCACACGGCAGCGCACGGCAGAGAGGGAGAAAGAGAGACTGTCTGAGGTTGGGGTGTAGTGTTTGCAGAGGTCATAGTCACACTGCAGGTACGACAGGCTGCATTGTATTGGGTATTTTTCCGACAGTGGGGCTCTTGAGTCTGTGGCTGTTTTGGGAGACCAGTGCATACACACACACACACATACACACACCACCACCACCACCACCACCACCACCAGCCCTCAGTCCTACAAGATCTGAACTAGGGGATCTTCATAGCCCCCCTCTCAGGCAGCCTTGGGTGAGGTGCACTAAAATATTTGTTTGTTGGTTTGTTTATGTTTCAGTGATGACTCAGATTTAAGGCATGTATCAGAGGGAGCTCCTCCCCAAAATAACATAACTACACAAAACAGATCTGGTTAAAACTGGACATGCAAACCTTTCCTGGAATTCATTTCATGAAAAGGTACAGAGAAGGGCACTATGTTGGTCTATCTTTGTCTGCACAGGACGACTGGTGCTCAGAGTTTTGGTGGCAATGACCGTAGGACAAGCAGTCACTATGGCAAGCCAGTCTCTCCTAGTTGTAAGACAAGCAGTCACTATGGCAAGCCAGTCTCTCCTAGTTGTAAGACAAGCAGTCACTATGGCAAGCCAGTCTCTCCTATTGAAGACAGTTCCTCTCCTAGTTGTAAGACAAGCTGTCACTATGGCAAGCCAGTCTCTTCTAGTAGTAAGACAAGCAGTCACAATGGCAAGCCAGTGTCTCCTAGTTGGTGCAATGTCTTCCTTGCCTCAAGAGCCTGATTCTCAGTCAAGAGATGATTTGCTATAGTAGTAGGGATCACTGTGTATTACAGTAATATATCACCACATTGATTAAACCAGTGACACAAGGAAGTATAGATCTTCATTTACATGTACATCAAATATTCTAGCATTGTGTGTTTTTGGTGCTATTTTCTTTGGAGACTCTGCCTCACAGGGCCTGAAAGGAAGGTCAAGAGTTTAAAATGTCTGTCTGTGCTTTTCACAAAAAGGGCAAAAAATAATAGCATAACCTTAGCTGAGCACAGAGTGCCATCGATTCACATCAGATAAGAAGCGATTCGCTTTAACAAATACTTAAATAAGGAAGGAGTGCTGGATTTATTGTAATCTTCCCCCTCTGTGGAAGAAGGATGGTTTTTTAATCTCTCCTAATTCAAATGAGTTTATCTTGCTGCACATCAAGCTGAATTTTAATGATTTCTCAGGAGCTGAGAGAGAGGAGAAAGAGAGAGAGAGTCCTATCTAGGACAGCGAGATATTGTATTTCACTGCGCCCGTCATGCATGATAGGCACGGCCCTCGTACAAAGTGTGATTTTATGAGATTTGTGACAGTAGACATGTGTGAGGAAGGACTGTGTTGTTAGGCTGCTGGACATATGAAAAAAAGATTACACTAAGACTGTGTACCAACACAGTGGACAGAAAAAAGGGAAATCGAAAAAGCACAATCAGTATCTGTTTAATCTATGTTGTTTTTCATTTCATCAGTGATTCATTCTGATGCCAGTGCAGTACATGGAAGCACATGGGAAATGTCTGTAAATTGGTTTATTTCATCCACTTTCCACTTACATGAGAATACCGTAATTACCTGATTATTAACCGAGGTTAATACACTGATTTTGCTATTTTCATCTATGAGGTTAATACATGAGTGAGGGCTATATACCAGATTGCGTTTCTTTTTATCATTCTACTTGATCTGATCTGATTGTGTTGTCAATAGGTAATGTTTAGTAAACTCAATATATGCGTGAGGTTAATACAGGCGTGAGGTCGATAAATGGTTTTCCTTTTTTTCGTTTGGTATTTTTCCTATCTGAGGCAACTGACAGCCTGCTTTGTTTTGGCAGTATGACGAAACAATTGAATTGGTCATGACTTGATATTGTCAGCCGCCTCTGCCACCCCCCATCACAAACTTGGCTTCGAACCAGCCTTGATTTTCTGGCACTCTCCATCCTGGATGGACCTCATCCTCGGTGGCCTTGATTAGAAAGCAGCGACACCAGAAAAGAAGATTAGTCGGCAAGTGGCGTCGCAGGCGGTGAATGAGTGGCACAGCCACTGTGGACAAACAAACAGGCAAACAAACAAATGAACAAACATTCAAGCAAACAAACAAAACACTCAACCAAGACTCAATCATTGCAGCACACACACACACACACACGATGATAACTCTTTGCTATCGTGCTGTTACCATGCAGGAGCAATGAGGCTCCTGAAAACCAGGCAGTGAAAATAGCTAAGGATGGACAAAGAATCAAACCATCAAACAAACCAACCAACACAGAACAAAACGTCCACATGTAAATGTTAGCTGAGATGACACAAATTATATAGACCAAATCAATGAAAAAAAAGCAAAAACGGTGCTATTCCATTCCCAAACTACTTCCGCCACATTAAGACATCTGAAAGTCAAAACAGAAGCCCTGTGGGAATAGCTAATCAAACTTTCTTGAAGTGGTCTCTGTACAGTATATGGGACCTTACATGGTTCTTACACTATTTGATTAGGACAGATAAAATTACAATATATTTTCATTAAGACCAGGAGGACTGCACATATATACACAGTGAGAACTTTTTTCCTATGGAATGCTGTCAATAAGGGTGTGCAGAAGAAATGCAGAGAGAGAGAGTCTCCTGAAGGCCTGTCAAGAGGAATGCGCGTCGCTGTCCATCTGGGAGCCCCAGCCTTGGAGAGTGGCGACACACATGGCTTCCTGCCGATGCCTCCTCAAGTGTGTGACAGACCAGTTAGCCAAAAGACAGCGCTCAGGGATTTAGAAAGAGGAGGCGCGTTGCATGTGTTTGTGCGTAAGTGTGTATGTATGTATGCATGTGTGTGTGTGTGTGTGTGTGTGTGTGTAAGTGTTTATGCATGCATGTGTAGGGTGTGTGTTTGTGTCTGTGTGTGTCTGTGCATGCATGTCTCTGTGTGTGTGTGTGTGCATATCTGTGTGTGTGTGTGTTGTGTGTCCCTCCACAGACAGAACCCTGTCCTCGGTGCCTTGGGAACACGTGACAGAGAGGAAAAGATTCAAAATCCTGCTGACAGCCCCCTGCCTTCATTTAAATGATTGGCTGAACTTAATTAATGCCGGTTTTAATTTTTCTTTTTTTTAATTTCTTCTCTCCCTGCTTATTTTCGCACTGGCAACCATGCATGGGGAACAGCTTTCAAAAGAAAAAAAAGAGAGAGAGAAAGGGAGAGAGAGAAAATTGCAAATCTCTTGACTGAACCTGTCAACTCGGTCTACATGTCTTTGTAAGGAAAAACAGCTAGCAGTGTCACCTCACGATGCCACAGCAGCAGGTAGCCTAGCTTAAGCGACGCTAATGCTAATTCCCCAATACGAGGCCATCTTAAAAGGAGACGAGTGCACTATGAGGCATCAGGCCTCAGTAATGGGAAGCGAAATGTCTGAGTGCAAATATTTGATAAGGCGGCTCTGAGTTATTTATTAACTCTTTCTGCGCATGGTTCACAGCTTCTCAGCCAGGCATAGGCTCATTAAAGGAGAGAGGGAGGCTGAAGAGAAAGTGTGTGTGTTTGTGTGTGTGTGTGTGTGTAGGAAGAGGAGGAGGAAAGGGGCCAGGTGTGTGCCAGGGTTGCTACCATAGAGACGGGCGAAGGGGTTGTAAAGGTGTGCTTCTCTCGGTTCTCCCAACTGTGATCTCCGAGCGCAGCGGATCACAGCGACTGTGGCTCGAGGGGGCTGACAGAGTTGGGGGTGGGGGGTTGGGGGGTGCAGCATGACACTGCAAACGTGGCGCCGCTTTCATTCCCACCGGCCGGGGGAATGATGAGTGTGTGCAAACTGGTGGAAGGGAAACCTTTGAACCGTCACGTTTCCCCATCTTTCATGTTGTCTTCTCTCTGCTCTTCCTCTTCCTTCACTCTCTCTCTCTCTCTCTCTATATATATATATATTTATATCTACCTAAGTTCCCTTTTTTCTTAAGTCTTTCCTCTTAGCATGTTTCTGCATCTTTCCTTCAGTCTTCTTATGTATGTCTCCTGCCCTGTCACTCTGACTCTCTCTCTGTCTCTTCATATCTTTTTAAACCATATTTTGATGATTTACCTCCGCCAATTGATATTTACCTCCGCCAATGAGGTTATGTTTTCGCCCGTGTTTGTCCGTCTGTCTGTGAGCAAGATAACTCAAAAAGTACCGCACAGATTTGGACGAAATTTTTTAGACAATGTGGCTATTAGGCCAAGGAATGGATTAGGAGATGATTAGATTTTGGTTGTGATCCAGAATACTGACTGGAATTTGTGTTGGGTCAGTGACCCTGTATTGCCTTGGCGGAGGTCTGTGCTTTCCGAGTGCTTTTTCAGTTAGTAGATGCTTTCATCCAAAGCAGCACAGACACACAGAAAAGATGAACTGGTGAATCAAACACAGCTCATCCAGTTGGTCAGTCAGGGACATTATCACACCCACAGCCACACCCAAAGAGAAGGGACACATAAAATAGGTAGAAAGAAAAGAAAAGATGGGTATTTTATGGGTTTTTTTCCTACCTATTTTCTTTTTCTCTCCTCTTGAAGAATGTCTTTACCTGTGTCCATCATTCTACTTTCACATCTTTTCTTCCTTTTCCCCTTCGTTCCTTTTCCTCTCTTCATTCAATTCAATTCAATCCAATTCAATTCAATTCAATTTAATCCAATTCAATTCAATCCAATTCAATTCAATTCAATTCAATTCAATTCAGTCCAATTCAATTCAATTCAATTCAAATGAGTTTTAATGGCATGACAAACATTTTTGCATTGCCAAAGCAGAACAAGTTTTAATACAAAGTGAGATGCAATGTCTGGCAAACTCTCCTTCTGTCTCTCGTGTTCTCTCTCTGTCTATATTTTTCTCTTTCCTTTTCAGTCTGTCTTTCTCTGTATAGACCCACTCCTGCAGTAGGATGAAGAAAGGAGGTTGGCATGGTGCAGGTTGCCTCGCTGTGTCTCACAGTGCCCATTTGAAATGGCTGGCCCTCCTGGGTGGCGTGGCGCTCACATGGGCTTTCATCCCCCCTGACATCTGTGGCAGAGCCACGCAGGGCGGCCACCACGGGGGCACAGGGCCAGAGCAGGGCCCAAGGGCTGGGCTCAGCTATGAATGCCAGCTTTGTAACATGCCCCTGCCATGATTACCCCAATAATCCAGCATGCATGCTCTCTCTCCCTCTCTCTCCCTCTCTCTCTCTCTCTCTCTCTCTCTCACACACACACACATACTTATACACACACACACATACACACGCGCACATTTATACATACACACTCACACAGACACACACACACACAACCACGCAATCATGCTGCACACACACACACACACACACACGAATGTTTACAAACGTGTGTGTGTGTGGTTATGTGCATATATGCAATTGGCTGTTTTGTTTGTAGTTGTCTGGCTCTGTCCGGCCAATATGTGGTCTAGGCTAAGCTAATGATGGGTGTTGGTGTGTGAAAGTCAGAGACATATATGGCTAGCATTGCGGCTGAGAGCTAGTGGAATCAGATTTGGGCAGTGCAGCTTTCAGACCTGCTGGCCTCTGCCCCACAATCACTTTGCTATTAGCCATTAGCAGGGTAATGGATGAGTGTGTGTGTGTGTCTGTGTGTGCGTGAGCAATTTATGTGTGATGTTTTTCTGTGTGTGTGTGTGTGTGTGTGTGTGTGTGTCTGTGTTTGTAAGTGGATGATGACTCTTACAGATGCAGATGCTGTGTCAGGCGCTGGGAATGGCTGCTCAGGAGCGGAGAGAAGTGAGCGGACGACTCTCTACAAATCACAGCCAGACTTAGATTTAGAGCAAAGGAGAGCTGAAGGAGAAAGCATTGGCAAGGCACAGACCAAGGTCCATTTCTTTTACTCAGTGAAAGCCCATTGGTGGATACGTGGAGGATTGCTTAGTGCTTTGCAGGCTAGGGGCCGGGATGGGGTTGGGGGGGCGTAATGGAGGGCTCTCGTGTGATCTACGGTTCCGCGGTGTTCCGCGTCAGGTTCCTGTGTTTCATCAGGCCTTACAAGGGGAAATTCTGCATGGTGTCTCATGACTAATACAAAGCCTCTGTGGGAAAATTGATATCCTATCCGCTCGCCCACAAACACGAGTGTGATACAAGTGACCTGACACACCTTTCGATGGCCAGGTTAACTTCCGCAAAGCCTCTGGTGACACTTAACGACTCAAAGCTCGTCTTACCGAGCTCAAACTCCGTTGCTTTGCGGTTTAGTTAGTGGAACAGGCCAAGGATGTGGTGGCAGAGGCAGTGAAATCCATCAGGGGTGCTTTCTGACTAGCCTGGAGAAAACCGTGGGTGTCTGCATGTGTGTGTGTGTGTGTGTGTGCGTGTGTGTGCGTGCGACGGAATCGGAATTCTCATTCAAGCAGATGCACAGTCATAAATCTCCATGGCAACCAGGGGCTGTGCTAATTTGCGATTTCCCGTCTACTGCAGCCTTGATAGTAGAAAGTCTCTCTCTCTCTCTCTCTCTCTCACACACACACTTACACACACTCTCTCTCTCACACACATGTACACACTGAGGTTTGTTGCAGGAAGGTTCAAGCTCTACTTATGGGGAGTTTAATGAAATTCGAGTGTAATAATGTTTCTAAAGAATGTAGCATGTTTTGTGGCTCTTAACTATGCAGTTTAAAAGTAAGTCTGAGGCATTGCACTTGTGTAGTTTTATTGTTTCTATCTTTCTTTCTTTCTTTATGTGTTTTTACAACAACTGCATAGAAAAATCTAATGCATTTAAGATATGGGAAGCCCAACTTTTGCATTGTTCCTTCCAAATACAGTATATATATATGTGGTTTATTATGGAGACAAAAATACAAAATGCAGCTTTAAAGTCCCGATGGTAACATGGGCAGAATGTAGCCGGAACTAGGAGAGATCCTGTGTATTCATGTGACCTATAAGTGCTCCCACTGACTTAAATAGGTGCATCGGGGTTAACCGCACAGGCTTGGCCCATGGGTGATACGTCACGTTGATGGGAGATTGCTAATGTCCTGTAATCACACACATCAGTCTTCACTTTGACCTTTGACCCCCTGTGATGACTCATGATGACTGTTCTTGGAACGCCCCGAGCTTGATGATGGTACCTGATTACCTGATAGATAGCTGCTCCATGATTTTCCAAATCATCTTCAGTGTGACGTTCACTGCAGAACAGGGTTGTTTGATTAGTTGTGTTGACGTATATATGGCTTTCCTGCATCCACTCACCTGCTGTTTTTCTTCAGTGTGTATATTTTAATATAATTTAATATAATTTTGATATCACAACATGTGTAATTATGATGGATATGTTGCAGTTGCATAATTACACACAGACCTACCAGATGGTGAGCAAGAATTTTTAACTCAGTACACCCCCCACCCCCCAAACACACAAACACACACACACTTCTTTGAGCATGCTTTCATAAGGCTGGGTCTTCTTCTCCAAACAGTTTCACTCAGCTTGGAGCCAAGATGCTAAACACTTGTGTGTGTGTGTGTGTGGTGTGTGTGTGTGGTGTGTCTTTGTGCGTGCCTGTTTAGTGATGAATGTATCATCTGCCTGTGAAAAAACCAATTCCCTATACCCAGCTGAAAAACAAGAAGTCACAGTTTTTTTTTCTTTTTTTTTCAATAAGGCATGTGTCGTCCCCCCTCAACCAAATATTAATTTCACTTGTGGCCAGTGACAACACAAGCGAGTATGGGGAAAGGGTGTATATCTATATCTATCTATCTATTTATTTTTTTTTTATATCATTTGTTTATTTATATTATTTGGGGTGGGGTGGGAATTGACATGTCTTATGTTGGAAGCATAGTCCCTCTTTGTCTCTGTTTATCTGCTCATCTGTGGCTTTGCCATGCGTACACATTCTCTGTGTGTGCTTGCTCGTGTGCAAAGAACACAAAATGCTGAACAATAAGCCCCGTGTGATGAGGGAGAGAGAGACGGTGTGTGAGAAGAGAAAAACAGAGAGTGAGAGAAAAGAGAATCTTTTCGGATTACATACCTACATACTTACATACAATATCCACGACTGGTGTTTACACACACACACACACACACACACAGTATAGATGTAATTTGTTGATTTAATTGTCAACCCATGCCGTCCCACTGCCGCCCTGCTCGTGCAATAAGACAAATAGAGCTGACTTATAGATCACAGTTGTTAATGCTTATGTTAGGCATCGATTTATTTTATTTTGTCTTGTCTCTACACTAATAATTTCCTCATTTAAACATTACTATATAGCCACAGACAGAGACAGCTATTGGCTGTGTATTCCTCTTGTCGAGAGACAAGACTGAACACTACAATAACACAGCCACGTAATGAAACATGGGAAACAGCGGTTGTGTATTCCCATAGTCCACTAGTGTTGTTGAGAAACCGGCATGGCTGTGTGGCAGGCCCCTGGTAAGAGCTCTGTGTCCCTGACCCTGTGCTCTGTGCCATGGCTGCTGGGCATGTGGACAGGTGGGTCCCTCTCCCTTGATGACGTGAGCTGCGCTGTTCTGCCCACTCCTGGGGCTTGGTTGGCACGACCAAAATCGAAGGGATTTAAGGACGCTGAATAACTCGTTATTTACGAGTTATTCAGCGTCAGTTATTCAGTTATTCTGAATTATTCAGTTATTCTGAATTACTCGTAATTTTTTTGCCAAACAAAGCTGGTATGGTCTGCATGGTGACTGTCTGCTAAAGCGCTTTGATTTTGTCTTGTATTTACAAACAGACTGTGGGGTTTCACAATCCGAATCTTTTCAGATATGTCTTATCATTATTATCTCTTAGCTGAACCATTATCCTGTAATGTGAGAGTAGAGCACAGCTTTGCAATTCGATGCATTCATCAAATTAATCAAGCAACCTTGGAAAAAAGAACTCTCTCTCTCACACTCTCTCTCACTCTCTCTCTTTCTCTTTCTCTCTGTCCTTGTTATGGCGCTGAGACAGAGCAGTAAAATATGCTATTCACTCTGATGGTGTTTGATGTGTGTGTCGTTTTTTTTTTTCACTTTGCTTGTAAGGCTCACTCCTATGAAATGAAATGGATGTGAGGATGTGTGTGTGTGTGTGTGTGTATGCTCGCACATGTGTACGTTTATATGTGTGTGGATGAATGTGTGTGCGCGTGTGTGTGTGTGTGTGTGTGTGTGTGTGTGTGTACGCGTGGTTGAGGTTTGAACGTGCGCGGTGTGCTAGGCTGCAGTATCCCGGGCTCGGGCCTCACCCGCCCACACTGGATTAAGGAGCGCTATGATGAGCCAATGGGAGCAGGACGCTAGCGGATCAGTAGCGTGGCGCGGAGGAGAGCGAAGCTCTCTCACTACGTGCGCCCTGCCACTGCCGCTACCACCACCGCCACCACCGCGCACTTTTCATTTAATATTCATGATCAAAAACACTTCAAGCGGTCCGCTTAATGCTGTGCATGCGCTCTTTCCGCCCGACAACCACCTTAAACAACATCTGCAAAGAGGATCGACTCCCCGTCTCAAACACGCTGAACCCATTGTCTGAGGCTGATCCAACCAGGCAGTGAAGCCAAAGGCATACTTATACAGTGTAGGTGTGGGCTTGTCAGGGTGTGTGTGTGTGTGTGTGTGTGTGTGTGTGTGTGTGTGTGTGGTGTGTGTGGTTCGCAGCAGTTAAAAGACTTAGACCACAATCCCTCTGGGAGACGTGCGTTCCTATGGAGACGACCAGAGGAAGGGGAAATAAATTTAATTATTTCTCTCTCTCTCTCTCTTTCTCTCTCTCCCTTACTCACGTCTTTCGTCCTCGCTCTCCCTCTCCCGTGTTTTCTTTCAGTAGAGGTCAGCTATGCTGTGTGTGTGTGTGTGTGTGTGTGTGTGTGTGTGTGTGTGTCAGAGGGAGTCTCCTGTAGCAAGAAAGTGTGTTAAAGGTAATCAAAATGAGCTGCCTTGAACACCCCGGTGAAAAGCAGATCCAACTAAGCATTGGGTTCATGTATGTTGGCTTCATGAGGATGCAGGCAGTACCTTACTGGAATCAATCTGACTTACCATGAACCAGCTGTAGTGTAATGCCTCGTGCAATAGAGCCCTATTCCAGAGAAAAGAGACACAGTTCCTAGCAGTGAAATCACAAAGAAGCTTTCTCCTCTGAGGGCAATCCTAATGGAAAGATCACACCCACTTAATTGTGTCATACTACAAAGAAAACAAAACTCAGGTGTCTGCAGAGAGAGAGAGAGAGAGAGAGAGAGAGAGAGAGAGACAGGGGGACAGGAGGAAGGGGGGAGACAGAGAAAGGTCGGGAGGGAGAGTGGGGAAGGCAGAAAGAGACAGACAGAGAAAGGGACATAGAAGAAAAAGAGATATGTGTAATAGGGGAAAAGAGTGCACGTAAGAGAGATGCTACATCTAGGCTGTGAAAAGTGCACAAGAAAAAACAAGTTTTTACTGAATGGCCTTTTTCGTGGTTAAATCACTAAATCACATTGAAATGCGTCTCAGTGTTTTTAACGATCCAGAACGCTACACAGATGGACGAATCATACAGTTCAAACAAATGTCCCAGAGAAACCATGCCTCCTGAAAAGAGAGACAGAAAGCATAAACACATAAACACACAACTGACATGGAATAGATAAGCTGTCAGCTTTTTTACAGCATGTGTCTTATAGAAGCGGTTTTGCCTGCGGGGCAGACACATTCTGCTGTACGTATAGACAACGTTAGGTGTACGTTGCTTCTTTGATTCTAGTATTCATCTGCATAAAGCTTTATCTGAGAATGCAAATTTGACACCGTGCTGTGTAATCTGTGGGATATTTAGGAAGACGAACACATCAAACAAGAAAGCATATGTGTGCATCCTCTATTTGTACTCTTGGGTAGAGATCATACACACACATGAGATTCTACTTCCACGATCCTAAGACGCAGAATCAGGACGGCTCTTCAAATCCTAATAAACAGATCTTTTTAATCGACCAACAACAATTATCTCTCAGTATGAATTACTATTTTGTCTTCCAAATGATCCTACACCTTGACCACCTTTGATTAATATGACTTCATTATGTCTGTGCAGAGCGAGTGAAAAGCCTGGACATCCATTTTAATTAGCTGGCCCTGATAAATGTACTCAAGCATTAGAACATTATCTTTTTTTCAAGACCCTCCCTTCTAAGGTTGGCTAATGGCCCTTCTATAGGAATGCCCAGTGGACCGTATTGGTATAGGGTGGGCGAGAGACTCTAGGTTTGATCTGTGCTCAATTAAAGATGTCTGGCTTGGTTGAAGTCAAAAAATAAAAAAAGGTAAATAGTCAAAATGGAAAAGGCAGAGAAGTCTTTCACCAACAGACACAAACAGAGTCGCTTGTAAAAGTGACAACTCGGCAAAACATTGTGTCATCTAATGTCCTTTGTTGATGGATTTTGCTGAATAGATCTAATGCTTTCCTTCACTACTTTCAAAAATTGATCTAATGGGTCATTTCTTTTTTGTTCGATTGTTTGTGTGTGTGTGTGTGTGTGTGTGTGTGTGTATGTGTGTGTGTGTGAGATGATTCACGATGCACATAGAACCCTCATTAAAAAACATAGGATACTGTCTTTGTGGACACAAACTTTTCACAGCTGGCAACCAGTGGGGTACATAAACTCTGTTTGTGTGCGTATGTGTGTGTGTGTGTGTGTGCTAAGCTGTGTAGTCACTTTCTGTACACACTGTCATCACTTGTAATCAGCCACTGCACAGGTGGAAATAACAGTGGCGCCACTGAACAACAACAAAAAAGAAAACAACAACAAGATAAAAAAAGCTCTCTCAGACAGACACACACACACACACACACACACACACACAACTGCGGGAGCCTTGTGATGGTCACACTCTGTGTAGTCACACAGGAAGTTGGTGATGTGCTGCCAGTGTGTGTGTGTGTTCTCTCTCTCTGTCTCTTTGCTCACATTAATCATAACAGTATGCCTATGTCACTCCGCAGGTGGCCAGTGGGGTTCTTCCACTGTCCCAGCTGTTACTAAGCAACGAGGAACCTGTAAAAAGAGAGAGTGAGAAAAAAAAGTGTGTGTGTGTGTGTGTGTGTGTAAGAGAGAATGAGAGAGAGAGTGAAAGGATGTCAACAGGGAGAGAGTTGCTTTATGAGTAATCTAATCACAGTAATCAACAAGAGGCGTGTTGACTGTCTCCTTGTTTGTTTGTTTGTTTGTGTGGTGCTGGACTGGACAGGGCAGCCTTGCTGAGCTTTTATTTGGTCCCTGGGATTCAAGCTGTTAGCAGTAGCCACTATGTTTGTCCGTTAGCGGACAGGAACAGGATATGTGTGGCCGAGGAAGAAATTTGATGCAGTAAAGCTGTAAAGCTTTGGTGATTCAGGAAAACGATGTGGCAACTTGTGTTTAGTTGTTGCTGACGTTGTTGTTCATGTTGTTTATACCTGCTAATGTTTTAGCCTGTCGCATTTATTTGCCTTGGCAGTGTGTGATGGCCTTCAGGGTCCAGGTTGTGGCTCGCACAGCTGGCTTGGGCAAGCGGGCTCAGGTGGAGCAGGCAAGCTGCTCGATGGGGGGCCCAAGGACGGTCAGGAAGCACAGGTGGGTGTGTGCCTCTCTGAGCTCAGTCGAGTGCCTTGTTCTATACAGACCGGTCTGTGGGGTGGGAAGAGAGACAGAGAGAGCATGAGAGATGGAGGGAGACAGAAAGAGGGAGAGCTGAAGAAGAGGAGGAGGAGGTGGAGGTGGTGGTGGTGGTGGTGGGTGTCCATGGAAGGGAGAGGGGATCTGGGAGGTTGCACACAGGCCCCAGGGCCTACATCTCCAGATGCTTAGCTATTTCTGTTCGACTCGGGGGCCCCTATGGATGTCATTTATCCATTCCACACACCCTCTCCTTGGAGTGTCCCCTTCAGCTCCCCCCCCCACCCCCTCATCCCTGGATACACACTATGATCAGTACATACATCAGTGCTTAAGATGCCATTGTTTTTTTCTCTTTGCTTTTCTCATCCTGCAAGTGATAGTCCTGACTTAAATAGGCCAGTGTGCTAGAGCGGGTTTGAGGCATGTATGAATATGTACTGTGTGGCACTGTGTAATTACATTGGGGGGACGTGAAAGCCCCAGGATATTATATAATTTATTAGCCTCACTCTCCCAATGTTGTCACCACTTTTGTTTGTGTCATTAGTTCATTTTCTTCATCAGCGACCCCTGCAAACAGAATGGTGATCTTTACTTCAGAAAGGTCAAGCGGCAATTAACCATATCAGTAGGGCTATACTGAGAGTTGCCATGCAGCCTTTAGATACGCTGCATTGTATTAGTGCACAACAATGCGTGCTGTGCATGACACAGCCTCGCATGCAGATATAATTTTTTTTATTTTATATTTTTGGAGGCTTTCTGCCTTTATTCTGATAAGACAATAGGGAGTGACAGGAAATAAGCAAGAGAGAGAGATGGGTAATTGGGATCAGGAAATGACCTCAGCTTGGACTCAAACCCAGGTCTCCAGGTTTATGATATGACTCCTGAGCTCACTGAGCCACAGCGTCCCTCGTATGCTTATATTGTAAATATACTGGTTATATACTTTACCAGCACTATGTTTCTCAAAAACTTTTATTTGGACTTTGGAAACAATGTATACACACCTTTTTTTCTAAATCATTCTTAAGCTGATTATACCCAAGTGAACTTTTTGAGTCATGTTTCCGGGCAGTGTTCCTGAGTATTATTTGTTCTGGAACATTCCTTCATGCTGGGCTACCCTGTGTTTTCTGGAGAACTGTAATCATCATCAGACAATGGAGATTAGAATCAGAATCCAATCAGAATACATAGAATCGATGAGGTTGCCTAGCAACTCAAAAAGTTGTCCCATGTTGTAATCAAAGATCACTGATCTTTCAACCCTCTCCGTTGTCATCACCATCAAATTATATGTATATTTTATATATGTATATATAGATAGATATTTTGTTTTAAATAAGAAAGTCTCCTGTTTTTTGTCCTTTACAAAGCTTTGCCAAGTGCTTGAATTATATGTTGCAAGTACAGTGGACAAGCATTTGAAAAACCAATACTTAGTGGACTGAAGCTTGCCTGAAGCTTTTTAAGTATCTAAGTGGGATTGGTCTGTCTTGCCAATTCTACAGTGGTTGTACCTTTCAATGATCATATGAAGAACTGAGAATTACATGTGCAATAGTACATACATGCATGGGCAGAGAAATACTCGACGATAACGATCAATTTATTTCCTTTCCTTTCAAACTTTGTGTGGTTAGCATTGAGGTGTTTTTTCTTAATACAACATTTACATTTATGCATTTAGCAGACGCATTTATCCAAAGCGACTTACAACTCATCAACTATCATTTGTTCAGGGCCAGTCTCCCCTAGAGCAACTTAGGGTTAAGTGCCTTGCTCAAGGGCACAACGGTGGCAGCCGGGATTCGAACCCACAACTTCTCAGGCTACTTACATGCTAGCCAGGTTCTTTAACCACTACGCTACCACCACCCCAACATACAGTTTAATAGCAAATAATACAACATACATCTTAAAACATAATACACTTTAGTATCACATTACCTAATACATATTATCATCTGCGTCCACCATAGTTGCTAACTAAGTTTGCTACTTTTTTGCTTACAATGCATTTGCTCATGGCTATCCAACTAAGTTCAGTTCAATTCAGTTTATCTGACTGATGCCCATAGCCACACAAGACAGGACAAAAAAAAAAAAAAATTAACAAAAGCAATTAAATCTCAAAGAGACATCTAAGTTCCTAACTGGATAACAACTATGATGTCGGGAAACAGATCATAGGATAGGAACCGGCCTTCCGGTTTGGATAAAGGAATTCTGCACACTGTAGCCTGTGTGATGCACTCATTGCAGGCATTAGTACACACACATACATGCACACATGCACATACAGTGGAGATATAATTTGCCGATTTAATTGTCAAGACTCTTTCACCCGCCTGAATGTCCCTGGTGATGTGCTTATCAAGAGCGTAAGGTGTAGATTAAAAGCAAAGATGATGACTCGGGCTCCATCAGCATCTTTTGTCATACCCCCCCTCCCCACTCCCTCCCACAACGACTTTGCCCAGATGGTGTTCGTCCGTCTGACTCTGCTGAGGCGCATGCTGGATGTCTTTGCCTATTTCCCTCTCTCGTTTGTTCGATCACTTGCACGCAATGGAGGCTGCCCGACAGTGATGGATGTGCGGACGACACAAAAAAGTGTGCTTTAAGCTTAATGCAGTTACAGCTTGCCACTAGTCGTGGAGAACTTTTTGCAGACTGTGTGTCAGCGACAGCACTGAAGGACAAAGGCCCTTCTTGTCTGCCACTGTAGAAGAGCGGCTAGCGGTGAGAGTCGGTGAGCTTAAGAAGTGACTCATTGATGTAATGCATGGCGTGACACCCCACGTCCAACTTGGCCTACTGTAAAACGCGGGCGGCATCATTTTTATGGCAGGCCCTGGAGTGTGGAATTACATTTGAATAATAGTCAGGGAATGGATTGGAATTCACCCGGACCATACATCACAATAATAGTTATGTAAAATGCCTCATGCAGAATGCAGGCGTTGTTTGAGCTTCAATTACCCTGTTCTGCTGTGTAGTGGAGGAAAGCCATCGTTCTGCAAACCTAAATTGATGTTTTTCTGAAGAAAAGTGATGATTTTGGAGTACTACACTATGACCATAAATAAGAAAGTGGGGTCAGACTGGATTGGACACATGCGCTGAATGAGTTATGTTAGGGATATGTGCTTTGATGTGGTCTGTTTACAGTGTTGCCATCTACTGCACTTTAATAAGCAAGATGTAGAATGAAGGTGTAGAATGAATGAATGAATGAATGAATTGTAAAAAGGCATTGTAATAAGGCAATAACACAGGATTGCTGAAGATTTTCTGTGTAAAAAAGTAGATTCTGTGATTCTGGGAAAAAGTTGTTTGTATGAGAACTTAATAACCCATCATATTACAGACCTATCTTTTGTGCATTTTGTGCTGACTGGCTGGATTTGTTTTTTTGGTCTTTGGTTTGTGGTTTTCCCAACAACACAAACACACCAGAGTTTTTAGAGTAAACATGACATGGGCAACTAAAGGGGCATAAGGAGAGATTTGCTGAATGTTAACGGAAAGTATACTAAATGACAATATGTTTAACACATGTATTCAGGTCTTTCTAATTATTGTCTTCAAGGTTTGTTTAAGATTGCTTTCAGGGCTTGTATGTGTCTGCTTACGAATTGTTGAATCAAAGCACTGAGTGACAACAGCTGTGCCCAGACCATAGGGGCTTACTCAGAGGGACCCTGGGACCCAGTGGAGCGGTGGAGCTCCAGACTAACATGACAGGGTTAAGACATGCTAGGTCAGGCCCCACAGCTCTGCTCTCTGATGGACGTTGTCAGCAGATGGCTTGACAACAACAGAGATGGCATCTGGCATTTGGCTAATTCCACCACTGGGGAGATGCAGACCAGGGGGTGGGGGACATCAGAGTGTTATCAACGGCTGAATAAAAGGATTAAACAAGCTACGCATGGTTAGATGAAGAAGTTGCCAAATGACAGCAAGAAACAGGGAGAGAGACAGAGAGAGAGAGAGAGAGAGAGAGGAAGAGGGATGGAGAAGATGGTGGGTAGGTGTGTGTGTGTGTTTCTTTGTATGCGTTTGGATGGAGCCTCCACTCAATTCCAAACAGCCCCTACTTTACTGTTCCACCACCACCACACCTATGCCTGTCCTTGCTTCCTGAAGTCCCTGCTGTAGGTGCCTCTGTCAGCTCATGTAACAGATTCAGAGCCCTTTCTGTCGCTCATGCAGATTCTTGTCAGTCCATATGCTGGTAAGACCTGCCTCTCCTCCCACAGCACATACACACACACATACACACACATACACTAAACACACACACATACAGTATATACACACGTACACTCTATCTTCCTGTCTCTCTCTTGCTTTCTCTCTCTCTCTCTCTCACACACACACACACACACACAGACACACACACACATCACCTGTCTTTCTCCTTCCCTGCAGCACGCTGTTGCAGCTGCTTGCTTGCTGCGTCGCCACTCCCCGGGGTCTCACGACCACCTCTCCACTGAATGTTATTACATCTGCGCCTTATTGAATTTGTTTGTCCCTAATGAATATGGTGGTCAAGGGCGGGGGTAGCTGACAGAGAGAGTGAGAGAGAGAGAGTGAAATTGTGTGTGTGTGTGTGTTTGTGTGTGTCTGCGAGGGGTGGGGGGTGGGCTGTTAGCAGTGGAAGTCGACCGGCAGTGGATTCTGATGAGTTGCTGTGAACAGCAGCGACCCGGTCTGCCCAAGGTGTCTGAGGGGTCTATTAGTTAAGGTGGCAGGCAGTGACAGGCCCCTTTTGGACTTAATCAATGGGATGGCTTCGTTAATTCGCCTGCTCTGAGAGACAGGCAAGCAGATGAAGAAAAGAGCAACTGAGAGAGAGAGAGAGACAGAGAGAGAGAGAGAAAGTCCTCTCATCTGTAACCATTGCTAGGGTGCAGGCCTGGGGATTGTGAGGGGGGTGGAGGGTTTCTGCCCTTCCCCCCCCAGGCTTTACCGTCCTGACAGTGGTGTTGCGTTGCCAAGTCAAAGTGAAGGCTTCTGCCAAGAGCCAACGCATTTGTCTCTGTCGTGGTGAAGTGTTTTCCTAACAAAGCAGATTCATGCGGCTAATACTTGTGGAGGGTTTGAGTAATAAAGGGGCACTGGGGGTTGAGCCATCATGGATCTGCTCTCTGAGCCAGAATACAACACCACAAGCGAATATGCCACTGTCTCAGTGAAACTGCAGAGCCGTCAAGCAGGCTTCCTCTTTAGAGGCTCAGTTCATCAGTATTCTGATCTGAGGTACATCAGGCGTTCTGTTCTCCTCCACTCGGCTCTCTTGTTTGCCTCCTTTCCTTGCAGTGACATTTTGCTGGCTTGTTGGCTCGGAGACAACCTTGTCAGTGTCGCCCGGTGACAAAGACCGGCTCTGCCTCGGCTGTTCCGGGTCAAGTCCTGCTCTTTACAGAGATGGATCAGAGCACAGAGCTCGCCATGCCTTGACTGGCCTTAGCGTCAAGCTGATGAGAGCATCACACTGACCTGACTGCAGTTAACAACCTTTCATTTTCGGAGCATATTATATTAAATTAACGAAATATAATTATGTTATAATATAATCATAGGAAATGATATAAATGTTCAATGCAAATATAGATTTGTTTGGCATATGCAGACGTGCTAATAATAGGGGATGCTTATTGTACAGGAAGATATTGCTAATGTTGAGTTCAACTCAGACATTTAGAATAGACTGCATTCCCTTAATACTGTGTCTTCAGTACCTTGTTTTTCTTGTGGCTGCAGCGGTGATAGGGAGGAGCATCTCCAACAAAAAAGATGGCCTAAAAAACTGCTTAAATCGACAGCTTTGCAGTGCTTCTTGGTGGACCCTGTGTGTTCTCTGATGAAAGATTATTGTTTGTCTCCTTCGCTTCGCGTTGCATGCGGCGCAGTCGAGAAAATTGAGCACTCGGGACTCTGGAGCGTTTTTCATGCCCGTCCTGTTTACTGGGTTGACAAGAGGATGATGTAACATCTCTAAGCTTTTCAGTGGTCCTTGCTTATTGCTGTTGTTGTAGGCCTGATTACTTATTGCTGTTGTTAGAGGTCTGATACTTTCTACCCTTTACTCTAAAGGGACTATGTGTAAAATCTGACTTGTCTCAGATTGCATTGAACGAACCATTGCATTTATGACTGCTCTCTTCCAATGACTTATATTTGATACAGCTCCTCTTGAGATACCATCTAGTATTATTAGATAGTATAGTCGCCTACACTAAGCTAGCTGGCTAGTATGCTAACATCAGGGCAGGGATGTCAAGCCAACACAGAGTATAAGCATTTGAACATTGTGTTAAAAGGAGTGTTTATTTGCATTCTGTTGCTATTTCTTGGTGTTTTGAAACTTCTGTAAATATTCTATGTGGGCAATTCCATGCAAACTGTCACGTCTATAACAGCAACAAAATGCCATGGTATTTGTTTGACATGAATGATTATGTGAAAAGTTTTATAAAATTTTTCTACAACCAAGAAGAGTGAATGCTCAAATTTTATGTAATCATCATTACATCACACCCTACCATGGCATTGTGGATGTGACAGTTTTGTGTGGAATTGCCCTATTCTGTTCTAAATGAAGAGGTAGATATTCAATAGCACACAGAGGAATAGAAAATAAGTACTTTTTTTTAGTTGCTGGAGTTGCAGTCTGGACCTACTATGTGTATATTTACAACTCTGATAATTAATTGTGCCATCACTCCGTGCTGTGCTCTTCAACTAAGTGCATTTTATTTATTGTGATGACAAGCAGCCAACTGCCAGAATAACAGTTTGCCTCTTGCTGTTTGGTGCTATTTTTAATTGTGTGACAGAATTATGGCTATCTTCACCACTTCCACCACTGTGAGTCACCACTTTCGATCATTTGAGAGGCAGATGACAAAGCTGCCGCCCTTCAGAGAAAAAAAAAACAGAAGATAAGGGGAAAAAAGAAAGGCAAAAAGAAAGAAGTTCTGAGCCTTCACTCTGACGAAGAGGCACGTTTTCTGAGACGCTGGCATATGGTGGCTGTTCACATGAGACGTACGATCGAGATCAAGACTCTGCGTGGAGCCAAGCTGCGTCGAGTCAAGCGGCACCGTGGTTTAGTCCCAGTTTAGTGGAAGGATGATTTCAGCAGGGGCAGGCAGTTTTCTTGGAAACAAACCGTTCCTCCTTGTCATCACAGTCAGGTCCCTCAAGGGGCTCCCTTTAGGTTTTTAGCTCCTCTCTCTCTCTTCTCTCTTTTTTTTCCTCACTTGTTCACTATGACTCTTCTTCGTGAGCACAAAGGCCTGTGTAAAGTGGCGTCACAGGCTCATCTAGGAAAGTACAAGCCTTTTTGTATAGTGTGCATCTATGGATTTGTCTGTTTCCAAGATTTGTGGTTTTTGTGCATGTGTGTGTATGTGACAGACTAATAGACAGACAAACAGTCAGACGAAGGAAGGAGAGAGAGAAAGAGAGGAAGGGAGAGAGTGAGAGAAGACCCTACATTTGACGAAGAAATCACATTCTGAGCATGTGGTAGTTTCCTTGCTATCACTGTGACGATGGCAGAGCTATGAGTCGCAACAAGATTGAGCTCAGCACGTCAGCCGTGACCCTGCCTAACCCCTGGATCCATCAGGGTGGGAAACCGCTTTGTCCACATCTCAAAACATCTCACATGGGCAGCGCTTCAGATCCACTGCTGCTGCTGCTG
>PYXC01000631.1:1005000-1015000 GCA_015244755.2 Tenualosa ilisha | reverse complement strand
CGTAAGGCCATGAACGCTGGTTTTAGGCCACTGTGATGAATATTACATGGGCCAGGCCGTTCGACACGAGTAAGACCATTTGGGTCGTCATGATCCATCTTGATGCTTCACTGTCTGTTTGTATATGTCAGCTCACTGGGTTTTTGTGCCTCGTAAATATTGCATAGTTGAAGTGTTCAAGCAGGAGTATGTGTGTTCTTTAGCAGCAATGATCCTTTGCAATATGAGCAAGCCATGTTTGCATAGGTGAACTGCTTTAGCAAAATGCTATTTGATCAATTGAGTAGGTCCTGGATTATAAATTTATAAAACTATGAGCAGCATATAAAGTATAAATAATGTGTAGCAGCCTGCTTGCAGACAGCTTAGTTCATGTTCCTCATTGTTAATTTACAGTCTAGGATGGCCATTAATGTTTTGTTTTAGAAATGCAGAGTGGATCTTCTAATGTGGAGTTGGCTCAAATTGTGATGTAGTCCTTCATGAAGTGACGTTTTAAAAGAGAAAAAAAAAAATGAAATGGAAGAGGAAAGAGGAGAGAGAAGAAAAGAAAAGAGAGGAGGAAAAGAAGAGAAGAGAGGAGAGGGAAGAGAAGAGAAGGAAGAAGAAGAGAAGAGAAGAAAGGAGAAGGGAAGATAAGAGAAGAGACAAGAAGGGAGAAGAGAAGAGCAAAAGAGATACTAATTTCCATTTGGTGTGTAAACAATATGTTTCCCTCTCTCCTTGGTAATCAGTGCCTCAGAAGTTTTCTAATTAAAATGGCGTCACAGGGGAAAAATACTGTATTTTGCAATTCAGCATTTGCTACTGCAGTAGCAACTAAGAGCATGGGATATTCAGAGCAAAATCCATGGCAAAGCACTAGCTGTCCAAGCTGTATGGAAAGCATGTTTATTCAGCAACCATGTTCCACTGTTGTCATACGGGGACTGCTACTGTTAGCGCTGCAGATCATGTGTTTCAATGGAATGCAGCTGGTACTCAGATAAGTCAAGCATTTTCATTTTAAATCATAAAGATTTTTTGGTATCTCTCAAAGAAACATTTCTGTCCATGGCTATCTGATATGATAGTCATTGTCTGTCATTTGTACAAATTTATTGAAGCTTTTTGAAACCAACAGTATAACCTTTTAAGAGAACAATATGGAATTGTATAGGAATCAAGTTTTGGATGTAGCCACACAGCACTTTTCCACTGACTTTGACATTGTATTCAAATACAGATCCACATATGATAGTTAGTTGCATTGTAAGAGAGCTGACCAGGCATTGATGTGGGCCTACGCGTGTAATGGAAGCCAGCTAGCCTAGCTGTGCATGTAGAACGTTATGAACCTCCCTCTCGACATTTATGAGTTTGTTTCCAAAACACCACTTGTGCTTGTAGTACCATTTTTTCCCTTAAGTCTTAAGATGGTCTTAAAAGTTCACACGTTTGTATCTTAAAAATGTGCAGATACCCTGCCAATGGGGATGGTAGAGTTGGGGAGAGAGCAGTAGGGTGGCAGTGGTTTGGGGGAAGCAGGGTCAGATCTATTCTGGTGTTTGCCTCTCCCTGGGGTCCTCATTTCCAGACAGCGTCTATCAAGTGTGTATTTTGTCCTAGACAGTGCCTTGCATGTGTATATGTGTGTATTTGTGTGTATGTGTGTGTGTATCTCTTGAATGGAAAATGTTCTCCTTGACTCTGGCGTGTGTCCACGTGGTTCGAGCACATCAGTATGCTGGTCATCCTCCTAAACTGCGTGACTCTGGGCATGTATCAGCCCTGCGAAGACATCAAGTGCGAGTCTGAGTGGTGCATCATCCTGCAGGTAAGCCCAGCCACTTCCTGGTAACCACACACACACACACACACAACAAATGCACGCATGCACACAGGCACGGATGCACACACAGGCACACATGCACACACACACACACACACATATATATAGACACACACACACATATATACACACACACAGCTCACATGACACGCTTACTGTAACTTCACTTAGGTCTCCAGTATGCAAATCTGTAAAATCAAAATCACAGGTACAGTCATAGTCATAGTCATAGTAGAAGCAGAACTAGGGCAGAAGCAAAGCAAAATGAGAATATATGTCAAAGTCAGGACCAGAGGTAAATCAGACAAATGTTTTGTCAAAAACTAAAAGATGGAGACATGAGGGATAGGTTAGAGCATTTTCTATCATGTAAAACCATAATGTAGAATTACAATGAGCATATTACCATTATACATCCTTCATAAAGTGAGTAAGTTAGGTGTCAGGTATTACCTTGTGGGCATACCTTAATTAGCTCATGTATATTTATATACTGTATATATACCATTAGCCAAAACATACATATTCAGCTGCAGGTGGAGCTGCTGCACTGAGGGTAGGGGTCATCGCTAGGTCAAGCCAAAGCATCACGGTTTAGGAAGCAGGTCGCTGAACCCTTTCCTTACTCTCCTCCACGCACCCTCTCTCCTGGGCATGGCTTGCAACCCTTAACCAAGACCTTCTTTCCCCATACACACACACACACAGACATATACACACACACACGCACACACACACATACATACCCACTCATACACACACACACACACACACGCGCACACACACACACACACACACACACACACACACACACACACACACACACACACACACACACACACACACATGCTTGGCCCGGCTCTTCCTTCATGAGGGGCTGTGGGAAAATGTGCAGCTTGGGAGACAGTGCCAAGGGGGAACAGGATGATTTAGGAGCAGGGTCATAGAGGGCACAAACAGGAGGAAAGAGAGATATAGGGAGAGAGAAAGAGGAAGAATAGAGAGGGCTGGAAGGATGATGACATAGAAAAAGATAGAGAGATGGAGTGAGGAAAGGCGCGCTATGAAGGGACATAGAGAGAGGTGGAAAGATTGATGGAAACATGGAGAGAGAGACATAGAGGTAGAAAGAGGCACGGAGGAATGAAGGGAAAAAGAAGGAGAGAGAGATGGAGGAAGAGAAAGAGAGGGAAGACGAGGGACATGACTGTGAGGGACTGACACACAAAGGAGCCAGTGTCCTCCATCTTGTCTTTTGCCTACGGAAACTCCTCCCTGCGGAGTGGCTCCTGCGGGAATTCTGGGATTTTTTTGCTTTTAGTTCCCCAGGATATCTTTGCCAACAGCTTCCACATTCTTCCATTTTTACCCACACACGTCACAAGTCCAGTGTGCTCAGTTAGGCAGCGATTTCATGGGATAGTGGAAGCTCCGAGCTCCTTCCCTCCCCTCTTTCTCTACAACAAACACACCCACCCACCCAGCCGAGTCTCTGTGCCCAGGGGGCTGCAGGGTTGATTGTTGTGGACGACAGGATTAGTCACAAGCTTTTTAAAAGTGTTTCTGTCAGCCAATGCACTCTGTGTGTACACTACAAGTCTGCTGTGGTCACAACACAGTCAGGTGCAAATGTGTGAACATGAGCACTCAATCTTTCTCTCTCTCTCTCTCCCTCTCTCTGTGTGTGTGTGTGTGTATGTGTGTGTGTGTGTGTGCTGACAGGTATTAGACGACTGCATCTTCGCCTTCTTTGCCATAGAGATGGTCATTAAAATGGTGGCCCTGGGGATCTGGGGATCCAAGTGTTATCTGGGCGACACGTGGAACCGCCTGGACTTCTTCATTGTAATGGCAGGGTGAGGAATGCTCAAAGCACATGTGGGCCACTGCTGTGATCCTGTCATTCATTTAACACCCCATGGCTTTATACACACACATACACACTCACACACACCCCTTCAGCATCAGCTGTAAGAATGATGGAGAGGAGTGGAGAAATGTCCTTTGTGTACTATCTCTAAATGCTCCCAAGGAGGTGAGGGAAGGTCGTTTCCTCGGCTACGCAACCTTCAGGGTCTGTTGCAGTGTAGACACTCTCTGTTCTCTCTCTATCTGTCTGTCTGTCTGTCTGTTTGTCTATCCATCTCTTCCTCCTTTGTGTTTTTGCAGAGAGAAACATGTCGTTCTTTGCTGCTGATCTCACTTGGCTTCTTTATTTTTAGGTTTACTGTATACCGAAAGTAAAATCTTTCATCCTTCATCTCCTCTGTGCTCTGTGGTCCCTCTTTACTCTAACTCCCTCTCCCTCCCCCCTATTTCTCTCCCATTCTGTCTCTCTGCTTCTTTCTATCTCTCCCCTGCAGGATGATGGAGTACTCACTGGATGGCCACAACGCCAGCCTATCAGCCATTCGGACTGTGCGAGTGCTCCGTCCCCTCCGAGCCATTAACAGAGTCCCCAGTAAGTAGTCCTCTCCTTCCTGTCCTCTACCTCACGTTCCCCTTGCAGCCATTAACTGCGGCCACCATGTACCTTGGGCAGATCCATGGCTCAAGGAGTCAACTCTCTCTATATATTATATATATATATATATATATGTATATATATGAGAGAGAGAGAGAGAAAGAGAGCATGTAACCATTGTCTTTAGTCTGTTTTGCATCATCTACCTAAGCCTCTGAAAGGAGTCCGCAGTAAGCACACATGCTCAGCCCCTTTCCTGTTCCTCACATCATCACGTCATGGTTCGGTATGCTCTAATGATACAGAGATGAGCTCAGATAAATAAACACAGAGAGGAAACACACAGCTGGTGTATGCCACTGGAGAGACAGGCACTATGGAAAGCTACACGGAGTACTGAGTAGCACCAGCAGTCTTGCTTGAAGGCAGGACCAATCGTTTACATGTAAAGTTCTCAGAGAGTACCAGGAAGTAAATGTATGCCAATATTCAGACTCTTTTACACAAAGTGAAGCGAAGTGAGTCAGGTCCACCAGGCTAATGGTAAACTACAGTTAGCTGTACCCTTGTGCTGCTAAACTAGAGCAACCTATAATGAGGAGCCTTGTGCTGGTTAGCTCTGGCAAACTGATGAACACCCTTGTGCTGGTTAGGTATAGCAATCTATGATGAGTAGCCTATGCGTAGACAATGGTGAGCACCCTTGTGCTGGTTAGCTATGGCAAACTATGGCACCGTTGTGCTGCTTGGCCATCCATGGTGCTGTGGTGAGCACCTTAATGCTTGCCTGAGAGGTATGTGGGGGGCTATGTTAGAATCTGACACCCACTCCAGAAAGAGAAAGAGCAGATCAGAAGCAGAGGCTCAGGCTGTGGGTGATACTGTAGATAGCATGCTGTTTGCACACAAGAGCACCCGCAATCAAATCCCAATTATCAGTGACCTGGTTCATGTATTTCAATCAAAGAAGAAAAAATCTAAAAATCGCTCTTCATCAGCTTAAAGCGAGAAGAGATCAGACAGTTGTTCTCTTCTGCACATATTTCACTACAGCATAATCCTTCCTTCTCCCAATCTCGCTGTACACTTCATTCTCTTTCCCCCACGTATGTGCGTATGTGTGTGTGTGTGTGTGTTGCCAGATCATGTGTGCCTGCGTGTCAGCCATAGTTTTTTTTTGTTTTTATTTTTGTTGTCTTGTGTTGTCTTTGCCAGCACGGAGGGTGAGGTGTAGATTTAGTGCTTTGTTAAGTCTGCCTCATTGTGTCTGTACTGTAATGGGCTCTGTGTTGCACAGATGGGAGAGGGAGATAGGATGATTTATCTACTCCAGTCTCCTGCACGGCTCTGGGACGGGGGTGGGGGGCGCTGGAAGTGAGGGTGAACGATTGCATTACAGCATCGCTTTGGGCAGAAAGCACCAGAGGATGTCTGTATGTGTGTGTGTGCGTGTGTGTGTGTGTGTGTGTGTGTGTGCGTGTGTGGTGTGTATATACGTGTGTGTGTGTGAATCCTTTGTCTCTGTGTGTGGCCCCACTTCTCACCTGAAAAGGTAATTTAAACTCGGTTGTATAAATGTGCAGTCAGTTGTTGAATGGAAAGATAGTAAAACAGAAGTGAGATGAGTGGAGGAGTATGCTGGAATGATGGAGCCAGAGAAGAGACAGAAAGATGACGAGAGATGGACACACAAAATGTGAGAGAAAAAGAGAAGGAGAGAAAGTGTGTGTGTGTGTGTGTGTGTGTGTGTGTGAGAGAGAGGGAGATAGAGAGAGAGGTGGACAGAGACAGTGAGAGAGCCACGTCATGAGAACACATCACCCACTGCTTCCTTTTTCTGGACCATCGGATAGAACACCCCCCCCCCCCCCACCCCCCCCCCACCCCACCCGCCTCTTTCTCCCCCCTCACCCGCCTCTTTCTCCAATCCCCTGGGAGCTCATTACATGTCGCCCTGGCTGCATGGTGGCTCCCTGGGAGAGAGAGAGAGAGAGAGAGAGACATAGAAAAAGAAAAAGAGACAGAGAGAGGTTAGAGGGAAGGGGGTGGGGGAGAGAGAGATGGAGAGAGGAAGAGAGAGAGAGAGATGGAGAGAGGGTTAGAGAGGGAGGGAGAGTGAGAGTCACTCCTGCTGTCTGCTCTACGTTCCCTGCTCTTCACTACGCACCTCTCTGAACAGGCCCATTTAAGGGCCTTTCCCTACATCACACAAGCCCAAATTACACCCGCCACACAGAACATTCTCACACACACACACACACACACACACACACACACACACTCACACCCATCACACACATCAGAGAGACTGAGAGAGGTGTTGAAAGCATCAGGGTTAGTGAAGGTCGCCAAAGCCTGTGTTGTATTGTTTAACAATCCACTGCAGTGTGTGTGACCCTCTGCAGGGCTTTGCACACCTCATTGTCTCGACTGCTGGTGGTCTTCCTCACCAGAACGCATGGAAGAACAGCACTGAGCTCCCAACAGATCACTCTGGCATTGGCACTGGCACTCTTTGTCTTTTAGCGACAGTTGTTTGTCTTGTCGACAATTAGAGGTTTTCATCTTCCTCACACCGTACTGCTGTTGGCAGCCAGAAGTGATCGCTCTGGCCAGGTCTTTTTCCTCTGTCCTCAGATGGAAAGTCTCTCTGTGTGTGTGTGTGTGGTGTGTGTGTGTGTGTGCGTGTGTGTGTGCGGGCTTGGTATGTTATTGCCGCCACAGCCAGTCAGGGTTAGCGATAGCGAGCTACTGCTACTGGTTAGCGATAGCGCTACTGAGGTCCTAACCAGCTGAGCTGTGATGTGGCGTGGTGTGGCATGGTGCGCACCCTGATTTCATCTGTCTATCATGGGCCTCCACAAGGACCTGTGATTAGAGGTGGTGACAGACAGAGGGATGTTTCATGATCAGCCTCTCATTGCCTCACATCAAAGGGTTTTATCTAAGCGTGGCAGTCAAGTGCATTTTATTTTCTGTGCCCCCAATGCCCTCTCCTACAAGCTCGTGATTCGTCTGTAATAACAAGGCATCAGGGAATGGAAGAGCTGAGCTTTATTGTCCGTGCTTGGTTACCCAAGGTGTGTGTTCTTGTTTGGATGGCAAATATAAATCAATTTATAAACATAAAACAATTCTTAATTTACAACATATGACACATGGACAGAAGACAGCACAAAACAATCAAATAGATTTGTTAATAGATTCAGTAAATATTTAGATTTTGTGATACTGTAAAATATCTTACTATAAGACCTTATATTATTCAGGCAAGGCAAGGCAAGGGGAAGCAGTTTTATTTGTGCATTCCACTTCATAAACAAGGCAGTCCAATGGACCCAGTCCAGACCGGATTCAGCCCAGACGTTTCTGCTCTGTTCAAGATGGTGACGGTGTTTTGCACTTGTGTATGTGCTCTCCCAGTACCGGCCTGTGTCATAGGATGTGACAGGCCCAGAGTGTCTCTGCTTGGCTATATTTATGCACGTTCGCTCAATCGCTCCCTCCCTCGCTCGCTTGCTCTCTCCTTCGTTTGTTTGTTTCCCCCTCTTCTTCCTCCCTGAACTTGGCCATGGATGACACTCTCCTGTGGTGCTCTACCACCGCCGAAGCATCAAAGATGGATTACTTCCAGCAAGTGCAAGCAAGCACTGCAACCCAGAAATCAGTAAAACAGCAAATTTGTTTGTCAGCGCCATCAAAGGGGGGAACGTTTGTGTATCCTTGTGTAACAATATTGTGTTACATCACCTATGTATGCTCTCGACGCTGCCATTGGTTGTGTTAGTGTGACAACATTAGTACAATGTAATGGCAACATTAAATTAATATTCAGGGATAGGTGGGGAGCGTTTGATTGGAGTCAGGATTCTGTTCTGTGTCCATGCTCTCCATGAAGGGGGCTCATGTGAAAAACAAAAGGTGCCTTCGCTCGCTAGAACTGTCTTACATTATTCTATGCCACTCCCTAGACTCTCTCTCTCTCTCACACACACACACACACACACACACACACACACACACACACACACACAAACACACACTCACACACAGTCCTGCTCTATCTCTGTCAGTCTATCTCTGCTGCATGCATACGCAAGCATTCAAACATTACAGTCAACACACACACACACACACACACACACACACACACACACTCCTTATTTGCCTCATTGTTCTACAGTGCTCCCCAAAGTGATCTTATTCCAGTCCTTTTTTGGGTATTCATAAGCATGGGTGAACATGGGTATTTATTTGGGTCTTTGGTTTTCATGTTATTCTTGTTCGCTCAGTCGAGCTGTGCTGTGCCACAACCCCTTCTGTGCATCTCTCCTTCACCGAACAGACGGCCTGGTCTCCACTCTCTTGCTGATGCATTATACACTCATTACACACACACACACACACACACATACACACAGACACTCACACATACACACACACGCACACACACACACTCACCCTCTGAGCTATAAGGCATAGCAGCAAGGGGATCATTTGTGCTTATGTTTCTTCCTGTATATTTATACAGATTTGAGCTCCGCTCTTTCTGCTGTGCTTGATAGGAAGACATAAAATTTAATTTGTCTGAGCGATCAGCTCGAGCCATAGCTAGCAGCGCGCCTTGATGGCGATCCATTTGAACAGTGCAGTGTTTTCTATTTTGTCAGAGATCTGTGGCTGTCTGTAAAAGTAACAGTCATGCGAACCCTCTGGTCGAAAATGCATTGCGCTTAGTTAGCCGCTAAGATGGAGTTTCATTGCTTTATCAAGCATTGTTGCCGCAGCACAGAGTGATTTTTCTTTTTTTCAAAACGCTGTGCCAACTCATTTTCCTTAGCAGTGGTGAGCAAGGCGGGCTATTCGCTAGTGTTCAACATGCCGATGACCATTAAAATATTTGTTGAAAGAAACCAATTAGTGCAAGTCTTGCGAATGATTCGTTATCACCCATGTCACATGTCAGAGATGTCAGAAGGAAAATTCATGGTCCCATCAACCATTTCAGTTTATGGTAGGGAGACTGGGGGGTTGGGCCGTTTCTTAAAAGCATTAATATGTTGGCTGGAACATCTAGTTCAGCACTGTTGTTCTGCAAGGCCAGCAAGCAGTGATTTGCCTCTGTGCTCATTAGAGCTATGCTAGCCACCAGCCATAGAGGCTGTTTGTTTGTCTGTTTGTTTTGTTTTGTTTTGTTTTGTTTTGTTTTTTATTCGATGCATTTTTGCTTCACCACTGATATCTGTTGGACCATAACTACTCTTCATGACATATTGAAATGCCAAACTTGCAGAAACCATTGGCCTTTTTCGTGCATTGCCATAATCTGTCAGTGTCTGATGACTGCATCTCTCTCTCTCTCTCTCTCTCTCTCTCTCTTTCTCTCTCTCTCTTTCTTCTGCAGGTATGAGGATACTGGTAACTCTTCTCCTCGATACTCTGCCTATGTTAGGCAACGTCCTCCTCCTGTGCTTTTTCGTTTTCTTTATCTTCGGCATCGTCGGGGTGCAACTGTGGAATGGGCTACTGAGGAACAGGTGTTTCTTGGGAGAGGATGCCAAAAAGTAAGTGTTCAACTGTAGCCCCTCTCTTTGCTCTCAGATCCAAATCCTGCTTCACACCCCGCTCCCATTCCCTCCACATAACCCCCCCCCCCCCGTCTCTCCTTTGACCCCTTTCTTTAACTTTCCTCTACCTTCTCACCT
>PYXC01000631.1:985000-1002500 GCA_015244755.2 Tenualosa ilisha | reverse complement strand
CTGCAGTAACCAGCTGTATAGCAAAGCCAAAGCGTGCCTGTTAGGAACCCACTGTGGTGATCAACTGCCTGTTCACACTGAGCTTGTCTGAGTCACCTTAGCCAGTGTACACACACACACACACACACACACACACACACACGAACACACACACACACACACACACACACAAACACATGCACACCTCTGATGACCTTGACCCTGAGGTATGCTTACACAGCACTTCTTCAGACACCAGATCTCACGTGCTCATGGCGGTGTCTGTGTTTTCGACACACACAAAATCAAACGGAAGCCTCGGGCTTGTTGCGCCCAGTCTCACTGCTGCAAGTTCACTCCCCAGAGGACAAAGTGGGGTTAGACACGCTCCAAGCACACCAAATAATTGAACATCCCCGCCCCAGCCAAAATGAGTCTATGTGTATGTGTGTCTGTGTGTGTGTGTGTGTGTGTGTGTGTGCATGCTTGAGATGCTCAGAGGCTGAAAGGCTCCGGCAGAGCCACAGAGATATGAGCTCTCTTTTTGATCGCTGTGAGGCATCGCTTTCTGACGATGAAAATGAAACATTGAAAATGAAGCCACGGAATATTTTAAAACTACTGTGTATTTTTATTCTTTCTATCCCTCTCTCTCTTTCTCTTTCTCTCTCTCTCTCTCTCTCTCTCTGCCTCTTTGCCTCTCTCGTTGTCCCACTGATTCTCTCTCTTTTTCTCTTTCATGCTCCTTTTCTTTTTCTCTCTCTTTTTCCCTGCCACATAGCCAGTGGGCCCTCCTCAACCCCCTGCTCCAATGCTCTAGTCAAAGACTGGATTTTAGCTGGAAGGCCATGCACCCATAGGACAGTAATGATTATTTACACAGCTGATTACTGTAGCGATTATACTCTTGATTGATTGATTCTTTGTTTTGGTATGTAAGATACTGCCACAATTCACTATAACCGCTACCCCCGCCCCCACCCCTCACTCTGCGACAGGATAAACTGAGAAACAGATGCCAGATTTCACCTCATGCCTTACGCCTTGTATTTTTAGGCCATAATGAGCATAGATATAAATAAATAAACACTGCAGGATGTCGTCAAATGACTTGTTTTGTCCACATGCCAAAAATATTTCATATACTGTCATGGAGGAACATGCAAGTTTAAGAAGCCAATCAGAGAACTTTGAGAGTAATTTCCTTAAACATGACAAAAACACATTAGTCAGTTACTGTTGTAATTTAATAGTTGACAACTATTCAATTAATCAATCAGTTGTTGTTGCAGGCCTAGTTTCTGGTGCATGGCACAGTTACACAGAAGCCCAGCCAGCGAGGCAGGCAGAGTTAGGACACTGTCAGAGCTCACGATGCTGACTGGGTGATTACACAGGGTCATTGGCTCTCAACTCAGACTCATTACTGAGGTCACAGCAAGCAGGGTAGGTGTTACGAGGGCGCACCACATTGACTCACGCACACACACCCCCACAGACACACACACATACACACAGAAATGCACACACACACACACACACACACAAACACTTGCAAATATAGGTGCATGCATATACAATCACACACACACATACACACACACACACACACACACACACACGCTCACAGTCCCTCGGGCTAATGGCAGGGTGCTGTGTGCAGTAATTTAAGGGGAGGGATGCCATGCCTTCACCCATGTAAACAGAGCCACACAGCAGGGGCTGACTTTCATTAACCCCACAGCACCCCCCCACCCCTTGCCCACCACTGTCACCCACAGGCACGATAGGGGTGAGCTGGACTAGGAGAAGTGTGTGTGTATGTGTGTGTGTGTGTGTGTGTCAGTGGGGTATAGAGCTGAGCAGTGGGAGCATTTCAGCAGGATGTTGGTCCATTTACAAAAATAATTGATGTACAAGGCGATACCCAGACATGAAGGGTGGGCAAACCTTGCAGCTTAGTGCAAACACACACAGCCCTCAGATCAGTTTAATCAAGCCAAGAAAATATCTCTTTTTCACTCATGACTGCCCTAACCCAACAGCAACCCCCCCCCCCCCCCACCCCCACCACAGCAACTTCTAGAACTCTTTTTTTTGTTCCGATTATTCATCAGAAAAGTCAACAAAGATTAAAAAAGCTCCTGAATCCCTGGACAGCACCAGACTCAAAACTGTCACTGGCTCACGAAGAGAGCCTCTCTCATCAAGTTCACCCCGAGCTTCTGTCACAGCACACAAGAAGGAGATGGAAGTTGTTCAAGCAGAGAAAAGTCTTTCAGTGGGCTATTGCACTGTGCCTGAGACCGTTTTTTATCCCCATTATGGTAAAACCTGCTGTGTATGTTTATTTTTAAGCACGCTCAGGCAAGCTTCAGTAAAATCAGATTATTTTAGATTTGACTATGATGTAAAGGATTGAAATAGCTGTGCTTTCTATTCCTCTTTTCTACAAGCGAAAGAGTAGTTGAGCTTTCCTATTTACTGTAAGTTTTTTTTTCCCCAGATGTTATTATTTTTTTTGTAAAACAGAGGGCAGAGGTTTTCCAGACAAGGTAAGGGCCTGAAATGTATTCATTTTTTAGGTTGAATTCTGTAGAGGAAAAAAAAACATAGTGCTGCCAACAACCAAATTATTCTGGAACGTTGGTTTGGCTCACATGGGGTTTATTTTCAGAAGCCCAAATACCTGAGGAAGTGAACAGAGGAGCGGAACCTCCAAAGGGAGAGAGAGAGAGAGAGGGAAGGGGAGAGAGAGCGAGAGAGCGAGTGGACTCTAGTCTCCAGCGGTGCGTTAGGGAGAGAGTGCTATCACTGTCTATCTGTGCCCCATCTCTGTGTCTTTCTGCCTCTCTGTATTCTTATCATATTCACATCAGATGTGTGACGAGAAAACACACACACACACACACACACACACACTCGCTCATCATGAAAGATGTTTCAGCCTCCTTCACAGTTCCCCAGACAATTGCCTCCTCCCCAAAAAAGAGGGGCTGGTGTTTTTGCCGCCAGCTGTCTGTGATGGTGTGTGTGAGTGGGGTTTGTGTGTAATAGTTTGTAGTGTGTGTGTGTGTGTGTGTGTGCTTGCGTGCATGTGGAAGGCGGGTCGGGGATGTGGGGGTTGCAATGTTGTGCGTGCCGGAAGGCTCCTTCCGAATGCCTCTCTAAAGACTGTGTGCTTCGATACTGATCAGCGAAACTCCTGTAAATTATGGAATTACAAGGGCAGAACTGAGATAAGGCAGCCTTAATGACAGCACCTGGCAGCACTCTGGCTGACTGGGGCTAGGCTGTTCTTCCACCTTTGTTTCATATCTCTCCTCTTCTCCCTCTCTTTCTCCCCCCTCTTTTCCTCTCTCTCTTTCTCTCTCTCTCTCTCTCTCTCTCTCACTATCTCCCTCTCATTTTCCCTTTCTCCCCCCTCTCTCTCTCCTTCTCTCATTCTGCCTGACTTTCCCATCTTGCAGGTGATCACTCTGGAAGGCTGGGTGGACATCATGTATTATGTTATGGATGCACACTCCTTTTACAATTTTATATATTTTATACTGCTCATTATAGTAAGTACTGGCTACATTTATTATAAACTAATTTCCTGAAAATCGATGTCTTATATATCTTTACTTTAGGGGGAGGTATAGCTGGATAGAGACAAAATATTGTATATAGATATACATATATTTATATTTGCTGTGGTAGCAGGGGAAGTATGTAAAACACTTTATGTGCACTGCATTGCAGTTAGCGCACACTTTGATTACACTAAGCTCTCTGGACATACTGAATGCCTTTCTGGAAGTATGCCATGTCTTTAGATGTTCTTCTCACATCTTAACAGCATCTTACTGTAGTTTCAAACTTTTAGTTAGTACTAAAGGCGTCAGCAGTTATGGTGGTGTTAACTTATTATTATGAATATGAACTATCTTGTAAAAACATCTTGGCTGAATCTCAGTGTCCTCCATAACTCCATAAGTCCTCAAATCTCAGAGAACTGGCACGAATCAGCCAAATATGAAATTGATTCTTTGAAGTCTTTGACGGTTCAAGGAATAAGGCTTAGGAGAGACATTGGGATTCAGCCCTTTTAAAGACTGACTGTTTGTTTGTTTGTTTATTTGGGATCTGTTCAGATGGTTCTGAACTGTTCCACCATGAGACAATACTATTGTAAAAGGCGTTGTATAAGTATAATTCAATTGAGTGTTCCAGTAGTTCCTCACGCTGGTCCTCTAACTTCCAGGTGGGCTCCTTCTTCATGATAAACTTGTGCCTGGTTGTGATCGCAACCCAGTTCTCGGAGACGAAGCAGCGAGAGAATCAGCTGATGCTGGACCAGCGGAAGCGCTACCTCTCCAACGACAGCACACTGGCCAGCTACTCGGAGCCGGGCAGCTGCTACGAGGAGATGCTCAGGTACATCAGCCACCTGTACCGCAAGGTCAAGCGCCGGTGCCTGCGTATCTATAGCAACTGGCAGAGCAAGCGACGCAAGAAAGTCAACCCCAACAGTGGGGGAGGAGGCGGACTTGGGGGTGGGAGCTGTGGGGGCGGACTGGGACTGGGGAGTGGCAGCAGTGGCGGGGGAGGTCTGAACGGGCATGGCAGGCCCCGGGACCGCGGGTACTGGATCCGGGCCATGCGCAATCTCATTCTGCACCACCAGCATCACCACGGCAACCTGAGCAACGGCAGCCTCTACGGGCAGCAGCAGCAGGTACAGCAGCAGGGAGTGACGGAGATGTCAGGGACATCAGGGGAGGCCGTGGAGATGAGCACCCTCCATGTCCACTCCACGCAGCCCCACGGCGGGCAGCACGTGCAGACAGTGCCCACCGTCTACCAGGGGGACTTCCAGGAGAGCACGTGCCTCCCCAGCCAGACCTCCCCTGGTACCACAGCCAATGCGCCGCCCCAGCTAGGCAGACTCAATGGGGGCATGAACTACCCCACAATCCTCCCCTCCTTCACCTGCAACTACCCAGGAAATACACCTCTGGGCAACGGCAGAGGGGAGATCAGCACGGACTCTGCAGACTTGGCCGACCCCATAGAGCGGCTCCAACAGGTGACAGAGGAACCAAGTAAGGCCTTATTCTTTCTCTCCATCTCTCTTTCTGCCTTTTTTTTCTCTTCATTTCTTTCCTCTGAATATGCAGTATATAACCTATGTATGTTCATTCACCTCATTTAGCCCCTCGGTAAGACCAGGGAGCTCAAACCAGACGCCCTCTCAAGCGGCACTTTAGAGCTATGACAGAAAATCTATGGCTCAAATGTTAGAGTCGTTAACAGAATCCTTATAGGGCCCTGCCGGCAACTGTTTTCCGCCACTGGCTCTAGTTAGCTGGGGAAATATGGTGGGGGAGCATTAGGGAGTGAGTAATGTGTCCTTCAGTATACTGCAGCACTTAAAGAGCATCAGAACAGAATGATTCTCTGCCTCCTTTCCTTGTCAGGGAGATCTGTTTAAAGAAGCAAAACACAACTTCACAAAAAAAAAAAAAAAAAAAAAAAAAACCCGAAGAGGAGATAAGATGAGAGACGTTGTTATCTTGCCAACGTTATCAGCACTCAGGACCGATGCAGATATTGTCAGTGGATCCTCATCAAAAAAACATATCACCCTGGGTGTCAGCGAGAAGTAGTGTGTGGTGTGGTGACGACGATTGCCTGCTATCTTTGTGGACTTACATCAGCACAGGCAGACTCCGGCGGGAGGCAATGTACCGGGCGTCCGCCATCTGCAAAAAAAGAAAAAAAAAAGGTCAAGGAAGGAAAAGGCGCTGCAAGACTGGCCAGGTGCTTTCTCTCATGGAGTTGCCGGCACACTTAAAAGCTTGTCAGCGGTCTCTTGCTTAAAGTTATGTGCTAAAAGGATTTCTGTCGCTGGGGTGGATAACAAATAGAGGCACAGGCTAAAGTTTTTAGCTCCAGCTATGTGGCTTATGTGTGCCAATAGTCATCTCTGATTATGGTGTGTTTCACCTCCATTTTAGCAGATTATTACTCAAGGGAAATGGGACATGAGGAGTGACTGAGGCCACCAGGAATACATTACACTGCGAAAAGGGAAATCGATTTAAGATGGAACTGCTAAATCAGAGCAATACATGTTGTTTTTTTGTTTTTTGGGGGTTTTTTTGTATGTCAGAGCATTCCTTTTGAATTTGAAGCTGTTCCGTTTTCTGTCGGTTTTAAATTCACATTTCCTGGTGCAAGTCTTAACAAGTGAAATTCTCCTTAAATGCTAACAGAAATGGAAAACTCAAACTCAGATTTTCCTTTTTGCCATGTAGGAAGCCCCACAAGCATGCCTGTCTACCAGCAGTCTCCTAAATGTTAGATATAGAAATGGCTGGGGGTGTGGAACATCATCTAGTCAACGAAAATGTCTATTATTGATTCACACCTAAAGGCACTCTCTAGGCTCTCATCACACCACATTACATCTCTATGCTCTCCATGACATGCCTCCTCCATTGGCTAGGGTAATAAGTCCAATTAAGCTAATTAGTGGGAGTTAGTACCTCTGTATTTTCTTAAAATAAGACATGCAAAAAATGGAGCATGCAGTGGTAAGCCAGAGTCAGCTGTGTGGGGATGTGGAATAAATGGTGAGGATGATTCAGAGCCTCCCAGTGAAAAAGGGATCAGACAAGAAGCACTTGCTGAAATTCAGACTCAAGCAGACCTATAATTAGTGCTTTCAACCTCTCTCTCCTCTTGAGAGACAGGTAGGCCTAGGATCGCTACTACAGTTTCATGGGGAAATCCCTCATAGTGATGATAATAATAATAATAACAACTACAACAACTACAACAACAACAACAACAACAATAATAATAATAATAATAATAATAATAATAATAACTTATGAAGCGCTTTTTACACAGAGACTGCAGCTCAGTGAAGACATTCAAAATGATCCAAATTAAAGGTATCCAAGTGACTATGCAGCTGTAGCAAATTGTCATGGGGCCATGATCGTATTGCTGTTGATGTTGTTGTTGTTGTTGTTGTTGCTACTGATGATGATGGCATTGTTGATGTTGTTGTTGTCCCTGGTGCAGGTCAGCAGCATTTGCTTCTGCAGATGATGTGTGGCATGGAGCCCGGTCCGCTGCTCCTGCAGTTGGATAACTGTCTGTACTGCTCCAGCGTTCTGCGGGGCATGGAGCAGGAGTTCGTCGAGTCCGAGAACGCCAGGGCAGAAGCCGCCGCGGGGGAACTCGCAGACGGGAGGCAGAGCCATCGCCATCGGCATCGCCACAGACACCCCAAGAGGATCATGGGCCGCAACTGTCTGGCCCAGACCTGGGAGGACTTCCGCAGCCGGCTCAAGTGCATTGTGGACAGCAAGTACTTCAACCAGGGCATCATGATTGCTATCCTCATCAACACGCTGAGCATGGGCATCGAGTACCACGAGCAGGTGAGGTGGTGAGGCTCGTTATGGCTTTGCCCTGCGTGTGTGTCTCTGTTGACTGATCCACGCCGGTTTGATTCCTCGCTCATCTTGCTATGGTCCTGTGTAGTGGAGCTGGGAGCAGGCGACTGTTGTTAGCAACAGGGCTACATCTGGTTATTTTCATCTGCCAGTGCTTTGTTTGGAGCATAGCTCGCTGTAAGGAGACATACAACAGAAAGGGTGTTATCTGTGCAATGACACTACACAAACAAAGCCATCCACCAATACCCCACCCCCACACACACACCTACACCAGCACCCTCCAACCACCACCCCCCCAGCCTCCCAACACACACACATACACTTCTTCACACCGTTCCCTCCTTGTCTCAGTTCAAACTACCCAGAGTGGAAGTCGAGACATCTGGGCCATGTCTGTCTGGCTTTTATCTCTGTCTGAACAATGTATTCCCCTCCCAAAGTATTTCATTGGTGTACACAGAGGGGTTACAGCTATTTATTTTTCATTCATAAACACTCTGGGGGCAGAGCGTGTTGGGCAGAAGCATCGCCATATTGGGTTGAACCGTAGGAAATATGTAGCATGTGTAAAGTGCTCCACCACAAGTGCATTACTGCTTTGGAAGTGGAACTCTGCTTGCTTTGCTGGGCCAGTGGAGCCCTGGCTGTGGCCCCAGCATGGTCAGAACTGGTGTAGGCTAGCTGTTGTTGTGTGAGACTCATCCGGTATGATTTGTCGTTTACTGCAGCAGTGCCAGGCCTTTTGAGAAAAGAGGGAAGAGTTGCTGATGTTGTCGGACGTCCAGTAACCTAGTTACGGGGGCGGAAATTCGCTGCAGCTGCCTGCCACGCAATGGGGGCGGTTAAGTGGGAGTTGCTTGGTCATGAAAACTAGGGGGGAGGGAAATGAGTAGGGCTTGGTGGTGGGTGCAGCCAATGGAGGGACTGCTGTGTTTGTCAACAGGAAGAAAACTGGCACCATAGGCTGGTTAGCTGGCCAGAGGTGTGCCAGTGGCACTTGTGCGAGCAGGGAAAAAAAGTGGAAGCAGGGCTGCATACCCCCCAGAAAAGCAGGTTAATGCTGACTGTCGTTCTCTAAAGAGATTGTCACAGACAATCTAGCAGCTACGATGCTATTTTGCCTGTGAGAACCTGAATTCTTAATCCGATGCATTATACTTGGGCAAACTGTGACAAACTGTATTTAAGGAAGCCTTTAGGACCGTGCCTTGTGGGGGCTGTACACCTACCTTGCCGATGTCAAGGACTTTGTTGCGTGGCAGTTCCTGTTAGTAAAGCTTTTGTAAAGAGGTCAGCTATATGAAGATGCTTTTATCCATGTCATAGTATTGCTTAAGGAAGCTGTAGCTCAAGTAGCCCACAATGGAAGAGATATTTTTGAATTGCATGGCAGCCGCTCGCCTCCGCAGAGGAAGTACAGTATAAACGTTTATTCATTTGTTAATTTCATTTTCAGATTGTGCTGTCAACTGCTGGCACAGGGAAGCAGAGGGGGGCCGGAGGGCCGGGGGGGCCAGGGGGCCAGTGGGTGAGGGGGGTTGTCAACCGCTCACAGTCCCAAAGCTGTTCATTTTTATTCATGGGAAGAAATGATCAGGAGGAAAAAAAGGAGAGAATTAAAGAAGGTGACATGTCACCTTGTTGCCTTACAGGAATCTTGTACCACGGCACCTCACCATAAAATTCAGAAAAGGGTGATAGACTCCCTCCAAGGTAGTAGAGACTTTCATATTAAAAAAATTAAAAATGAGAAAGTGAGCAAAAAAAGAAGGGCAAGAGAAAACAGTCAGCACTGTGGTATGCTATATGAAGTGTAATGAAACTGTAATCTCAGGACAGCGGTCTCTCATGTTGCGCTGGAGAGGGAGGGGAGAGCTGTGTGGTTGGCTTAGGATGTAATAACATGCTGTAAAGAATAGCACCTCTTCATCACGGCTGTCAGGTGCTGTGTGTGCATTACCCCACATGTTAAATCTGCTCTAATCCGCCACACACTGCACAGGCTGTGTCAACCCAGGCAACAAAACACAGGGCATGATTTAACATATACAGTGTCTGTGTTGTGTATATATATATATATGTGTGTGTGTGTGTGTGTGTGTGAGTGGACCTTACTTGACACAAAACAGAACACAGAAGGAAGTTAGGCAGTGTAGAGGGAGGGACTGTTGGGGGCAGTGCCAGCAACTACTATCTATTCCAGAAAGTTCATCCAAGTGAAGCTGTTTCGATCTAAAGGGCAGATCCTTTGGAGGTTTAATGGACTTTAAAAAAAAGAATGTATGCTAAGGTGCACCCTTAGTAGGCCTGTGTGGGTCCTTAGTCCACCACAGTAATATAAATAAAGTGTAATGTGATAGTACTTCAAGTGCTTGGTTAAAGTGCACTTGGATGGACATTTATCCCACAGAGTTAGCACGATAAAATTGGATATTCCACTTCTCTTCCATTCATTTTGTGTTATTGGGTAGTAAAACATGAGTCAGTTATTAAAGCCAGTAAATCATGACATTATGGTCTGTTACAGTCATTCATTAGAGCAGAGCAACCAAAACTTCAGTGCAGCATTGGAGATCAGTGCTGAAGGGGGTCCTTCACACTTAGTCTCATTTTGACAGAAAGCAGAATAAAAAACAGCAGATGATGATTGGCTCAGCTGAAACATTCTAAAACTGTTCTGAGAGAGGTAGGGAGAGAAAGAAAGAGAAGAGAAAGAGAAAGAGAGAAAGGCAGAGAGAGCGAGACAGAGAGAGAGAAAAAGAGAGGAGGGGAGACATACAGACAGAAAGCGAGAAAGAGAGAGAGGGAGAAAGACAGACCGATAACATACAGAGAGAGGAGGAGGAAGAGGTAGGCAGAGAGCTGGCAGAAGTCAGCATTTTGCAGGTCTGCACTTTTTTAGGAATTTTTATTTTAACATTTCAGCTCCTCTCCATCACCCCCAACCCCTCCAACAACCCCCACCCCCCTGCCCTCTGCCCATTCCAAATGATCTCTATAGTGACACCTCAGGGGATTGATTTTTCAGGCACACCCCCGCCATGCCTAGGCCAGGGAGGCCTGCCGTCATGATCAGCACTCAAGACCACATTGATTGGAATTAGTATGTGGAACTGGGACACCACTCACTCGCTCCAGCCACAAAACTGGACTGGGACAGCATCAACTTTCCCTAGCATTGCCTGGCCTGGAAACATTACAAATCACAGACAACAGAAGCTTCTAGATGTACAAAATTGGTTTCTTTTTAAATTACATTTTTTTTTCTTTATGGAGATGTAAGTCCAGCCTAGCCTGGTGGACCAGACTCTCTCACTTTGCTTCACTTTGTGCAATGAGTCTGGACATTCTTGATAGACATATGTTTGCTTCAAGGTGGATGGGCACCACACTGTTTGAACTTTAAACCTATTGGTTCTGCCTTCAATATCTGATTGGGTGTTAGAAAATCTAGTTGGGGAAGCTGCAACCTTAGGAGATTATCCTGATGCAGTGCTGTAGTAAAATGCAATACTGAGTGGAGGAACTATTATGGCGCTAGCCTGACTCGTAAAGTCTTGGAATGTAACCAAATAGATACTACTGAAATGAGTTCCTAAGTGTTCAGACACAATCGATGTTTGTCGCTCGTTTTATGACTGTAAGAGAGTCTACTCTGGTGAATTCATTTTGGAAGCTGTTTAACTGAAAAGGTGCTTAAGTGTCTGTAATAGCACATAAAGACCCTGTTGTTTAAAAGCATGAACACATTCACTGGTCAAAACCGAGTGACACATGAGGCCAATTTCAGGTTTTCATGAAAAATTTTCAGTAGTTCATACAGTAGTATATCCTTTGTGGAGTTTGCATCTAAACAGATTCTGATGATGCATTGCTTTGAAGGCAAACATTTTGTCATTGCTGGCTTGGATATTCACCAGAGATTCTCCAGTAGCTTATTCAGTGAAAGATTTCTGCTGACCATCTCCCTGCTGATGCACTGTTTGACAAAAGACCTCATAAAATAATTCAGTGGGGCTAACAAAGAGGGAGATTACATCAAAGGAACGTGCTGGTTGTGTTGACGTGAGAATGACGTGCTGTTATTGTGTGTGTATGTGTGTGTGTCTGTGTGCTTGTAGAGAGACAACTCAGCTACTTAAGTCCAACACTCATCTCAGACAATCTGATAATAGGATTAGTACAAATCTGTTGAACCAGAGACTTATTCAGGTGCCAAACCAATAGCCTTTCACTACAACTATTTCGAATCAGCTCTATGGTCTAGTAATGCACTTTGCTACACCTTTGGGGCTCTTAGCAGGATTGAAAATGGATTAGAGCCTCAGGGTTACTAGATACCTTTTGGATTATGATTTGTACTTAATTAAGTACTATTGGATTGATCAATTTAAAGAGCTTGTGTTATTTATTGTTGTTGTTGTTGTTGTTGATGTTGTTGTTGTTGTTGTAATTGTTTTTGTGTTTTAGAGTGATTGTGGAGGAAATATACTGGTTAGTGGTGGAGGTGGTTTTCAGCTGGTCAAACGCCAGACTGCAATTCACTGTGCTTCCGTTATCGGTTGATCGTGCCGGACATTTCAGCATAAATGGATACTCCTTAACTCTGCATGCTTGTGTGTGTGTGTGTGTGTGTGTGTGTGTGTGTATGTGTGTGTGTGTATGCTCGTGGGGCTCCTCTGGAGGTGAGTGGGGTGAAGCGAGGGGATGTGGGATGGAAGGCATTCACCCACTGTAGCATGGACACTCTCTTACGTCTCAGTCGCAACACATACTTTGCATAGTTGCCATTGCATGAATGTGAGTTTGTGTGTGTGTGTTTTTGTGTGTGTTTCCTTTCCCTCTGCCTCCCCTTTGCCCTGTCTATGGAGATCTCTATCAGGGCCGACGCCTGGTCTCCGGCATTATTTGCACTCAGTAGTACTGCTTAAACTCTCTCTCTCTCTCTCTGTCTCTCTTTCTCTCTCTGTCTCTCTCTCTCTCTCTCTCTCTGGAGCGGAGTGATTATGCATGCTTTGTGGTCCGATGGCAAAATGCGCCCGCGCAGCACAGCGCCAGGCGGCGAGGCTCTCAGCAAATACCCTAGCTTACGTGTGTGTGGTGTGTGTGTGCGTGTGTATGAAGGATATTATTTTATACACAGTGGCAACTGTAGTCAACGGGTGCTGCAGAAGTGATTTGTGCGGCGCGTTGAGAAAAGGCGGTGCATTAGTGGGGAATAGAGATTGTTTATGATATGCAGTGCGTGTCACTAATGCTTTCAAGGCGGGTTAGAAAGGACCAGACTGCTGACCATGTTTTATGAAGTGGAGGCGTTTAATAGGGGGGTTTTGGAGGTGGGGACCTCCTTTTATCTGCCTTATCTCACCTTTCCTTCATTCTTCAGTTTGTTCTCTCCATCTGACTGTCACTCAGTAACTCTCTCTTCTTTTCTTTTCCAAGCCCTGCTGTTTTCCCTTCTTTCCTCCCTCTCTCTCTGTCTCTCTTTTTCAGTATTGCTCCTGCTTTCCTCTGTACTATACCTCCCTTGCTTTCTCTCCCTTTCTCTTTCTGTCTACCTAAATCCCTTTTCTTCCACTCTTCCTCCCTTTTTCTCTCTCTCTCTCTTTTTCTCTCTCTCTTTTGTTCTCATACTGCCTGAGAGCTGAGAGCTCTGCTCCATCTGCCCGGCCATTTCTGCCCCTATTGTTTTTCAATACCTCTTCTGTCTCTTCCTCTTTCTTCCCCTCTCCTTCTCTCTCTCTCTTCTCCCCTCCCCTCCCCTCCACTCTACTCTTCTCTTCTTTCCCCTCCCTCCACCATTACACACCCCCGACCCTACCACAGGCCCCAGACCCCCACCCCCACCCCCACACCATCACCACCACCACCACCACCACCTCCCCCTGGTCCTGTCCGGCAAATAGGCCTGATGCAGCAGCGCTGGGAATTTGCAGCAGCTTTGCACTCAGGCGGTTTGGGCCAATTAGAAGACGCTGAAAGTGGGATTGGATTTGTGTGCTGGATAATAGGCATGGCTTTCGTAGAGCTTGTTTGGGTGGGGAAGGGAGGAGGAGGAGGAGAGAGGAGGAGAGGAATGAGGGGAGGGAGTGTGGGAGGGAGGGATGGAGAGGGGAAGAGGGAGGAGAGGAGAGAGGGAAAGAGAGAGAAGAGAAAAAGTGTGAGAGAGAGAGAGAGAGAGAGAGAGAGAGAGAGAGAGAGAGAGAAGAGGTAAGGGACATGGCGTGCAGGCCACAGGCACTGGAACGTCAGAGCATTCTTTGATTTGGGAGGCAGTGCAGTGATTATGGTAACCTCTGGCCAGGGCTGCTGCAGTGAGGGCCATGTCTTTTGAGATGACGGAGGGAGAAAAGAGCCTCAGAATGTATTTCAGATCTTGCCATCATTTTTCTATCCGAGCAGCTCTGTTTCTGTGTGTGTCTGTGTGTGTCTCTTGTTTCTCTTTTTTTTCTCTTTCTCTCTCTCTCTCTCATCTTTATGGGTGAGATCTGGTAATCACTGCGTTTGCCTGCTGTTATCCTCAAATTTCACGGCAAATTTGCCTCTGTTTTCGCATTCTTTTCCTCAGGCCTGATCTCGGAGTTGTTTCGCTTCCATGATTCTCGTCTTAAAGGAGCCACAAACATGTCTCCATGTGTAGCTACATCCATTTGGGGAAATGGTTTTAAAACTGTGTGTGTGCGTGTGTGTGTGTGTGTGTGGAGGGAGGTCTACTGATGTGTTCACCTCAAAAACTTGCAGTAGACAGAGAGACTTTGACAGTAACATCTCTGGCATCATGGGAAATACATGCAGTGTGTGTTTGTTGTTCAACAGCATGTGGTAATGTCACAATTCCTCTGCTTCCTGTTGTTTTCAGAGTTTAGGTATTAGGGGGAGAGAGAGAGAGAGAGATGAAAAATATAGAATGCCGATGTAGAAATGCAGTATGTCATAAGTAATTATATAAAAATATTGAATCGATTCATGGCTTTGAAGGCATACCATTTAGGAACCACATTTTCCATGTGGAAGTGCTCATGTTGCATGTGAGATTGTGCATGGGAGATTACTATCTGGTGGGACTGCAATATGTGGGGACTCACTGGGTTGAAACCACTGGGCTTAATCCCATAGTGTGCGCGAGAACGAGCGGTGGCGGGGTGGGGGTGGGGTGTCTGGGGGCGTGCTGGTGAGTTGAAGGAAGTGATGCCTACCATGATGGAGGTGGTGTTCAGTTGGAGCTCTGGGCAGTGCCTAAAAGGCCGGGATGGGTCTCAGTGCCCCCTCCTGGCAAAAAGCTGTTATTGCATACCTAATGTGATGTGGGTGTCAATTGCCCTAAAGAAATGCTGCAAGCATGCTGAAGCAGGTAGCACATCCCAGCAGTGGTCACATACAGGTCTAGTGTGTAATGACACTGAAATAGTTAGAAAGGCACCTGTGTTTGGTGTCCTTACTTGCTCTGGATAAAAGTGTATGCAAAATGCAGTGTAAATTACTTTTAAATAGAATTCTCTTTTAGCACATATCCAATGTAGTAGGTGTCCAGATAGCACCAAGGAACGGTGTCATGCTCTAACCTTGGGAGTGTGTGAGTGTGTACTCTCTAAATAGCAGTTGATAAACCAAATGTTATCTTAGTCAAGATAATCTGATGAGAATGAATAAAAATCTACTTCTAATTCTAAAAGTGTGGTTGCTGTGACCTAACAAGTGTTTCGATGTACAGGCTTGCTTCAGGTCACTGATTTCTCCGTCACAGCCTGTAACCACAAGTATGGATTTCCATATTGATTTGAATGGGAGTGCTGAATGGTAGAGGGATGATATGTGTCTGATTAGGCAGTGCACAGACAGCCAGACAGAAAATGCAATGGGTTAGTCCTTTGAATGCAAATGAGACTTGCAAATGAGAAATATGATGGGAGCTCTCTCTGTCTTTGGCATCCAAGTTTACGACTATAATTAAAAAACAGGCAACAAAAAAAAAATGTGACCTGATTTGTCTTTGTTGTCTGAGCCCAAATGAATTAAGTGGTGCAGCGTGGTTGGGCTTGGCTGCCAATAAGACACAGAAAGTGCTATGACTAACTCTATCTTCTAGGGTTTTGATGTCACACAACAAAGAAACCCAAAACCCAGTATTGACTGTTTTGACCTGCGATGCACCGCAGTCTCAGCTCCTCCTGACAGTTCTGTCCAAATACCATCGACTGTGTGATATTCCCGAGGCTGTGTTTCTCCTCTCCTTACCTCAAAACAGACAAGGGAGAAAAAAATGAGGAAAAAAATGAACTGCTCACAAACACAACCAGTGCATTTTTTTTGTGATGAATCCCAGTGGTGGGTTACTGCCAAAGAGAAATTCTAAAAGGTTTTGCAATTTTACTGCAACAATGTTATGTTAAATTACCTGCTTTGAAATGGAGAGGTTACAATATTCCTCATGAAGGTTATAAGTAAGTGGTGCAGAACAACTCAGATATTTGGCCAAAATGAGATGAAATACAATGAAAAATAGATATAAACCTGCATAATTGATGTGATTAAAACTTTTAGCTTTGCACTCCAGACCCCTTGTTACGAAACAAAAAAAAACTCCTTTGGAGCAGGAGCCTTGTCTCTGTCAAAGCCACATATGGGTCACTTTGTTGTATGTGTATTCGTAAATTCGATCAGTATTGGAGCACTTTGGATTTGTAATTGCGTGTGTTTTAACATTGCTTAGAATGCAAACTGCCCCCAGCAAATGCACAAACAGCCATTATCTGTCTAATCAGAGGCAACTGCAGGAGTTTTACTGTGCAGACTGATCAATTCAATTTTGTGTTGCTTTCTGGCTCTAGATAAAGTGTAAACAAAAAGTGCAGCAAATAACTTTTCTTGGTTTTTGTGATTGTACAACAAAGAAGCACTGGAGGAATATTGACAGTTCAAAACCTGCATCGTGCTTCAGTCTGAGTCTCATTCTGCCAGCTTGTTCAAATGTCATCAACTGCATGTTGTTCTGGAGGCGAAGGTTTTTTTCATGGTTCTGCACCTCAAAACAGACAGATAAATTAAATCACCATTCTGTGGTTCTCCTGCTGAAGATGTTCACAGGATAAGTGTGTGTGTGTGTGTGTGTGTGTGTGTGTGTCTGTCTGTCTGTCTTGTCTTTGTGTGGTCGTGTATAATCGCAAGCGCGCACAGGAGATGGCGATTTGGTTGCCCAAGAGAAAATGAAGTGAAATGAAATGAATTGTGTATTTGTGAGTTTGTATACATGAGTGCACACGTGTTTGTGCATGAAGGTTTGTGTGCGTTGTGTGTGTGTGTGTGTGTGTGTGTGTGTGTGTGTTTTCCCTATAATCCTGTTTGTCTTTGAGTACATATTCCAGGTCTTTGTGTGTATTCATATTGACTTGTTTGTATCTGTGTGTGTGTGTGTGTGTGTTCATTCAGCCTGAAGAGTTGACAGACATCTTGGAGATCAGTAACATCGTATTCACCAGCATGTTTGTCCTGGAGATGCTCTTCAAACTGTTGGCCTTTGGAGTGTTCGGCTACATCAAAAACCCCTACAACATCTTTGATGGGATCATAGTAGTCATCAGGTGAGTGATGTCTCTTCGCACTCTTCCTAAGCAACTTCTAATATTAAATTTATTCTAATCTGAGGTGTGTTCAGATTCAGCAAACATTCCCTTCGGATGGAGAATTTAAACACGCCCCGGGGCTTTTAAGTGTGGGTTAGGTACAATAACCCAAATTCATATTAGCACACATGAAATAACAATTTTGCTCCTCTTACTTGGGGGCAAATGATGTGGGATAAAAACCCTTTTTGTCTACCACAGCATGACGACGCTGATAGTCTGGGATGGGCAGCTTCAGTGACACCATTGGTGTCTCTAGCTCTTGGCATGTCCTTTTAAATCTCTTTAAGTCAACCATAACAACATCACTGTCACTCTTACCCTCTATCTGTAGCTGTACCCATTAGCTTGTGTGTGTGTGTGTGTGTGTGTGTGTGTGTGTGTTGGTGTGTGTGTGTGTGTTTGTGTGTGTTTGTGCCTGAGTGTGTTGATTTATCCACACGT
>PYXC01000631.1:927500-977500 GCA_015244755.2 Tenualosa ilisha | reverse complement strand
GAGGCAATTTAAATAGTTAACAATGTCCACTTTTTCAAAGCCCCTCATACAGTGTGCTTCACCAACATACATCTGAGAACCGCAGTTAACATTTGCTGCAAATTGTACTACAGCCACCAAAACTCTTCATACTTACTTACAAAATTACTAATGCCATGGTAAGTATAGCACATGCTGTCACTCAGCAACATGTCAATGGCCATCAATGTGTAGTGAACACAAAAACAGAAACAATTGAAATGAAACATATAAAATATAGCTTCTCATGCAGTTTGCTTCTCATGCAGTTTGACAGAAATCAACTTTGTCCCTATGTTGTGTACAGTGTATGTTCTGTCATATTTATTTTGAGTGAATATTGCAATATCAAACTGTCTAGTGATATTTTAATGTATTGGCAAACCTCTGGCAATAGATAAAAATGGCATTGAATGCAGTGATTGAATGAACATTATCTGTGTAAACAGAATGTACAGATGCATATCACAATAGAATAGTGTCTGTTTCCTAAAAGGCCTACTGCTATACTACTTACTGTAATACATACGACACTACAGGAAGTACCACTGTGAGACTCCTCAACTCAAGAGAATTTGTGCGTGTGAGTTGTTAGCTCACTTTATGATGTGGTTTACTATAATGATGGCTCTGTTATGTAAAACCACTACAGTAGGAAAATGGTGACACATTTTCTTGGTATAAAATAATCTAGCAATGGCACGCACCAGACGCACAGACAAGTTGTTTGCTGTAGTCTAAGAGTACGGCAATATGCTATTTCAATGGTTTTACTATACTTTGTAATTTACAGTATTCTGTAAGTGTGGTATATTTGGAACAGAAAGCACAATGTGTATACTAGTGTACCATGTTACCTTGTCCCCTGTTCCTGCATATCATTGTGTTGCATTGCAAAAAGTCAGCAGTCATTACACTTGAACTTAAAGGTTCTCATATAATGTCCTACTACAAATAGTAATACATGTAAATAGGCCTACAATACAGTAAATAGGGCAAATCTCTAAATAGAGTTGAATGTCGGTTGATTGAATATATTGTATTTTATTTCTTTTAGGATTTGACTACACAGTTCACTGTTTTGATAGGAGTATCTAAATGTCTGCAAAACTATAGTTGTACATTTTGATGGAGGTGAACGTTGACTAGGAGAAGTATCCATGAATTTCAGATGAAGTGGTGATTGAATGCATTTGGCCTAAAGCAATGCAAAAGAGAACACTGTTTGGCTCCCATAGTCAATAGTTGTTGTGAAAGTGTTAAGAGTTAAAAGTAGACGTTGCATTGAGACGTGTAAAAATGTTTGGCCAAAAACTGTAATAAATACATCTGCAAATCAGACTAGAAAGTATAGTATTCAGTGTGTTATATTCAATATGCAACAGATGCTATTTTCTGTAGTTTGTTCACAATAATTTCAGACAGTCACTGGCCTGTAAAGTGCAGTATGTGAAGTCCTGTCACTGTTTTAATGCTTCATCCTCAGGATCATTTTTAGGAATAATGGGAAATGTTTGAGGGGTGTTCAGCTTCAGACTGTCTCTTTCAGCTGTCTTCTGCTGTGTTCAGCCCATTTTGTCAAGACCCATTAGACCGTGGGTGCTCTGATTCTGCTGTCTTTGGTACTGATTACTCCAGCGAAGGCCCTGACCCAGTGTCATTGCTCGGATATGAGTCTGGTTGGTGATCCATGAACTGAATGGTATCATTTTTAGCGTCCCTATGACTGCTGATGAGGACAGATCATGCAGTTGGTCTACTTTGGCCTGTCCTGTCCCTGCTGAGTCACTCAGATTCAATTTAGGGTAAAGTGGTGTGTGTGATTAAGGGCCTATTTTCTACAAATGGCTGGTTTTTACGTGGTAAGGCAGTTTAATTTTACTTCATTGTTTTTTTTCAGTGGCTCCAAAATTGGAATTTTTAAGATTGTCAAGCTGTGAGTCCATTCCTCTAAATGAGTTCCACTACTGGTCATTTTATTCCATTGATCATGATAAACCTTGGGCCAGACACACCTGGTGCCAAGCTGAAGTGGTCAAGGGGGACGTGGAGCTTTCTCAGTGGATGCCTGCCTGCTGTGAGTTTGCTGCTCTGGTTCTGTGGCTGTTGGCCATGATGAATGTAATGGGTCTGAGCTGGAAACAAGGCCTTGGGCTATGATGAGCACGGTGGGCTCAGATGCTGACTGCTCTGGGTGGACTTTCCATAGTCCTACTGCAAAGACTACGGGGAAGGGGGTGTTACCGCTTTGTCCTTCCCTCAAAGTATATGGACTGGACTGTGTCTGATTGACTAGACAGATCAAAATGGATGCTGTGCCTCCCTCTCAGGCTGATCATTTACTAATCAATACCAATACTGATCACAGATCAGTACTGATCATTTACCATGCAGAGTCTTGTTCTGAGTGATGTTTAGATTCGCACATATGGGACAAATCAGTGTTGTAGGTGTCCATCAAATATTGCAAATGTTTTAATTATTGTCGTGCATTCAAGGTATATATTTTCATGTCTGTGAAATCGTGTCAATTCTGTGTGATTATATGTTAAAGCTATAGAGCTGTGAATGCCCTACATTACTCGCATACAAATGCACAGACAACCAAGTAGATAGCCAAGTGCACACACAGGCACACGCTGTACACTCACACTCTTTCCTCTCTCTCTCTCTCTCTCTCGCTCTTTCTCTCTCTGTCTCTCACACACACCCACGGCTGGGCGCCCAGCCAGGCTGACAGTTCAGGCTGTGGAATGGGCAGCCGTAAAAACCAAGGAAACGGGCTCCCTGAAGCCACATTAAAAGTGAGCTCTCCCACTCGCTCCACATTTGCAAAAACGACAAGCGTGAACGTCATCATACTCACACACGTTCCCTACCATTTGCTTTAACTACTGCTCCTGTGGCTGCATGGCAACTCCCCCCAAACACAACACCCCGCAGCACATACACACACAAAGACACACACACACACACACACACACACACACACACACACATGCATGTGGTCACACTCCAGCTCTCTGAGGTGTGGAGATATTGCAGCACTATGTCACTATGTCAGGATAGTCATGCCCACACTCCAGGTTGTTGGATGTTGCCTGTGCTAGAGATGAGTATGTGTGTGTGTGTGTGTGTGTGTGTGTGTGTGTGTATGTGTGTGTATGTGTGTGTGTTTATAGAGGTAGCTTTCATTTAACATCACACTCTCTGCACTCTATCTGTCTTCTCTGCAGAGCTGAGGATGCTGATGATGTCTGCCAATGGGCATGTGGATCCCCGAGGGTCACTGGCGCCACCCATCATCATGCGAACAGCGGCCACCCCAATGCCCACGCCCAAGAGCTCCCTGGGGCCCGAGTCCATGATGGGCTTTGGGGACTCCCGTCGTGGGAGCGGGGTGTCCATCGAGCCCAACAGTTATGACCAGAAATCCATAGTGAGCGGAATTAGATTATTTATTTTACTGTTTATTTTCCATCAGCAGTGGGAGCAGTGGGAGTGTGATCTCCATGTACAATGTATACATGTATATATATATATGTATATATATATTTGTTTAGATATATATATGTGTATATATATATATATATATATATATTATATATATATATATGGGCAGTTCCAGGCAAACTGTCACGTCCATAACAAACCAACAAAATGCAACGGTATTTGTATGATGCAAATGATTATGTGAAACATTTCATGAAATTTGTTCTACAACCAAGGAGAGTGAACTCGCAAATAATATGTAATTATCATTCACGTCATACCATACCGTGCCATTGTGTTGCCGTTATGGACGTGACAGTTTTGTGAGGAAATTGCCATGTACAAAAGTAGACTGTCAGATTATTTGTTTATGGGATGAACCCAAAGTGCAGAGGTACTCTTTGCATTGTATATATGCATGTATAAGTGCAACTGTGCTCAGTGTGTGTGTGTACACTATGTAAGTTCAGTTGAGTGTAGTATATGTGAAAGGCACAGCAGATCAGGAACATTTCAGGTTATGCTTTTGATTTTGAAAATCTCACAATAAAACGTGATTTTTACATTCAGTTACCTATTGGTATATAAAGCAGTTTATAAGCGAGTAGAGTCAGCGACCTCTGTTCGCTGTGGGAGCTGAACCTGAGGACCCACAGTAGCTTTGCTTGTGCCCCAGCTGAGCGAGGTCATGTTCAATAGCACTCACCTGCCTGTGTGATGAAGTGAAGTACACTCTTGAAGTTGTACAAAAAAAAGGATTGTTACATCTAGGCTTGTGCCTCACTCAGTTAGTTCCATTTCAAGTATTCTAACTAGCCGCCGGCAAACTCAAGTACACGATTTAGGCAGTAGAAAAATATTAGTTAGTTAGTAGAATGTAGAATGTAGAATGTAGAATAAAGTTTCATTGTTCACTGTAGAATGTGTTGCTTTTGATATGCACAGCATATGCCAAAATTAGCTATACAGATTTTACAGTTACAGGCTGGTCCTTAGAAGCATAATCCGGAGCTGCAGGCTGTATGCTACTTATAAGTGAATTACCTCTTGGACAAGCACTTAGTCTCACTATATTTAGGACTACTCATGGCCGGAATTAGCTATGAGGCTCTTGTGCTCACGCTGTGGTCTTTAAGTGGCTCTGCTCTCCATCCGTCCCCCACAGAGCAGCCCCCGGCGCTCTCCGTGCCACCCCCGCGGGCCGGGCAGCAACTGGGGCAGCCGCCGGTCCAGCTGGAACAGCCTGGGCCGCGCCCCGAGTCTTAAGAGGAAGGACACATCTGGCGAGCGCGAGTCGCTCCTGTCCGGAGAGGGACGAGGGAGCTTCGAGGACGACGAGGCTGAGGGTGAGGGCGAGGCTGCGGGCAGGCCGGGGACCGCCGGCGGAGGCTCCCTGCAGCACCCAGGATCTATAGACTTCCCAGACATCCAGCTGGGGTCAGGCCCATACCAGTCAGGGGAGTACCACGACTGCAACGGCCGTGTGCTGCACATCCCCCCCGGCACTGGCTCCGACCTGGGCAGGGAGGACTCTAACACTGACGAGGACCTGGAAGATGTGAGTTATGTCAGGCATTAATGAACATGCACATGAGTTTACCCTCTCTACACACAGTACTGTCTACCCATAATGATATTGTATTAATCATACCATTACACATATAATTAGACATGCACATACACACACACACACACACACACACTCTCTCTCTCTCTCTCTCTCTCTCTCCATTTCCTTCTCTGGTGATCATCTCCCAAATGCCCCACTCGGCTTTGCTCTCTCTTTGTTTCTCTCTTTCTCTCTCTCTCTCTCTATATATATATATATGTATATCTGTCTTCCTCGCTCTCTCTCCTTTTCCTTCTCTAGTGATCATCTCCCCAGTGCCCGACTCGGCTTTTCTCTCTCTCTCTCTCTCTCTGCTCCATAGCATTAGCGTCTTCAGCAGCAATGTCATTCCTCCAATCTCATAGGGAGGGGTCATAGGGATAGGGGTCATAGGGAGAGTGATTGTCCCACTGTGGTTGATACGGCGTAGCATTAAGGCACTAAGTGCAGTCTCTAATTGTGTTTCTGTGCGACAGGGAAAGTGACCTCTGGTGCAGAAAGTGACAATATCAGGAGGTGCTGCACCAGAGAGCCTGCAGAAGCGCTTCAGTTTGTTCAGTTTGGAGAGCTGTGCAGTGTAGTGGGTGAAAACAATGAGCTGCCCTTCCCCAGGGCCAGATTAGAGTGCAGTTGGAGAGGGTGTGTGTTTGCTTGTGTGTGTGTGTGTGTGTGTGTTTGGATGGATGAACTAAGACTAGTGAAGAAGCGTCTGATGCCTCTTCATGCATTTGTGAAGATTATGCTATGATTATACAAGTTTATGTGGCTGTTAGGAGTATTTGTGCAAACTAGTGCCTGTTATGGCTTTAAACCAGTGTTTTTATTGTTGTTGATTATGGCGAAGATGATGATGATGGTGATGATGATGATGATGATGATGTAGCTGCAGCTGTTGCCTTTTAAAAGGAGAGTGATTGGATCTTATCTTTTTTAGTCCTAAGTGTGTGTACTTGGTATTACATCTTTTCTGTTGACAGCTGTTGAGTGCTTCATCACCTCTCTCTAGGATACTTAGACAACACACTGAGATATGGGATTAGATCTTCATTCTGCTGTGTTAGAATGGGATTAGGATATGCATCCAAGTATACATCCATCCCAGACATCATCTTCCTTACTGGCTGTTAGGAGTATTTGCGGGTACTACTGCCTGTTAAGGCCTTACACCGGTGTTTCTGTTGCTGATTGTGAAGATGATGATGATGATGTAGCTGCAGCTGCCTGTAAAAAAGGAGAGTGATTGGATTGTATCATTATTAGTTCTGAGTGTATATACTGAGTGTATAATATATATTTTCTGTTGACAGCCGTTGAGTGCTTCATCATCTCTCTGTCCTCTCTCAGGGCTACTGCTACAGGTTGAAGAGAATTCTAGAATCCTATAAGCCCCAGTGGTGCATTGATCACGAGGACTGGTCACTGTATCTGTTCTCCCGTGAAAACAAGTGAGTGAGCCATTTTGTTGGTGTTCACAGAGGCTTTGAACAATTTTGTTCCTCGAAGCTTCTCTTAATTTATCGATTTTATTACAATTATTTTTCCCTCTGTCCAGGTTCCGGCAGACATGTCGGAGGGTTATAGAACACAGGATGTTTGACCATGTGGTGCTGGTGTTCATCTTCCTCAACTGTATCACCATCGCTTTGGAGCATCCCAACATTAAACCAGAAAGCCCGGTAAAACATCACGCTATAAAGAATAAAATGTCATGTGCAGTGGCTTTCTCCTGTTGCTGTAAAATTTTATCCCCTTTTCCCAACGCTGATGGCCAGTTTATGACATGATTCAATATAATGCCACTTTTACGCAGTGAAGCATTTCCCCACAGATGATTATGTAATGTTAGACACGTCTGACTTTAATGTCCATGCATGAATCTGACAATAGCATGTATATGCTAGAAAGACATAACAGTTATAGCATCCATGGTGGTTTACATCATCCTCTAAGTCATCCTCTATGACTTCCATTGCCAACTGATAGCAAAATAGCAAAACTTGCATGTTGTGTGCATGTATGTGAAAACAGCATGTAATGATTGATCATTTTCCCCTTCAGGAAAGGATGTTTTTGTCTGTCTCCAATTACATTTTCACTGTGATCTTCGTTGCTGAAATGACTGTGAAGGTAGGGATTAAGTCTCCTAAAATAAATACCCTCTTTAAAAATAATGTACATTATTCACTGTGTGATTCCTCAATTCCAAAGACTATTCCCCAGACTGGATTATATTTAGTCAAACCTCTGTATCCAACCTGTCACATACATCAGTCAGACCTCAGAGGTTGTGCTTGTTTATCTGTAATTCGTTGATCCTGCAAACATGCTATTAGGTTGACTAACATGGTGGTTTCTACACCTGCACCTGATTCACACTATTTTGATGATTCTTGTATGGACCTGGTAAGAGATAAGAGAGTGAAAATCTTTTATCCCCCTCCGTGTCAGGTGGTGGCTCTCGGCTTCTACTCAGGAAAAGACAGCTATCTCCAGAGCACCTGGAACGTGTTGGACGGCGTGCTGGTCTTCGTGTCCATCGTAGACATCCTGGTGTTTCTGTCTTCCTCAGGCGGGAACCGCATCCTGGGTATCCTGCGGGTGCTACGCCTGCTGCGGACTCTGCGACCCCTGAGGTGGGCCCTCTGCCATGCTCACTACACAGCGCCAGAGACTAGCCAACTTTTCTCATGCCCACTTTGAGCCTTCAAATAGGAAAATTTTTTTTCAAACATTGCCTAAAATCTTGTAAGAGGAATAGAAAATCAGTTCATGAGAGGTGGGTGGAATAACTTACCATCTGAATAGGCCGAGTGTAAAATGAGATTTCCTGAAATGCGACTACCCAAATCAACCTCCTACGTTAGAAAATCTTTCCATTACCCAAATGTTACTTTTTCTTTCCAGTAATGTTACCTTGACAATATCAGGTTTACAACTCACTGCTGTTCACTGACTGAACTATAAATTATGTTAATATTGTTTATGCACAGTAGAACAAAGATCAAATCTTTCTATTCACATGGTTTTCCAATAGAACAAAGAAACCACAAAGAAACAGAAACCACAGCAACACTAAAAGAAACAAACATATGTTTGGGGATCATGTGAAACACAGCCTAATTGGTCTTGATGCTTTGTCCGAACAGGCTCATAAGTCGAGCCCCTGGCCTGAAGCTGGTTGTGGAGACGCTGTTCTCATCACTGCGACCTATCGGGAACATCGTATTGATCTGCTGCGCCTTCTTCATCGTATTTGGCATTCTTGGAGTTCAGGTAAAGGCCAAACAAGCATCTCTGACAGCACTTCAATTGAGGCTTCATTTTAACAACAACAATTTTCATGGAAACCTCAAAATACTGACACTTGTTTGTCATCACAGCTTTTCAAGGGGAAATTTTTCCACTGCGAAGGGCATGACATTAGAAACATCACAAGCAAGGCAGAGTGCGAGCAAGCCAAGTATCGGTGGATACGGAAGAAATACAACTTTGATAATTTAGGCCAGGTAAGAATGAATGAATATATAGACAGTTAAATGTAGAGGGACACAATAAATCATCTTATTTCATTGTCACAATCAGCATGTAGCAAACATGGTACATCTTCTACTACATCTACTAACTTGCCAGGGCACTATAGATGGATTAGCAACATTGCTAACTCTGGCGCATTACATTTTTAATTCAAACTGAATTGTTGATTAATATTTGTTGTCCCTTTTAAATATACTAACAAAAAATACTTTAAGTAGTAAAACACGTCTTGTAGGTTGACTGTGTCTAATTCTGATTTATTTCGTCTTCGTCCCTAGGCTCTCATGTCACTGTTTGTGTTGTCCTGCAAAGATGGTTGGGTTAACATCATGTATGATGGCCTAGATGCTGTGGCAGTGGATCATCAGGTGGGTGGCTCTGAGATTAGCCAGACTGTGACTGATGATAACAGCTGGGTTCAATTAGAGGTGTGAACAACAGCACATTACAGATGTTGACGAGGATGATTGAATTGAATCAAGAGTGTACTTCAAAGGCATAATATCCTCAGTTTCCTACAGGACGAATAAAGTTTCTATCTATCTGTCTGTCTATCAGTCTATTTATCTGTCTATCTATTACAGAAATCCCAGCATTAGATCAACATACTTTACACTGATAAAACTTCTGACTGTGCCATCTTATTCAAACTACTGTTGTAGATAATAAATTATTTATGTAATTTGGTTAGTTTGAAATGTGTTTGTTGGTTTGAGAGACTGCATGGGGTGCTTCCTGTAATGTCTTCCCCTTTTCTCTGTGTCTCTCTCTCTCTGTCTCTCTCTCCTCTCCTGCAGCCGGTGCGTAACCACAACCCGTGGATGCTCCTGTACTTCATCTCCTTCCTGTTGATCGTCAGCTTCTTCGTGCTCAACATGTTTGTGGGCGTGGTGGTGGAGAACTTCCACAAGTGTCGGCAGGACCAGGAGGAGCTGGAGGCGGCGCTGCGCGAGGCCAAGAAGCAGCGGCTCATGGAGAAAAAGCGCCGGAGTAAGCCCAAAAGCGGGTCTGGTCGGTAGTCTATTTTTCTGAGTACTGCCTGCTGCCAGAGCTTGAGATGAAAGACAAAAAAAAAAAAAAAAGAAAAGAAAAAAAAAAAAATGAAGAGAGCGAGCTGGTCATGCGTGGTGGCGTGGAGGGAGAGGGGAGGTGGCGGCTGGGCGGTCGTCGCTGACCTTACCCGCCCCGGCCAAAAGAGGGGGTCGGTGAAGGGCTTGGATCTGGTGACAGCTTGGCGGAGTGGAGAGCTGCTGCTGCTGCTGCTGCTGGTCCAGCTCCACTTGGCCGCCTCTGTTGCCTGTAAGCAGGGACCCCCTGTCCTCCCAGCCACCACGGAGGGCGCAGCTCCGCTTGGCGACCCTTTCGATGCGCTCTCGTGCTTGTGTCTTTTGGATGCGCCTCAAGACATGCAACTGGGAAATGTGAAAAAGAAACTAAAGAAAAAAGTCTGAAATTTGGCAATGCAACAGCTTTCATTTTATTCAATTCTATCAAAACAAATGAGAGAGAGAGAGCAAAAAGATGGAGAACTAAACATAGAGGCCTGGGGGGGTTTGAAGCCGTGTGGATATCTTGGCATCTAGCTGATGAGAGGCCTTGGTTTTGAAGTGTTTTCAGTAGCATGGGCTTGCATGCTCTCCCCATCGTTCTTGTGACTTTCCCCATACCTCTGCCAGCCCTAACTCTGCATGACAGCAAAGCTTCAAGGGGAATCACACAGGGTCAGTCCAGAAAACGCATGCCAGTGGTGACCTTGTTTGGTAAATCAATGATATTATGGTGCACATGGAACCTTCTGGAAAAACAGCATAAGGGGATCAGCGTGTAGATGTCAGGGATGTAGCCCCGAGCACTTCACTCTGTCTCTCCGTCACAATCTCCCCATTCACATAACCACACACACACACATACACACACACACACACTCACACATCACTTAGAGGCAAGCGACTGCCGGCAGCATTAGAGAGAGATAATCGAGACTCCCCTAAAGCCATAAACACCACTCTCACTGTCTCTCCTAATCAACAGCAGATGCAGACACTACCCAGAATTCATTCTGCTGCTTGTCCCCCCTCTCCTTCCCCCCCCCACTATGAGAGCTAAAACCTCTCTTACCGGCGGCCAGTGTGGTACATGATCCAATGAATAAAGGATCAAATGATAACACTGTTTTGTCAATGCATGGGCACACATATATATGTGTGTGTGTGTGTGTGTGTGTGTCTGTGAGTGTGTGGATAGTGTGTGTACGTGTGAGTGTGTGTGAGAAAGTGTGTGTGTATGCGTGGGATCGAGAGTGTGTGTGTGTTTATGTGTGTGTGTGTGTGTGTGTGTGTGTGTGTGTGTATGCCATGGGAAAGTGACAGGCACACAGAGGCCTCAGCCTGACTAATCGTGCTGCTCATGATGCCTGACAGTTTTATCTACACCTGTCACACTCTCCTGCTTGGGACCATTTATTTAGCCAGCGGATTAATGGCGGCTCTCATTGTGAGCTACTCCGTGTCACTTGCACACTGCCGAGATCATCTCACTGTCCCAGATATGGTAAATGCAGTATGGGGACCTTTCTCTTCCACCCCTTGGAGACATGGAAAGGGATTGCTTTGAAATCCTAACCAGATGTAAAAGGATTCAGAGTCGGATTTGTATTACTGAATAGCTACCTCACTGCTTTGGTCCTGGATTTCATTAGAACAAAGTCAAAGAATGGTCTAAAATGCTCTATGACCATCAACCATGACTAATAACCTTTTCCCATGGCTTCTAACATAGTTAATGACACACAACCACTTTTACTGATCATCAGTATTTGTTTTAATTAGGGGAAAGCTTTTTATACTTGCTAATCCACTGAATGGCTCCATTGACCTATTAATCATAGCTGCATGCATGCGCAAGGCTGTAGTTTCAGACGGGTTGCCAGCGGCCTCTCTCCTCTCATGTGGTAAGTTTGTATTTACCAGTAAACATGCTAACCATGGCAGACTCAGAAGGATGGATTCAAACAAACGCTTTCAAAAAAAAGTGTCACATTTACTATTTCTTGCACTTGCACTTAAAATGGTAAATTTGTCAATTTAAAATAGTAAAATTGTAAATTTAAAAAAATGTCTTCAGTGTGGCTGTTCAATGTCTAAACGTCTTGTCCACAACTCACCTTTTGGCAAAAAAACAACAAAAAAAAAACCCAAAATGTACAGTCAACATTCTGTACATGTAATAGGACCTTAAAAGCACATTTATCATACTGACAGCCAAAGACAGTCATGTTTACATTGGCATGATCAGTTCTAGACAGGAGCATGCATGGGAAACAAAGGGGCACCACAGAGGAGTAGGACACACACATACACACACACACACACACACACACACACACACACCACACACACACACACACACACACACTCACACTCACACTCACACACTCACACTCACACTCACACTCACACTCACACACACAGACAAGCACAAACTATTTAAATTCGACCTTTTACCCGACTCAACTATCACATCCTTTCTCTTCTGTGGTGTCTGGCTGTATGACGAACATCATGCTTTAATTCTTGCTGCCTGTTCCTGAGTGTGAACGTGTGTGCACGTGCCTGTGTGTGCTGACTGCTGCTTTTGTCATGTTCTGTTTGTGTGTGTGTGTGTATACAGAGGCTCAGCAAAGACCCTACTACGAGGATTACTCTCCGCTGCGTCGTTCCATCCACACGTTGTGCACCAGCCACTACCTGGACCTGTTCATCACCTGCATCATTGGTATCAATGTGGTCACCATGTCTATGGAGCACTACCAACAGCCTGTGGTGAGTGGAGTGTGTCTCTAATACTTTATTTGATTTGATTTGATTTGATTTGATTTGATTACATTTTATCTAAGCAGCCTTTTTGTGGTGTCTTGGTGGGTGGGTGGGTGGCTGTGGAGGGATTTTAACTAGAAAAGTCCTCTTTCGAAGAGGGGGTGATGAAGGAACCTAAAATGAACTCAAAAATGAATAAATAAATAATAAATGATGTCCTTCTCCGATCACTCTCCTGGTTGTCACCTTTTTCTTTTTTCTCAGATGAATCTCTTTAACTGTCCTGTCTTTGCTTTGTTGTTTATTATATCTTGTAAAAAATAACTTCTGCTGTCACATCTGTTGGCTCTTTGTCTTTTTTTTTCTTTTGTCTTTTTTTCCTGTTCTTCTTTTATTTCACTCTCTGCAAGCATAGCCTGAATCTTTCTTGCATTGTTCACCGCCGTGATATATTTCAGGTGTCCCACATTGTGTTTCAACGAACCTTAAAATAATATCTCTCCGTTCTGCAGTACCTTGACAAGGCTCTGACGTACTGCAACTACGTCTTCACAGTCTTCTTCATCATAGAGGCCCTTCTCAAGCTCGTCGCCTTCGGGCTCCGTCGGTTCTTCAAAGACAGGTACAGAACCGAACAGTCGCCTGTGTGCTCGGCACGTGTCAGAACAAAGAGCATGTAGTAGAAGAGTGTGGTGACTTTTCCTGTCCCCTTTTGATGAAGCTCTGAAGGACAGAGAGAAGATACATGTATGCACTGGTCTCTCCTTCTGAAAGGTTCTCTCTAAAATGTTTTACATTATAATTATTTTACATGAACTGTCAGACACTAATCTAAGTGAAAAGCAAGAACACACACTCCTTCCATTTAAAATAGACTCTGTGGCTTCTCATGGGGCCGGTTCTAAAAGCTTTGCTATGTTCTTCACTGTGTTTTGTTATGGTGTATATCTCTGTTCCTGTTGTTCTGAGCCCCGATGGTAGTAGAACCGTCACCTTGTATGAGCATCTTTGGGGGGGATTCTCTACCAACACCCCACAACACTATCCCACAACACACACATGCACACACACACACACACACACATACACACACACACGCACACGCACACACATACACACACACACACACTCACTCACCCACTCACTCACACACACACACACACACACACACACACACACACACACACACTCACACACACACACACACCACCCAAAGCTGCTGATGTAGTGTGTAGTGTACACGTGCATAGTCATGTGTTTCAGCAGAGCCAAGCAGGAGCAAAGCATGTGGAAAGAAAGATCTTTGAATTTGGGGAATTACATAAAAGCAAATAAAAGAAAAGTGAGAATTTTAAGATTTATATGCCTGATAACATGAAGACTAACTTGAGTAAAAACCTTTTTACCCCTGACAAATTTAATCCTAATTCAGTGTTCATCTTATATAATATAAAAATGATGTCTTTACACATACTGGGCCTTCTTGTATCCTGTGTTAGATTCTGTATCTTCTCAAAGCATTAGTCCAATGTCTCTGCCTTTCCAGTTCTAGAAATTTAGCATTAATGAATGTGACAGCACAGTTTAATGATCTCTGGATCACTTGTGCATAATGCATTAAATTACCCCATGTTTAACAGTGATTCATGGCGACCCTGGATTTGGCTAAAACATTAGTTTCAATTAGGAAAGATAGAATTAAATTAGATGAGATTTGATATCCAGATTCTCATCACATCCCCCACATCCCCTTTTACTCCCATTGCTATGACATGCAGATTTGTATGTATGCAGACATTTATTTTCCTGAAACATTCAATTAGTCATTGCCTGTAGGATTCATTAAGAACACACTTGTGTATTCTCAGTGTATCAGTGCTGTAATGTTTTCAATAGAGCTCAAGCATATACTGTATGCGCATACATGCTCCCACTCTTAAAATGTGTGCAAACATACATCCACACATACGCACATATTGCTATGGATAAATTCTTACATGGTATATATATATATATATATGTGTATGTATATATATATATTAATTCATGGTATAGGCCTACTGTGTTGAAAATGTAATATTGGGAAAAAACATTGACTTGAAGATTCACATTTAGATGTTTTAGATTTTTATGCTGCATAGGTATATGTGCAGTGTCATGACCTTGTATGTGTTAGAGTGCATATATGTGTGTGTGTGTGTGCGTGTGTGTGTGTGTGTGTGTGTGTGTGTGTGTATGCATGCATGCTAAATGCTTTTATTGCCACCCTGACAGATGGAACCAGCTGGATCTAGCCATTGTGCTTCTCTCCATTGTTGGTATCACCCTCGAGGAGATCAACATGAACGCCGCCCTTCCCATCAACCCCACCATCATACGCATCATGAGAGTCCTAAGGATCGCCAGAGGTAACAGCAGCACAGCACAGCACAGCAAGGCACAGCACAGCAAAACACACAGCACACACCCGAGGTCTCTCTCAATTTACCTCCACCAGTATGACACTACGGAAAATAAGAAACAAATTAGAATCAGGTTTATTTAGCCAAGTAACTCAGTCTTAGTGCTGTCAGAATGAAATATATCATCATGGTTAATTAAAAAAATATATAATTTCAGCTGATGGGATCACCATTGCATTACAGCATTACAGCTTACTGTATGCAGACAATATAGTGTAGAGCATATTGACATATCATACCATGAATTGTGGGATGCTTGGAGTGGAGTTAGTGGGGATGACATCAAGACCGATAGACAACATGTTGTATGAAGAGTGTTAAGGCTTATGAGGAAAATAAACAGCAAAAGTGTTCGCCGGTGCCCCACTCAGAGCTGATTGGATTTCTTGCCTCTTTGCACACAGTGGTGGAGTAATTGGGAACCAGAGGTGTCCAAAGGTGTAGACAGATTGAAATGACTCAGACCTACGTGCTTTAGTATTACATAGCCAATGTGAGAAAGGTCTGTGTTAAAATGGCAGAGAAAAAAAAACCTGACTATGTTGGCTTGGCTGGATTACTTTTTTGGCTATAGCCTCTATTTGTTAATGAATTAAATTTAAATAGTTTTCCTGCTAGTAGCTGCAGCCTAAAAAAGGTCTTTGTAAAAATCACCAAGCCGCCAAGCATTTCACAGATTCACCCTATCTCTGATTTGAGCAGCTTTCATGGTCATTTCCTTGTTCTTGTTTCTTCCTGTACTGCATATACTCATGATCATCATAGTGCTGCATATTTGTATACTGCAGCCAGCATCACTATAAAATGTGAACAATCACAACCATCACAGAGGTCGAGTACAGATGTGACTGAGCTTTTGTAAATACATGCTATCATTTGAGTTGTCTTTCCAGTCTTTTTTGCTGTGTATAGCAGTGCAGAGGTAGTTGAAGTTTGTCCAAAATTAAGTGTCCTAAATGAAGACTTTATCTATCTATCTATCTATCTATCTATCTATCTATCTATCTATCTATCTATCTATCTATCTATCTATCTATCTATCTATCTATCTATCAGTATCTATCTATCTAGCTATCTATCTATGATTAATAAATAGATAGATATAGACCGTATGGAAAAGGCAAGGTAACATTACTGAAGCAGGGTGTGCACTGTGAGTGGGGGGGGCAGGTGGAGATGGACTGGGCTGAAATGGTGCTGTGCTCTGGGCTGAAATGGTGCTGTGCTCTGGGCTTGTTTTCCAACAGTGCTGAAGCTGTTGAAGATGGCTACAGGCATGAGGGCCCTGCTGGATACTGTGATGCAGGCTTTACCTCAGGTAAATCCACTTGTGTGTGTGTGTGTGTGTGTGTGTCTATGTCTATTCCAAGTGTTTGTTTGTTCACATCTATCCTTGCTATGTTATACAGGTCTAAAATTAATTCATGGTGTCTGTGTATGCAACAATATGTGAGGAGAATTATAATGTGTCAGAGTGATGCTTGTGTGTACGCGTGTTTGTATGAGACAGAAAATTGTAATGTGTCAGAGTGATGCTTGTGTGTATGTGTTTGTGTTTGTGTGAGACAGAGAGAGAGCAGGCGAGCGAGCGAGCGAGCGAGGAAGAAATATGTTAATGTATCTTTTATCATCAGCTTTTGTTCATGATTATTCTGTGCACCTCTCAGTGCATCTGTGTGTCTGTGTCTACGTGAGCATATGAGGGTATGTGTGTAAAGCTGTGTGTGTGTGTGTGTGTGTGTGTGTGTGTTGTGCACTTGCACATGCTCATGATTGATGGCTCAATACACTTTAAACTAACTTGCACTCCCCCCCCTCTCTCTCTTTCTCTGTGTGTTAGGTGGGGAATCTAGGCTTGCTCTTCATGCTGCTCTTCTTCATTTATGCGGCGCTTGGAGTGGAGCTGTTTGGGAAACTGGGTCAGTGCCGCACTCCAGTCCCCTCCCATCCATCCCATCCCATCCCATCCCATCCACACACCCCCATTCTTCCTGCACACACACGAGCTCAGCCCAGCGTTACTGAGTGCCTTTCGGTGGCGACTCTCCGTTCTTTTTGTTTTCTCTGGTTTATTCCAGAGGAGGGGAGAGAGATAGTGTAGTGTTGGGATGTTGAACTTGCTGGTGCTCAAGGGCAGCAGTGTTTGAGATATAAAAACACACACCACTGCAAGCACTGACCCCCCCCCGTGCCGTTTTATTGAGGAAAGGAGCAAGAAGAGAAAAGCAATCATCTTGAGAACTGACCAAGTGCAGCCCACTGATCGATCTCCCTATGTGTGTGTGTGTTGGTACTTGTGGTGTGTGTGTCTTTCTGTGTTATGAAACTGTGTGTCTTTGTCAGGGGGAGATAGAGAGAGACAGCAATAGAGATGGAGTGTGTGTGTGTGTCTGTGTGTGTGTGTGTGTGTGTGTGTGTGTGTGTGTGTGTGTGTGTGGGTGTGAGAGAATGTGTATGTATTTGTGGTCACCCCAGGGGTTTGATCAGACTCTGCTGTGTGTGGCATCTATCACCCCCTCAAGGCTTGGCACTATCGGTTGAAATGAGACGATTAAGCTTGTGTTTCTGAAGGGCAGGCGAACTTTGATTAATCCCTTCAGCCACTGGCAAGAACCAGAATCAATGCTAATCACCCTCAGTCTCATCACAAAGCATCCAGCCCCACTACTGCTAATGCTTATCTCTGTTGTGGAGAATTAAATGTCTGTTTTGTGGTATTTGATGCTTGTCTCCTTACTCAGTAATGACTAAACATTTGGTGACCATCCGATCCATTCGGCTGCAGTTGAATGACTAAGAATGCACCAATGACAAGCCGTTTCCATTTTGATGGTTTAAATTCTAGAATGCACTGATGACAACCCGTGTGAAGGCCTAAGCAGACATGCTACATTTGACAACTTTGGCATGGCCTTCCTGACCCTCTTCAGGGTGTCCACAGGGGACAATTGGAATGGCATCATGAAGGTAATCCTAATTTTTTGGTTTTGAACTTCATTTTAATTCTTGAGGAAATCATAGTGGTCTGTATGCAGTGAGCTCATACAAGACTATGAGTGACCAACAAGGTCTACATTATCTTTATATCAAGGTGATTACTTAGATGAGGGATGTCTCATCCTCAATGATGTGCCGTTCTCTCTCTCTCTCTCTGTCTGTCTCTCTCTCTCTCACTCTGTCTATCCTGGGCAGGATACTCTGAGGGATTGCAGGCCGGAGGAGAAGCACTGCCTGACCTACCTGTCCTGGGTGTCACCCATCTACTTCGTGACGTTCGTGCTGATGGCCCAGTTTGTGCTGGTGAACGTGGTGGTGGCCGTGCTCATGAAGCACCTGGAGGAGAGCAACAAGGAGGCCAAGGAGGAGGCACGGATGGATGCCGAGATCGAGGAGGAGATGGAGATGGAGCGGCGCCTGAGTCACGTCTCCGCCATGTCGCCTGATGTCGGTAGCACATACGTGGGGCCCATGCCAGACTCACCGGGACAGGTGAGCAACCCCTCGCACATCCTGGCCGCACATATTTCATTACATGTAATTTGGTAGGGGGAATTTTTGCCTTTATTCTGATAGGTCAGTAGAGAGTGACAGGAAATGAGTGGGAAAAAGAGATGGGGAAGGATCAGGAAATGACCGTGGGTTGGATGTTATGCTGATATATATGTCTACACTGATCTGTTAAAAGCAAGTGTAGATATTCTCCAGATGCATCTTATCAATTGGCTCAGTGCACAGAAGACGAAAAAGTCCAAGAAGGACATTTGTTTCAGGATGGTCACTCTTTTCCAGTGAACATCTATTTTTGTGAAGTGCGGTACGCTAGATTGATATTAGGCATAAGTACTAGTTGTACAGTGTTGTTATACTAGTTTACTATCCAAAGTAAGCCTAACTAATAACCTCTCCGTGTTCTTAGTTAGCTCGTAGCTATTGCCTCACTACAATTGTTTACCAATGTAAAAGCTAATTACCAGAGATTCTCCCCGTGCACATAGAGAATTTTTTAAAATAAAGGCAGTATCAGTTGATGACATGCCATCAGCTAGGTGTGTGGCTGTGTGGCAGCCTTGAAACCACACAACTCCCTAGTTGATAAGACTGCCCTCTTTACCACACTCCACACACACACTCACTCCCCCTTTCACAACACAATTTCACGCGACACAATTTCACTGCATTTTTTACAGTCCGTAACTGTATGCATGTGACAATAAACTTTACTTGCATCCTTGTAAGCCTGCTCGTGTGTCGCAGTTCCAAACTATGAGGGATGCCAAAAGAGTCAAAACGTCTTCTGGGGGATTTGAAGTTTTCAGATTCAATTTGGGTTAGGAGATATTAGGGAGATCAAAGTGCGGAGCAATTTATCCTAGCCTCGCGGTGTGTCATGGCACTCTATGGTGGTGCTTACATAAGTCCGGTTAAGTCCACCCTCAGAGCTGCAGAGTCATTAAAATGAGCCCCATGCACCAGTTTAAAATTAATTGAGGGTTGGAGCCTCTCATCATCACACAATAATAGACATGTGCTCGCACAGTAGAAATAAACAAAGAACCCCCTCCTCCCCATCAGTTATGTGATACATGATTGGGCTCTGTGTTTGACTTAGTACATCTGGATGTAGTGAGCATTAATAGACCTCATGTGTGGCAGCACGCTGTCTCTAGTAAGTAGGACACAGATTACGGCGCTGTTTCCTGTGCTGGTCGTGTTTATTGGGAGCAGTACCGGCCATGCTGCACTCTAGACAAAGGAGGAATTGTGCTGAGTGTGTGTGTGTGTGTGTGTGTGTGTGTGTGTGTGTGTGTGTGTCCGCGGGGAGGCTGGGAGCACTTGATGCAGTGGCAGCAGAAGCAGCACAGCTCTGTGAAGTAGGTCCTCTGGCAGCTAGGCTCGGTGCTTTGTCAGTTTTACTGAGCCAACGAATGAGTCTGCCGCATTGAACCTGTATATATGGGAGCTAGCGTGTGAGTGGGTGTGTGTGTAGCTCTGAGTGTGTGTGTGTGTGTGTGTGTGTGTGTCTCTGTGTGTCTCAGTGAGTGGGTGCCTGGGGAATAAGTGAGTAAACAAAGCACTTCTTCCTCCCCGCTTCACAGGATGAGGTGTTGCAAAGTGCAGAAGAAAATCCACTGTCTTTGCGGAAACTGTCTGTGGCCAGAATGCACTCCTTGACCAACGACAGCTACATGTTCCGCCCTGTGAGGCCAGCCAGCGCCCCCTATCCCACCCAAGAGGACGGGCCTGGGCGCAGCTACGGCCAGACAGGTAGAAATATACACTTACACCCGGTGAAGTCGCTCACTGGATACCTGCCACATACCAGGGGATAGAGAACATAACCACCTCCTCAGAGTTAACCCGAGCAGACGTTTTTATCCAGAGTGCGTTACTAAAATAGACTGTTTGCAGTATGTGCTCTGGTCCAGCAGTAAGCTGATACTTGTTTCATTTACATTTATGCATTTAGCAGATACTTTTATCCAAAGCGACTTACATTTTTGTTAACTATCAATTGTTCAGGGCCAGTCTCCCAAGACCAACATTTGGGTTAAGTGCCTTGCTCAGTGGCAGCTGGGATTTGAACCCACACGCTAGCCAGGTTCCTTAACCGCTATGCTACCACCGTTTCATTCTACAGAAGCAGAAACAACAGCAAAACATAATTATAATTGGAATGAATCCAATTCAAATTGGGACGCTTCCACTGACAGCGTTTGTGTCCCTGTGTGTGTTGGTATGTCTGTGTGTATGTGTGTGTGTGTGTGTGTGTGTGTGTGTGTGTGTATTGGTGTGTGTGTGTTTGTGCGTTTGTGCGCATACAGGCTCTGTTACATCAGTCCACTCCCAGCCATGTGAGGGCCACTCCCTGCTCCAGGTGCCAGGCATTCCCCCACTGGCCCAGCTCACCAAGGGACTGCCCAGGATTCCCCCGCCCAAGCCATCTCCCTTCAAGTCTCTACGGAGACAGGTATACTGCATGGCATGGAGTTTTTCTTTCCACTTTTCTTTCCACTCTGTGTTTTGATTGGTTTTCACCAATTAGTGCATTTTAAAGGATGTTAAAAAAGTGTCCAGAAACAGAGCAGTTGCTGTAACAGGTGTATTTAACAGTTTTATATATATATTTATGTTATATTTTTGTAGGAGGCCATAAAGCACGACTCTATTGAAGTGCAGAGCAATGAAGCCAGGGACAGCATGGAGAGACAGGGCTCGGCGGGACCATACGACCTCCCGGTGCCACACGTGCCCAACCCCAGCGCCAGCAGCCCGCAGGGCTCGCCAATGCTGCCTCCACGTTCCTGCTCACCCAGTGTGCGCACCCGGCAGGGCCCTTACGACCAGCGAATCGTCCAGCGGCCTCACGCGCCTAGTCTGGCCAGCAGCAGCAACAGCACCAGCCCCAGCGGCTCCATGTTCGACCTGACCGACCCCACCGATGATGAGGTGCGCTACATCAACAGCGCCGCCAAGCTGTGGGTTGGCGGAGGAGTTGGGGAGGCATTGGAAGTGGTGCAAGGGGGGACTGAGGAGGTGCGCAGCCACTCGCTCTCGCCCTACGCCGCCACCACCGGCTCCTCGCTCCAGCTCGCTAAGAACTGCGGCAGCACAGCCAGCCTGGCAGCCCTCAGAGACAAGGAGCTGAAAAAGTTCTTCAGCGTCGACACCAAAGGCTTCTTGGACAAGCCGTTGCCGTGTGGCGGCGGGGACGACCTGCGACGCCACTCCATCGAGATATGCCCCTCGATGGAGGACACCGACGACGCATTCGACCAGGCCTTGGCGGAGATTCGACACCCTCCCATGCGCGGCCAGTCCCTCCACATACCCCGGAAGAAGAAGATGAGTCCCCCCTGTGTCTCCTTTGAGGCCTCTCTGGAGGCAACAGCCAGCTCAGCTCCACACAAGGCTAGCACGTCCAAGAGCACGATGTTGCGCAGAAGGACGCCCTCGAGCGAACAGACACAGCTGCAGATGCAGCGTGACTCCCTGGACCTTCTGGAGCACCAGGGGCTTCAAAACCAGCCTCACATGAGCAGACAGGAAAAGCACCAGGCCCATTGTGGCAGTGGCAGTGGCAGTGGTGGTGGTGGTGGTGGCATAGATGAATATCAGGCTCTGCCGCAAATCACATTAGACCAGTCTGGCACCATGGACACGGGCATGGGAGCAGGGAGCCTGACAAATCCCCTGCTGGACACAGATCCACGTCCTCACCCTTCTCCCTTTGACAGTCGACATGAGGAGTCGACTGATTTTTGCTCTCCAACCAGGACAGCTCTGTGACGAAGAAACAAACAGACTTACAACTGACAACAAATATACAAATGAGGGTGCTCAGGCAAACGTTCTTTGTCTGAGTCACCTGATGCACACTCTTTGATGAGAGGTCGGCGAACGGCTGGACATTGACCTTTCGGTTTCAGTAGCCAAAGTTCAAAAACTTTGTCGCATCGTTTGTTCCAGGCGTGACATCGCTCATCCTAAAGCCAGCCAGGAAAGGCGCCGCACTGCTTAGAGGGAGTTCTCATCCTGGCGAGATGCGTGCAGTGGTGCAAGGTGTTGGACATGGGTTATGCAATTTCAGGTTTCCATCTGGAAGCCTGACTTTTATGTTATTCCTAAGCTCAGTCACATTGATCTGAGTGCTGGATGCCTGTCAAGTTTCATTTACACACTGTTGCGTCTAAAGGCCTTTGCACACGAAAATCCCAAATTCTTTTAGTGTTTTTCTTTCCTGTCTGCTAAATACAAAGCACTGCAGTAGGAAACCAAAAATGCAAAATGGAACGTCAACCTGGGCTGAAAATGTTTTTTCAATGGACAAAATTTTCAGAGTGTGTAAACGTGATTGACATGATGATGGAAATCTTATTTATTTTTTAATCGTGGGAGTTTCAAGTCGGACAAAAAATGTGTGCAAAGGCCTTTCATCACTTTTGCCCACTTTTGTCATGGACCTGGCTACATCCTTTTTTCCTGTAAACAACAGAGTGTAGAGGAGGCATACTAGTAAGAGCTGTACACATTCAGTACTGTGCATCTTACAGTCTAAATAGAAGAAATATTGTATCAATGATGAAAATAGCTCTATTCGTATCCACATATTTTTATAGAGATCTATAATGTTTTTGCACATATCGATTTGAATTTCAAGTTGGATGTTTTTTTTGTTGTCCTCCTGTGAATGTATATTTCTTTTTTAAGAAAGTCAAATAGCAGTGGGATCAATTCCAGGCAATTTAGACCTACTGATATTGAAATACTTTTTATTTTTTTATTGGGAGGTGGGGGTAATGACAATGTCATTGTAGATCCAACGAAAACCAAACTACAACCAACAATCTGTAGCCTGAGTGCAATATACTGTGTGCATTTATGTTAGTCTGCCCTGTTAGGTTGCTCATGTTTTACCACCATGTACCCAGACAGACAGATAGATACACACACATGCACACATAAACACACCTACACACACTTACACAGACACACACACACACACACATTGGTTTGCGTGTCATGGACACAGCCCTTTCCATAAACTCAGGTTCATCTCAAAGTGGAATGAAAGACATCTGTGTCTCACTGTATTCACTTGCTCATTATTGTGTTTCCAAAGGAGTTGTGACTCATGCAAAACTCTCTGGGGGCATGCATGTGAAGGACAAACTTAAAAAAAAAAAAAAATGTTGTGATAACTTTGCAAGATTCATTTTGTCCTCTTTCTCCTTACGATGTTTTATAACTTTGTACCCTGTAAAATAACAGGAAGAAGCTGTTGTATTTATTGCAAGAGGATGATTGGTTTAAAAATTGATTGAAGCTTTTGGTGACAAGCTGAGTGTCACAAGTGTGTCCTTGAGACCTTTCAGGTTTTGGATTGGTCGCTAGGTTTGTGTCTTTCCACAGCTTCAAGCAAGTTGTTTTCTTCCACCAGTTTAGGTGGTGTGTATATTAGCTCGGATGAATGAGAGAGGTGGACTTCATTTGTGTATAGCTTAACCATGCGATTACTTTTGATATTGAGTTCCTCTCATGAGCGCAGGGAAGTGGCACATTGATTTTTTTAATCATTTCTCCGTAACGGAACCCTTACCACAGCCGTCAGTAGTGAGAACCCACAACGCATTTACTCATCACTCAATCAAACCCAGTTTGCTAGTTTAAATAGTCAATGCAGCTCATGAACTGTAGTCATTTAATCATACCCTCAATTTTTGAATCCTCAAAAAACTGAAGTTTAAAAAAAATGCATGCTCTATGAAAACGTCTAAAAAAATAACAAAACAGCTGGATGTTTTTTGAGGTTTTTTGATATAGCAATTTGCAAATGTTCTCATTTGTAGAATTGACTACCTAATTGCACTGGGCTGTAATGACTAGATATTCCTCTTTGTAGTACTGATGAAACCCACTTATTTATTGTCTAATAAACATTTTATGGTAATCAATATCTACAAATGGAGGAGACTGTCATTGAAAATAAAACGTGGTTGGTTCAACTGTGCTTGCTGTATGGGATACCTAATCAACTGATCAAACGATTGAATCTTAGCAGCCTAAACTGATAGTGTAACTCCCCTCACTTGTGACAATCCAACCCGAAGAGGAAGGTATCCTTTGGAGAATGAAGCACAGGTGATCCCTACCAGTTTTTTGTGATTTACTTCCTAAGAGCAGGGATGGCTTTTTAGATGACAAATTGCTGGGGTGAGTTACGTGAAGTGTTTTAACTCTCACTTTATAAGCTTCATGATACTACTGCTGTTTTTGGAGTCAGAGGTCTACCCTCGAACAGCCTAGTGTCCTTAACCCCTGAATAGATGTAGAATCAAAGCATTTCCCTAAGCATTTTGTAGAAGAAGGCGTGTTCTTTTTCTTGTTGTCAAGCGAACTGTCTGCAATAATTTCATTTGATGATTACAGACCTGGTGATGCAGTACTGGGGTGGTATTTGAAAGGTTCTACAATGGTATTTTTTACATTGTATTGTCACTTTTATTGTGTAATGATCAAATATTGACCTGAAAGATATACCCTGTCAACTGAAGAGAAATAATTTTATTGGAAAAAGTATCTGTGTCCATAGTCTTTCTTTCTCCTTTCTACACTTATTGCTACTCAGATGTAAATACACAGTAGCGTCTAAATGTTTACAATAGTATGACAAAATAAGTAAATTATTTCAGTCAGACATGACTGAAATGTCCTTTCCAATTTCACACCACATTCAAACCAACATTTACACACACAAAAAAACTATTTGTTAACACATACACATGATCACAAACCCAAACATCATCCCTAAACAACTGACAGTGGGAATGAAGTAAAAATAATAACAATTAAAAAAACAATCCTGCAGACGTAGTGCAGGATTAAACATCCCGTAGTGATGTTTATGTGGAGGAAACTTTGACCTCAGTAACAGCAAGCCTTGTGAAATTATTTATAACAATGGTTTAAAAGTAATCATTGTGAATGGATTTTGAGAAAGATTACATTTAGTGTGCTGTAATTGGCCAACTATAAAACCCCATTTATGGAAATATGACAATAAGCCTGATGCAGTACATGCAAGCCTACTGTTTGGTCACATATGACACATTGTAAAACTTCCTGTCTTTGAACAAATACCATCTTGAAAAACAATTCAGGTTTAAATAGTTCAATTTTCATTACATCTGACAACAAAGGACGATATTGGATGGCCATGGCATACAGTGGCCTCTCACAGCCATACATTTGCAATTAAATGTCAGGGAAAGTCTTTTTCCAAGAATAGGCCAATCCTCTTGCTATATCACAGAGATAACTTTTTTCTGGAGACTTGGTGAGCGAAAGATGCTGTTTTCTGTAATTCTGTAGCCTAATAGTTATCTTTATGGGATATTTTGCCAATGTACCTGGTGGCAAAATAGGCTAGGATGGGACTAAGTTCTAAACAGTTTGTCAAATCTCCTATTGTTTAGAACTTCTGATTGCTGTTGTAACTGTGTTTTAAAGGCATCTTCAGCCTAGCCTGTTATGAAGATCCAGCTAGATCCTTAGGCCACCATATCCTCCCCTAGATGCTTCTTATCATTTTTGAGCATAGGCTTATAGCCAGTCTCTCAGTATAACATTCACTTTTCTCAGAATAAATGTTTTTTTCCTTTCAAGTGCACATTCCTTTCGTTTTTTCTCAGATTAACTTGCAAAAGACAATTATTTATTAGCCTACATCATTTTGCTCAACTTTACAGAGGTGCCAATAATTGTGGACGGCGCTGTGGCTTAAATGACCACACAATTACTTAAGCAATACTGCCACTTGCTGGTAGCCTACTCGACACATCCTTGCTCCTGTTTGGCAGGACGAGACAGAACAATTTTGTTGCTTGAAAAAATGTCTATTTCACATTTGAAAAGGGTAACGGCTACATAAATTTAATAAAAAGACGCCATTAGTAAGCACAAGTGGATACTGGAAGAGGCAGCGTACCTAACTAGAAAAGCACTCGGGGAGCGCAGACCTCTGTCAAGGAAATAAAGGGTCACTGACCCAATACAAATTCCAGACGGTCTAGATCACCACCAAAATCTAATCATCTGTTCCTTGGCCTAATACCCACATTGTCCGAAAGTTTCATCCAAATCTGTGCAGTACCTAGCCTACTTTTGGAGTTATCTTGCTCACGGACAGACAGACAGACAGACAGACAGACACCCTACCGGATGTAATACTTATGGAAATCTTCAAAACATCGATTAATGGAATTATATGACGATGCAAAAAATATTTTTAAATGAATGTATTCAAAGCCATGCATTTTAGGCCACTGGGTTGTTGCAGTGACGGTGCTGAGAGCGGAACGTTACCTAAAATCTAAGCAACAGGGGGACCATAAACAACGGCGTACCTGGCTGTCGAACCAAACGCATTTTTCCCGCAAGACAAACGCCAGCATAGTTCTTCTTACTGCAAGGATCAAACTATGCTTACACCAAAACTGTAAGATAAAAAAACTTCTGTAGACAGAAAAAGAAAAAGTAATGCCAGCACCCTGTATACCAATGATTTGGCTGTTTTAGACTTTGTTTGTGTGCTAGCGTAGCTAAGCTAACGTTAGTATAACGCTGAATTGACGTTAGCATTGACAAGGTTAGTGTAACCATAGGTATCTATGAGTGCAACCAAAGTCGTTCTAAGGCCTCCTATATAAATGTCTCTGGTGTAACTCATATAGACTCATATAAACTATGTGGGGTGAAATCGAACCAGAGCCGACTTCAGTTGTCGAGAGAAGTAGTAGCGAGGCTGGACCAACGCTAGATTACAGTATCGTTTGTACACCCCCTGATTCAAAGGGGTCGTGTAATGGGAATGAAGCATGTTCATCTTCTAACGTTAACACAGCACAGAGTCCCGCGAAGTCATGCGAACATTCCACCTGTTTGAATGACATGATAGAGGCTGTAGCAACTAGTAACAGTCCGGTGAAAAGCCAGCAGATCGGGGAGCCTGAGCTGTCACTGGTGGAGAGAAAACAGATTTTACTGGAGCTATATAATAGTAAGCCATTAGTTTTTCTGGAGCGCTATCAGGCTCATTTGAAACCAGAACACTTGGAAGCCTTCTCTGACGTCAGCTCTGACTTCAGGGCTCAGTACTACTGCAAAGAGGTGCAGAGACGAGCAGGAAGTCAAACTAAAAGGACTACCGTTCGAAATCACCGGTATGCAGCTCTTAGAGCACTGCAGAAAGGTAGGCTTTTTACAGCATTGTCATAAATATGCTTATTACCTATTTTGATTTACATATTGGTAAAATCTCTCCACTCCCTATGCTACACAGTCCCTGGCCATCGTCAGCTTACCACCTTCACAGCACCTGCACCTTAGTCACTTTACCCATGCCTCTTCCCTCTGCCCCCCAAACACACACACACTCACACATACATACATATACATACACACACACACACATACAGCTTTGCACAGGATAGGCAGCCTGTGACAGTAAATTCAGTTCAATTTAGTTTTATTTATGCAGCGCCTTTTACAATAGTATTGTCTCACGGTGCTTTACAGAAGGAGCACCCAAGAGCAACAGGGACAAGGAAAAACTCCCTTATGTTTAGTTAGTTTAGGAAGAAACCTTAGGCAGATCCACGACTCAAGTGGCTAACCCAACTGCCAGGGGTGATGCAGGAAAATTACAATCAGTAATAACCACGATAGACTACAAGTTGTCTATGGTTTTAGTAGTAATAGTTCCATAATAGTTCCAGAGTATTATCTCACTTTACATTACATGGTAGTCAGTCCATAGATGGTTATCAGCAATTATGGCTGGACAGTGTAGGAGTGGCCAGACAGTGTTAAACTATGGTAACAATAGGGTAACAATAAGGGTCCATTTCACAGTACCATTGTGAGGGGTGTCGGTCACAAAGCCTCAGGGAAGGGGAGTCGGTCCTGGCATGGGCATCTAGGAAGGGCCTGTCCTGTCTGTCCTGGCGCGGGCCTCCCATAGTGTTGGTTGCGGTCCACTCAGGAGGGGAGGGTGATAGGAGTCCGCCGGAAGGAGGCAGGGATGACACTCAGCAGAGATGATTGTGGACAGAGGAAGCAAATGAATTAGGCCAGGCTCACACAGCAGTGATCATATGTGTTATTTGTGCATACATATATGTATATATATATATATATATAAGTAGAGAGAGAGTTCTATGGCATGACACATGAAGGTTTTGTGGCGGCACTAGGCTATAGCAGCATAACTAAGGTATGGTGCATGGCACCCCATCACCACTGCAGGAATGGTCAGTGGCCACCATGCCGCACAACTGGGAGCAACAGCAGAGGCTGTCCCTCCCAAAAGACCCATGAGAAGTGATGATTTGCCATGCACCATCCCTAACTATGGGAAACAGTAAAGAAAAAGGTTTTAAGTCTAGACTTAAAGGTTTTGAGAGTGTCCACTTGTTGGATGTGTGGGGGGAGATTATTCCACAGGAGGGGTGCATGGTAACGAAAGGCTCTTCCTCCTGTCGTAGATTTTGATATTGTTGGGATCACAAGAAGACCAGCATTTTGAGATCTTAGGGTTCTAGGAAGGTGGTAAGGGACAAGTAAGTCTTTAATATATGTTGGAGTATGGCCATTGATGGCTTTGTACTTAGGAGGAGTATTTTAAAATCGATTCAACTTTTAATAGGGAGCCAATGTAAAGAAGCAAGGATAGGAGAGATATGTTCATGTTTTTTAGTCCTAGTGAGTGTTCGGACCGTTGCATTTTGTATTAGCTGTAGGTTTTTCATACAAGTAGCACTACACCCAGAGAACAGAGCATTGCAATAATCAAGCCTGGAAATAATAAATGCATGTATTAATTTTTCAGCATCCTCAAAGGATAGGAACTTTATAACCTTAGCAATATTTTGTAGGTGGAAAAAAAGATGTTTTTGAGATGTGTTTTACATGACTATTTAGAGAGAGGTCCTGGTCAATAATTACCCTGAGGTCTTTTTGTGTTACATGACAGTGAAAGGCCACTTTTGGTGAAGAGGTAGAATGTTGTTCAGCTGTTTAGGGCCAAACATCATAACTTCAGTTTTACCAGAGTTTAAAGGATAGTAAAAAAAAATCATTAAGTCTTTGAATTAACTCAGATACTGTTTATTGTTTCCAGACAGTATTGATGTTCCCATTTCAAACACATTTTGATAGATATTTCTATTTCAAACACAGAGGGTCAGTATTTCAGTGAGGAGCAGATGCGCATTCGGGATCCCCTGCTGTATGAACAATACATCGGCCAGTACCTGAGCGAGGAGGAGATCCTGCAGCGCTCGCAAGAGGCTATGCAGAGAGGCACAGGAGGCCTGGCCGACCTGCTCATCGACTCCTATCAGGAACGGGTACTGCAGGGACGTATGGAGGAGCAGCAGCAGAAGGAAGATTGTGCTCTGGAAGAAGAGGAAGATGATGACGAAGACGAAAGTGATGGTAAGGAAGATTTAGATTTATCTCACTCACACACACACAGTTTAGAGAACTGAGAAGTGAGATATTTTGTTTTACTGAAAAAAATATATGTATTGTATGATCTGTCCTGTTTGATGTAAATAATATATATATAATGTTTTGATGTGAATTGTAAATGCATTTATATCACACTCAAAGCACTTCACATTCATGCACAGATGCACCACACCGGTGGCAGAGGCTGCCTGCAAGGTGCCAGCATTCATACTCATACATTCACCCACACACCAGTGGGTACAGAGGCTGCAGGAGCCTATGACCACTCAAATCACTTTCTCACTCACACACACACACACACACACACACACACACACACACACACACACACACACAGCCTGCCACCGGGAGCAATTTGGGGAATCAGTATCTTGCTCAAGGACACCCGATGGGGTCAGGCAGAGTGGGGCTCGAACCTGCAACCTTCCCGTTGCTAAACGGCACCTCTACCACCTGCGCCACCATCACCCTGATGATGATTGCTGATTTCATGATGAAATCACAAGATATTTCACTGAGATGAATGGGTGTGAGATAGTTAAATGTGATTTTTTTGTACATTTAAAGCTAATTTTCTCTAATTAGATTCTATTCTAATTTAGATCCATCGTCAAACTTTGCCCCGATTGGCTTGAATCTCCCGTGACAAAAATGATGCATTTCTCTTTGTGATCTATGCACAAGCATTTTTCCAAAACTTAAAGACTGCTGTGATTTTTGACACAAATGGTACTGAAAACTGTTCAAATAGTCTCCTCAGTTATTTGATACTATTGTGGGATCATATGACAAACTTACAGCAAATTCAGTCTAATGCTGAATGTGCTACAAAGAGACCCTTTGAATGCTTGCCATTGTAGTTAATTAAAACATCATGTTTATTTTAATGAATACTTCCAACAACAAAAAATAGCCAGAGTCAGGAACAACAATAATGTACAAGTCACTGCTGATGCTGAAGCTTGAGGAGTTTCTTATATTTGACTTTATTCTCATGGTATTGGTCTTGTCAGTGCATGGCTGTGGTGGAGGGGAGTGGGAGCCTAATGCCCAGGAGAAGGCCATGCTCAGGGAGGAGTTCCTCAGCCAGATGCACCAGCGATTCCTGGAGGGCAAAGACAAAGACTTCAATTACAGGCAGGTGTCCACCTCACCTATGCAAAAAAAAGTATTAGAGGTCTTGGTCCCATACTGTACACTGAAGTTTTCATGCTCGCTTTAAAAGGTTACATGGTTGGTTTAAAACTGATTCACTTCTTCAGATGTTTCTGAGATTTAATATTCAATCTAATTTCAGTGAGGTGGATGACAACCCAGATTATGACAACCTGGACATTGTGAGCCGGGATGCCGAGGAACGCTACTTTGATGAAGACGATGAAGAAGAGGAAGAAGAGGAAGATGAGACAGACATGATACAACAATGACCTGAAGTCCATTAATATGATCCACGATGAAGGTTCTTGTCCTTCGTTCACCTTTCCCGACTATTCAGTGTACACAAAATGCATATAGAAAAAGAAAACAAAGAAAAAGCTGTTTTGTAAATATGTTTGAGTTTTTGCAATTAAAACAACAAAAAAATGGTTCATTTGTGCTCTTTTAAGTGGTAATCCTCTGTTCAGCAGTAGACAAGATTACTGCCTACTTTTGGGCATAGCTGCAGCAGAGGCTAGTGTAGGCCACCTAAAAACAAACAGTTGTCTCTGATGGATATCAGCTTTTCTTCATCTAAATAGAAGGCCTTTCATGATTCATTCAGCAAAGTCACTTGATAACTTAAGGGATGGAAATCAACTCATTGAAATATGCAGATATAGTCATTGTACAGTCCTACTTGTATTTGTTTACTGGCTACCCGAAAATGAATGTTTTAGCATGGTAAATATGACCGAAATTATCTGGAGTTGTTTAACTGTTGATGAACTATAGAGATAAGGTCTTGTCAGCTGAACTGTGCATATTTATCTAGTCCAAATTTAGTGGCTGCAGTAAAAAAAGGCCCATAATTGAACAGCGGCTAACTCATTGAACTTCCATATTAAGCGTTGTATGAAAGCCCTCGGAGTCTGGTCATTCCAAGGCCTGACTCACTGTTTGGAAGTGACCTCTACTGTCAGATGCATAGTTCTAAATGAGAGGTTTAAGCCTCAGTCTTCAGAGAGCTGTGAACTCATGTTAAAACTAGCTTACACCAGGCAGACTTCAGTTACCTCGATGCTGACTTACTGCTCCTGCTTCCAGTGGCTCTTAACGCAAACAAACCGGTCTGAGGACATCGGCCTGTTGTGCGCAGGACAGATTAAGTCTCTTAAGACTTAAGACTGAAGGAGACCTAAAGAAATGAGCCAGCAGGTTTAGAGAGTAAATACTTTATTAAACATTCAACATTCTGTATTAGCATCACTAGGTCTCAAATTAAAACTCTACAAAAAAAGGTAAAACTAAATGGAAGTTCACAGGGTAGATATGCCAGCTTACATGTGTAAATGTTAATTTTTATAAATCAAGGCCAAAATAAACATGTACACAAACACAAACGACTAATGAAACGGTTACATTAGTGAGGTCCCTTTCAACATCTCATCAAATCTTAGATAACAGAAATAATGAGATTCAGAATCCTTCATCTACCGGTTGTGAACACTTACGTGTGTACCTCGCTGAACAACGCAAGTCCTTGTGACGGGTATTTTTTTTTTCCATTTAGTGGTCATCTAGATACATTTTCCACCCTCAAATGCCATAAAAAAAAAGAAAAAAAAAAAAAATCACTTGAACGTTTCCTTTTTGTCATCTCAAAAGAAATGCTGACGTGGAATAGTTGTATCAAATAACAATTATATAAAAGGTCCAAAGACTGCCTATACAATACAACCTCTTGTGTTTTTACTCGTCAAACTTTGACTGGGCCTACTCCATGTAAATCACTGGAGCTTCCACTCCTTGAAACACTTCCCTCTCTCTCTCAGGCAACAGACTTCTCTCCACAACACCGTGGAACTGGTACCTTCATATTCGCCATTCAAACACATCGCTTTATAAAACCATAGTGTTACAAATGTCTAGTTTTCTACATGCCAGTGATATATCTACAAAATATAAAATATCAATATCATAAGCCATATAAAATAACACTATTGGATATTGCATCATTCGTTATTAGTTCCTTCATATTGTGTTAATACTGTGACGTGAGGGAGGGGTAAATCAGATATGGACACAAGCATTACACCTCCAAATGCACAGAGTTCACCTTGATAATGAGCACCTTTCTCACCTTCAACATATTTCACAGTTAACTGCCAGAATTATTTTACAATGGCAATATGGTAATATGAAAATATTAAAAAGAACGAGGAAAAAAAAAAAAAAAAATTCAACCATTTCGATCAAACCCACAGGGTCCATAACCACAGCCCTCTGATGGTTATCCGAATGCATTCAGACACCAATCGCAGTTACCACAGAGGCAGGGGAAAAAAAAGAAAGAAAATCATTGGAGAGCTGTCTTATCAAGATGGCTGAGGGTAAACAATTCATACAGGCCACAGTTCATTTCCTTGTGAAAGCACAGCAATCGGTGTTCGGCGGCTCGGGGAACCGCCACTGCTCGGGGGAAAGGAATGTTCAAAAGCAAACAAGAATCAAATTCTGAATGGGTGGTCAGTGCAGACATCCTGACTAGCCGCCGTTACCTGGGCATTCTGTCCTTGTGCAGTTATTGGTCCGTCTAGTTGTTGACCAACTGGAACATAGTGGTTTTTAGTGTTTCTGCTCTGAGGGGCAATGAGATGGGAGAGGCTAGATGTAGCAAGTTGGGTGGTGGTGGCGGGGGAGAGGCATGGGTGGTGGACAGTGTTTTGGCATGAGGGAGGGTGTGTGCAACATCCATCCTCATTCTCACGCTCCCTTGAAGACACTTATCTGGTGCAACTTCAGATTAGAAATCCTTGGAGTTTTCTTTCCGTCCTTTTTTTTTCTTCCGACAAGCTCAGAATATTGCTGGAAACTCCATTGAGGTCGGTCCCTCCCATGAAATTATCCTACAAAACAAGAGAGTCTTCATTAAATCTTAATTTGGGGCTTTATAACACAGATTACATCATTACAAGGCGCCTGTCTGAAATTACACAAGAGTCAAGCTGACCTCAAACCATGCTAATAAATGTGCAGGTAACTGCAACATCCATCCACCAGGGGGCATCCAGCAGAGAATTTGCAGCCATGGAAAAGTAAAAAAGGGTTATCCATTCTGTGCTTAAATGTTCAGGATATATGTGCACATAGTCTGTCTCTCTCTCTCCCTCTCTCTCTCTCTCCCCCCTTCACACACAGCTGAGATTTGAGATGAAACATAGGCAGATAGGAGACTGAAAGAAGGAGAGGTGAGAAGGCGGAACAGTAGACACAGATGCCCTCCTCTCACCCTGCACGCCTAGACAGGAATGCAGCCCTCACTAGGCGTCCGTTTGATGTTATACCATCCATCCACCTCCTCTGAGTTACAAGCAAAACAAAGACAACCAGTGTGTGTGTGCGTGCATGCACATTACATGCTCACTTGCTTTAAAGAACCTACATTACAGGAACATTTTTTAAGCAGAAAAACAAACTGAAATACAACCAACATGAAATGTGACCAAGAACATGTGGTACATGCTCTTAATTGAAAAAATCCACCACAAGATGGCACCTACTCAAATTCCACAATAGCACCACAATTAATAATTGGGTTAGGTTTATGCATTCTCTGAACTAGTCTTCCACAGTGTGCCCCAAGTCCTGCCACTCCCGAAAGACAGACAGAGATAGACGGTCCTTAAAACAAACACACAAGCCTCCTCTACACAGGCGAAACTGGCAAGCCGTAGATAAATGGCTGCATTTTCACATGAAATCACCCCAGTTCCTCGGTTTGGAGGAGTTTCCTGGCCGAGTCATCACCATCCTCCTGAAATCTCTCAGTTCAACTAAGACTGAAACTCTAGACTGTTGCATCCCAATTTCAGACAGAATCTTAACATCTAGGGCTTGACACTCACTGCTAAAGTAATACATTACGGTAATGCAATACAGACTCACACACTTAAATGCAAGGGTTTAGGGGTGTCCCACTATCAAAACTGTGTGAGGGCAAAGTTGCACCACTTCTGAACCCTTTCCTTAAGTCACCCTAAAGCATCGCATGCAGACTTTGCTGAAGGTAATTTAGCCACAGTCTGTAGCGTCATGTGAAATACTGGAGAAGCGCGAAAGTGTAAAATAAATAAATAAACAAATAAACTAAAAGCACCTGTAAACAATTTACAATTACCAAGAAATGGAAACATGGTTGCAATGTGACTTTAGTGTTGTTAACTGAACTATTTCTCGGTGAGCCCTCACAGCCTTGCAAACTCATTCACTAACTATCAGTCTGTGTTCGTTGATTGGACAGGTTAAAATGCCTCATGAGACGACAAGCTCAATGGGATCAAATCCAGACTAGCAACTGTAGGGAGATGATAATCAAGCGGAAGTGCAAGGAAGGCATAGCCAGGCTAGTGGAAACCCTGAGAGAACCAGCCATGGGAGGCCAGATCTGCTCAGGCTGAGTGGTTTTCTGCAGGTCAGTTCTGCAAGACAAACTCACCAAGGGCTTCCTCCTTCTCTCCCTTTCTCCGTCCCGGCTTAGTTGATGAGGATTCCAGGAGGCCGGGCATCCTCCTCAGTGATGTTTCTCCGGTTGTTCTCAGCCTCGTCCACAGTCCTATGACAAATGCATAACATAGCAAGTCAAACATTGGAGAAAGCCCTCCAAGAAAAACCGACCAATAGGGTGCTCTGAACTGGGTTGGGGGGGGGGGGGGGGGTCCTTACACTAGGAAGTCCTTCACATCTTCCACAGTGAGTTCTCCAGTTGTGTCGAGAGTGATGTCAGCACTGCTGTTCGGGGAATCCAGCGTTGTTGAGTGTAGAGCATTATGCAGTTCATCAACCATCCCTGAGAGCGAGCAAGCACGAGCACACGCACGCATATGCACACGCAGGCGCGCACACACACACACACACACACACACCACACACACACACACACACACAAGCATGCGTGCAAAAGAGGAAAATATGAAGACATAAGGTCACTCCAACCATTCTAATTAAGTAGTGGTCATTCTCCTAGTCACAAATCTGTTATACAACTTACCACATTCACAAACACAATACTCAAGACATTACAAAATCCAAAAGCGTGTCTCTCCAGCCCACATTATTTAGTCCATTTTGCCATTATTAACCAAGAAAATAAATTGCATCCAATTACTGGTAGTTTACCAGTGCCTGTTTTTTTTGTGGTCTTAAAGATGTTTCCCTTGCCGTTGCTATGGTTACGATGGGCAGCTTTCATTGATTTATGCAGAAGATCACAGGAGAGCAGAGTGAAGAAGAAATGGAAATAAAAGAAAAACAGTTTTCCCCTTTCCTATTTTTCTGTTTGTTTTTTTTTTGTTTTTTTTCAGGAATGTGTTTTTGCTCATTTGTTAAGCTGTACCTTCGGCCTCTGCTACGGACTTGTGCTCGCCAGTGGCCTGCTTCTTATGAGTCCCGTTCGCGTGAGGTGGGGCTGTTGTGCCGTCACTGCAAATATCCCACAAAAGACAAGCCACATTATTACCCGAAGATGAAATAAGTCACAGAAAGTCATGGCTTTACACATCACTGTGGAGCAATGTCGGTTAACAGCCCGAGGGTTAAGAGGAAAACCAAAAATGGAACCAAAAACACATAAAACAAGAAGCAGTTCAGATGTTCTCAATAACATTCAGAAATTGGCCACAGTAAACGAAACCCCGCCGGTAGTCAGAGCACACAATACTAATGGCAAGATCTCAATTAATACATTTCTGACTTAACCATTCTCCTCATTTCATTTATTTTGACATGTACATATACGTTATTAATGACAGGCCATGCAACAATGCACTTTACTGACAAATCCTAATGGTGTGTTGAGTCTATTTGCCTTGTACTTCTATTCACATCAGAGGTGACCACTTTCTAAATATAATTTGTGCTATTCTTGTACTGAACATACCAACAGGTACCTGGCAAGCATGGCCATTTGGTTGCACTGATTTAACGGTTCTGATAACATCATGCAATTAACAGTCTCCCTGATAGTAAGCTACAGCCAGGGGTGCAGAGAGTTCACTACTTTCCCCTTTCCAGCCAGCCAAAACCCCACTAATGGCTATAACCAGGTTTTAAGGTGAAGTGGAGGTGTTGGTTCTTTACCTGAGTGCAGAGGGCTCGAGAGGTCGATCCACTTCCACCCGACACAGAGGTTCCGTAATGACCCGCGCCGACAATGAGAAACGTTCATACTCCGATGGCGAGATCAAGTAGAATCCTAAGCACAAGCACAAACACACACACAAAAATCGCAATTACATGACAAATACCTTACAATATGTTCACCTCAGTATATATATATATGAATCCAAGCCTTTCTATCAGTCCTTCATTGAAGAAAATATTAATACAAAGTACCAGTCAGTGTCAGTAACCATCAGAAATGCAATGAATGGCTCACTGAATGGGTTCTTTGTGGATAATGAACAGGTGTCCATTTCCTCAAAGCATAGTTGCTATTTAAGTTAGCAACTTTGTTTGTTGCAGTGCAATTGTCCATTGCCAACCAATTTAGTTACTAACTGGTTAGCGTCTCTGATCCTGGGAAACGGACGCCCGATCTACTCACCCTGGCCTGTCTTGGTAAACACACAGGAGGCGATGCCACTGATGTCCTCCTTGCGGATGCAGTCGTAGCGCACCTGCGGCCGTAACGCCGGCACATTGAACACGTGGATGTCGCCCAGGTTGGTCAGGCACACCAGGCCGTTCTCCGAGTAGTCGTCCGACGCCGTGCTGGCAAAGTTGGCCAGCGCCACCTTCCTCACCCGGCAGCCCTCGTGCGCCGTCAGCTTGAACTTGGTCTTGGCACTCACCTTAGGCAGCATGAACACCTAGTAGACATCAGGCAGATACACAGACATGTTGTGAACATGTTGTGAACTGTAACTTCAGCATTGAACCAAAAAACTAATCCCTTCAATGTGCTTCTGAGAGGGCATAACATAATACACTTAAATTCACCACCACAGTAAATTACAGGTACTCATGTGTTACTCATATTTGAAAGGTCCTTGTTTGGCAGATGCTATTGTAAATTAAAACTAGCCGACAGGAACGCATCAGTTCCCAAATTAAATACTGACTGGAGAATGTCTTTCTTTGTGTGTGTGTGTGTGCGCGCAAGTGTGTCCACTCACACATAAAGTCTATTCACTTACACATCACCTTTGACTGAAATACACCATGCCACTGTTGAATAAATAACAGGAAGGCACGGTCACTTGCAAAAAGCTGCAGTATTTGGGCCACTAAAGCCTTAAGGGCTTTGTTGGAGCTCACCTTGAACTGCTCCTCAGAGGCAATGAGCACCGAGTGGCTACCCTGCATGTCCGGGGCCTTGGCCAGATCCCTGGAGACCTCGTATGGCTCAGGCAAGGGGTTCCCTCGGCCGTCCAGCACGGCGATGGAGACGACAGGTGCCCGATGCATCAGCTGGATCTCCTTACCCAGCAGGGCTTCTACGCTCTGCTCTGAGAAACGCTCCTGAGGTGGCACCTCCAGCGCGTATGCGTACACCGAACCCGAGTTAGTGCCGGCCCACATGGTAGGGCCATGGTGGGTTCCTGCAACAGCACAAAAGAAACAAACATACCAATAAACCACACAAGCTCAAAGATCAGGTTCAAGAGCATCAGTTATTACAAAACACGATCTCTATTTTTTAGTTTATGCTGGCCACAATTTAGGGCAGGGGTCAAGGCAACCTTTTTGACGTAGTGCCAATAAGAAATGGTCTTGTTTCTTTGCATGCCAATCAACAGACCAATATTTTGTTTTTATTATGCATAAATATGACGCCACATTTCCAACATGAAAATATGTTGGAACCGCTCTGGCTGGATGCAAAGCACATTTTAGGAACATGCACACTACAAGCTGACTAACTGGAAGCCCAATCACTCATTTGGGATTTGTGCGATGTATTTTTGTTTTAGCCAAGTAACAAAACTAACAACTAACGGAGTAATGTCTAACAGTCAGGTTACCCTGCCCTTTAATAGGCCTACGATGGTCTCTCTGTCCTTACAAATTATTGCAGAAAAACAGAAAATTTACTGAAAGCACCAAAACTATGTTTTTAAACTGGCAGTGGTGGTTCTGTTCATGTAGCCTACATTTCAAAAAAGTTCCTAGCAAAATGTCAGTCATTTGGTTCGATTTTGTTCCGTGGACCATTTCAAAGCCTTGAACTCTGAATGCTTGTACGTTTGATTGACTTGTCATTTTGTGCCGTCTCAAAATGAGGGTGGATATTGGAGAAACACAACAAAACGTTCAAAATACAACAAGCACACAGCTCTTCTACCCATAATATCCAAGAGGGATATGCCCGAATGCCCAAACCGCCAGGACTATTTTGCCATAACTGCTGTGCAAACTGAACAATTTTTGGCCCAGCTGCTGCGCTGAGATTCGTTTCTTGGAACAGTGCATGCCAGGGGTTGCCGACCCCTGATGTAGGGCTATGTTGGGATCCTGCTGTATGAATTGCAACAAACGAGCATGCTCGCACACTTTCAGAAATTAGGTTCCAGGACATCAATAACCATAACTTGCACATGATATTCCCCAAGCCATAAAAATAGCACCCTGGGGACTGAGAATTGAGAAATAGAATGTGCACATATTCAGACTTTCATTCACAGGCCCTAAAAACTGAATAAATAACACATGTTTGAGTAAACTCTCTGTTCATTACTCCCTCACACAGACACACCTGTTATGCTCTAAAAACCTCATGTTGAACCTCATTTTTGGAAAACTTGATTCTTGGCACTTGATTGGCTGCTGGATTCTGTAAATATTTAACCAGAAACCAGAGCTCTGACATAAAGATAAAACGTTTAAGCATTGCAGATAACTTTCATACCCTGCATTGACAGTATGTGCTATTCCATTTCCCTTTCTAACTGTTTCCCCCTAAAACACACACGCACGCATGCACGCACCACAAACACACACACGTACAAACACACACACAAACACACGAGGAGTGGATTCAGAGTGGAATGGAATGATGAAGGGCAAGACGGACTTCTCCCAACCCCTCCATCTGTGAAGTGTCAGGCATGAGCCTCAGAGGAGTTCTCTGGGAGGCAGTGGTGGCCAAGCAGCTTCAACACGGCTCTGTATAGCCGAGCTCTGAGCTTCTCCAGCAGCCCAGCACATCCCAGTCCAGCGCAGCCCCGGCCCCTATACTCCGCCACGGACAACGCAGCTGTTTCTGGAAGCCCCAATCCTCCCCCTGACCCAACCCAGTCCCTGAGAGTGAACTCTGGGGAGGGCCGCGGCTCAACGCAACCTAAGTCTCTTCACACCCCCATATCCTCTCTACCCGCCCTGACCTCCCTGAGCGTCACTTTTGCAGTGCACCTCTAGATTTACTGTCTACCGCAACAATGAGCCATTGTTGCCTTCGGGAGTCCCGGTGGACCCCGGCTTAAAGTCTCCAGATGCAATGGGATGCTTTAGAAAGAGAAACTAACTTTCTAGTGTGTGATTAAAAGACTGGTTCCAGACCGAAGTACTACAGTCACAAATACAAGCTTGTGATTTGTCCTCAGTAGACACATCAATGTCTGCTTGTAATACTGGCTGCTACTCTGGACTCCAGTCTTTCCAGGGAAAGTTCCAGAATGGTTTTCTGAGGCCACCTACAAACCTTCCACTCATCCAGCTGCTTTGCATTCACTGACTGCATACATGTCATTCTTAACACCATAGTTCTCTCACAAGAGAACTGTGAAAGAAATATTTGTTACACTTCAAGCTAAAAGACTGAATGATACCAAAATAAAATCCCAAAGAAAAAGACTGTTTAATTTACTAGACCAGAGAATATTCTACTGACCTCCAAGTGATGGTGTGCATTTCCAGAGCAAAACTGAAAAATCCCACAGAAAAAGGCTATGCTATTCAATCTGCTGAACTAGAGGATACTGTACTACACTCCAAGTGATGGTGTGCATTTCCAGAGCAAAACTAAAAATTACAGCGTTCACATCTGTTTAATATCAGTAATTTGAGCCGACTCTGACAAGAGGAGAAAATGTGATCACTTAGGACTGCTACAACCATTCGTCTGACCCTTGAAAATAGTCCTACACACACACAGTGTCGGTCTCTTGCTTTTCCCCTTTAGCTTTGTGATAAAATCTAGAATTTATTGAGGAAAAGCAGAGCAGTCTTATGGAAAATGTTATCGCTTGACCACAACTGCATTTCAAGAATGACTAGATGTTTCATTACCATCATTTCTACACAGCCACCTAAATGAACAAAGCACAATGACATAAAAAGAATTCCATTCCAAGGAGCAGTTAAAATACTCCTCAAAAAGAGAGAGAGCTTTCACCAGTTTGTAAACCAGCATTATAAACTTTTCCCCACAGCCATCACTAACTGCCTGCCTGCCTGTCTGCAGTTTCTTTGACCAGATCACACTGACACTGGCCCAAGTAGTCAAGGCCCACTGACAGGCGAGCACACACCGTCTAATGAGAAACTGAAGGGGGTGTCAAATTCATCTGTGCAGCTGCAGAGCTGGACCAGAGACTTGACACTCCTCAGCCGTGTCCACATGACTCACGCCTCATAGTGCAAGAGAGGTGAGAGAGAAGGAGGAGGGGGCGTGGGGGGTGGAGGACGACACAAACAGAACCACATGTGAAGTGGAAAGGCTGCAAGGACATGTATAAAAATGGTTAAGTTTTCATAAAGGTAATATACCCCTTGAGAACCGTAAAACTTTTACAGGTCTAACATACCAAAGATAAAGCCTACACTCATTCCATATGAGAAATAAAAACACATAACACAGCATACCACAGACAGTACCCAAGTCGCAGAGAAACATTTGTTAACGCTTGCAACAGCCCCCTCTTTCCAGTCAGCAGGGAATGAATTTGCTTACACTGTGCATTTTGAGAAGCCTATGCGAGGCTGGTGCCTTCAGCCAGGATGTTTGTACTGCTATAATGCGCTTATAGAGAAGTCTGCCAGAACGTCAGCAGAGTTCGTGTGTATGACTAAAGACCTAAAAACATTTCCTGAAACACATCACCTCAGGCTAGAGGCAAAAGTGGTCTGAACCACTCTGGCTGAACTTCTTTAATCCTTCTGTTTTCATGATCAAGTGACCCGTATGTTCAAATTCATTCTGATGAAATGTTTGTAAACTCTACAGGACTTTATAAATAAGAATAGAAGTTGTACTAGGGTCTATATTGGGCTTCATATTTTGTGCTTGTGAAATAACATGTGATTAAATGCATAGAGAACAATCTACAGAAATTATATGGTGCTATAGACTGAATGTATCCATCAGTATTCATCATCCATCAGCATCCTTACATTGTCCTTAGTGCTTCATTCATGTTTGAGTGGAGCGGTGGAGACCATGTCTTACCGTCTCTGAGGTATGTGTCTGCGAAGCAGAGGCAGCGCACCACCCCTGAGAGCGAGTCGTCAGCGGAGCGTGGTTCAATCCTCCTCTGCACGGGGGCCACCTCGTCCTGCTCAGCCAGCTGGGCATTCGCCTCCTGAACCTGAGGGCAGAGGAGGGGGAGGTAGGGCGTGTTCATTCCAACCCAAAGGAATTACCGAGCATTAGGCCTCTCCTTACACAAGGGACCACCAGGATGGAAGCAGACAACTCAGTCAGTCATCAACTTATATAAACATTAACAAAATATAACAACAACAACCACAAAAAGTAAACATTTTAAATAGAAAAATGTTCATAATACAGTATTCAATCTGATTTTCCAAAACTGCCATTAGAATGCACTTTGATCCATTTCTTTGGCTACATGCCATCACTAACTGTAAACTGAACCACAAATTCATCAGTACAATGGCAAGAGCTGTGCTAGTAAGTCTCCTCAGACTATGGAGTTTTGCCAGACATATTAGAAGAAGAAACAAAAAAAAAAAATTAAAACTGGCTGTCCAATTTGTCCAACTACTAGAGCTGGGTGTACTGTAGATTCCTTAATAATGATGGAAAATTCTAGTAATGACATTTTCAATCAAAAAAATTCAGTTGTGACAAGTTGCCTCTGAGTGAAAACACATAAAACTTTCCCAGAATAGCTCCTTGTTGATACGGAAACCAACCACAAACAAAATGGCTGCCCCAGACCACAAAGCAAACCCATCTCAGATGGAAGCCCGCATTTAAAAGAATACTTGGTGAACGCTTCTGATTTATTGTCTGATGCTAAAAAACTCACTTTACTGGTGGGACTGTTGACAACCACCCGCTTCTTCCCAGAAACTCTGCTCTTCCGGATCCTTCTGAAGGACTGACGCAGAGACTTCTTCAGAGACTTCACTCGGGACAGTGGCCCTTCCATGGCCAGGGAGTCGTTGGGGTGCAGCGTGCATCTGGAACCAATGTAAAAAAGATGTTCCAAAAGGACAGCACAGCAACATTCCATGTTTGTACTAAACTTTCTTTAAAAAATGCCACGTGTTTCACGGTCTTGCTCTAATGTTAATGACAGCCACTGAGATGTTTGCTGCAGGGTGCCAAGGGATGGAGAGAGGAGGGATACAAAAGGCAAGTCCAACCAAACCAAATCAATTTCACTGAATTTCACAGGAAAATACTAAATGGGCCTCTTTTGCATGGAGTAATGCAACGCTCAACACTCATGACAAAAAGAGAAACGGAAAAAAAAAAAAAAACACTGGAAGAGAAAACAAAATACTTCTGCCTTTTTCCATCTCTGCCAACTAGGCTGAATTAAAATCTCCCTCACACACATACACTCTCTCCCCCAACAAGCACTTAAAACACAATCCCTCTACACACACAGACACAAACACACACACACACACACACACAGGCAGTTTGTTAGAGGAGGCCCCTGCCGTTACCTTGCCAGCACGGGGCTACGGCGGTGGTAGTCGAAGAGTCCAAAGCCATGGCTGGTACCAAAAGCGATGAGGTTCCATTCGGCGTGTAGCGTTACCGCGGTAACGGCAGCAGGAGGCATGCACTGCACCAGGACAACGGGCTGGAATCCAGGGGCAAACACCACGGAGCCTGACTTGGGCGGGAGGCGGTCGTGGCCCTTCCACGTGAAGCCCTCGCGGTCCTGTAGCAGATCCACCGTGGCCACGTCGATCATGTGATCTGACTTCTCATCGCTCAAGTACATCACAACCACCTAGCCATAGGGAGTAGCAAGAGGAAGATGAGTGGGAGATTGAACACAGTGCACTCCATTACCAAGTAAGGAGGCACATACCATAAAAGTCAACATCAGTACTATGCCTGTACATTTTTACAGACGTCCACTTTAGACGTCAACTAAAATCACCACATTTTCTAAACCTGTTCTAAGTACAGTTTTAGATTTGACCATACACCGTATATAGTTGTAAAGAAAGACAGCTTATGCACGGTTGCGAACTTACCTGTCCAGCAGTTCCAGCAACCACCAATTTGCCACTGTATTTACATAAGCAGATCTTCTGGATACCCAACCTCGGGTCATCACTGTATGGGTCAAAACAGCCCACCTAAGACAGCGCGCACACGCACACACATACAGATAGTGGTCTTAGCATAGATCACATAGCATTCACTCACATGCCTTCACGCTAGCTAACAGACACATCACATACCCCCTACTGATATGCACAGATGTGCACCATACAGACAGATCACAACCACAACATTCCAGAATCATCTCCAGAACTTGTCATGTGTCTGGTACTTGTTTACGCAATGATTTCCTCCAGTAACACATATGCTACTCCACCCTACATCATAAGGTGCAGACAGACAGATGGATGAAGAGTGTGTGTGTTTGCAATGGATGTAGATCCATACACTGACATCAACCCTGACACACACAGAGACACTGACACACACGTAAACACAGACAGCCAGCCAGACACACACACACACACACACACGTATAATGAGAGGAGACAGGAAGGCCTGGGTCATTAAGCTCTAAACACAGCCCCAGTGCCATCCTGGGCTGGAATGTGCTGCATCGTCTGCTGAGACCAGCGACTGAGTGCAGTTTCAACAACCAACAACCAGCCACTCAGACAGCCAGCCAAGCAACCAACCAACCTGCTTTTAATTAGGGAAGAAAAACGGATGGGGGGGGGGGGGGGCAAGGAAAATTCTAGTGTGAATCCCATATGCTGCGTAAGCCATACAAGAGTGCTAGAGAGTGCCATTGCTTTCTGTGGAGAAAGAAGTAGGGAGTGGTAGATTTTAAAAGGAGGAAGGCCGACAAGGCACGTGTATGTGAAACCATAGATGGGCACCCTTCAGTTACTCTACTATACTCAGTGGGAAATGACAGTGAACTTTTACTTGCGTAAAGATTAGTCGGGTGGGTAGAATTACACTGTCAGAAACAAAACAGTGCATTCAAAGTATGTCACAAAAATTATGCAATTTGAGCCCCTAGTACATATGCGTTTGTCTGAGCTGCAGGCAAAATCTGTATTCAAATACAGATTCCTTGTGCAGCCTCCATTGGAAAGTGCATTTTAACTTAAAACTGCAGATCTTGGAGTAGACAAACAGACATATCGATCAGAAATCAATAGAACACGCACATAGATTTCCGTACAGCTCACTTTCATCCGACAGAGACACAGAGGTTATGCTGGACGCTTACCTTCCTGAAAGGGGGCCACTCCTCCTCCCCGGCTTGGGTCAGGCTGTCGTTGTGGTCACAGTCCGTCTGGAAGATGTTGGCAGTGCTCAGTTTGTACAAGGGTTTGAGAGACACACCTGAGGCATCCCAGAAACGCACTGTGCCATCCTCATGACTGGAAACAAGACAGCGGGCAAAGAGATTACAGTGATTGAGAACTTGTGTGTGAGTGTGTGTTTCAGTGCCTCAGTGCATGTCTGCAAAATGCACACACAGACAAACAACAGGAATTGATGACTACGGGACTAATTATAGCTTAAAATTGACAGGCAATCAACTTTTCTCTTCTCATATATTCACACATACTTCATATACACATCTTAAACGTCCATCTATTTCTTACCATTCCTGTCTCTCCACCCACTCACTCACTCTCACACGCACAAAGCACTCACCCTGTCAGTAGGAGCTCCTTTTGTTTTGGCTCGGGTGCCAAGCTCTTGCCTCCGCATATCGGCCAGTTCTGAACATGAGACCAAAGGGGTTCGGTCATTACCTTAGCCATCAATCTAACTGCATTAGTGAAAATGTTGATAAGCTCAAACAAATCACCCTGTGGCATACGTCAAATCTAGTTGGAAAAAAAAAACAAAAAAAAAAACTAAAGTTTCACAGGAAGCTGGCTCATGTTTTATTGACAACATTTCAAGTACTAATGGATGTTGTTGGGTGGTGGGTCCAACGTGCCTTCGGCACCTGACACATGTTACTGGGGCTTGGGCCTTCCTGCCAATTTCACAGAGAGAGAGAGAGGGAGAGAGTGGAGCGCTTTCACCCTGAGTTCAACCCCCGAATTAAACCTCGAAATTGGCCGCACTTACATTGACCAAGGCAACAACAAAAAAAAAAAAAGCTAGGCAGCAAAACTGGGACTGTGAAAGCAGGAGTCTTGCCAAGGCTGTGGGTTCACTTTCCCGAAAGCAACAACAATGTTAACGACTACGTTTTCAGCTTGACTACTCCAGATTAATGAGGTTACTGAATTATAGCATCAATCCTTAGCTTTGTCATGTCAATTCTTCTGGAAGAGACTTCTAAACAGAAGGGATCGTCACAAATGACAGGAAAGCAAAGAATACTTCAAAATACAAATCATTAAATAAATAATGATAAAAAACTCTTATAGAACTGCCAAACAGCTGTTCATGATTTTGTAGATTCACTACATCGGATAGGATTTGGGAAGAAAATATATACTCTGTAGCACACTTAAATGCCAACTTGCTGAGAACCACACTTGGGAAGTGTGTGTGTGTGTGTGTGTTGTGTGTGTGTGTGTGTGTGTGTGGTGTGTGTGTGTGTATTTGCACTGGAGGGGGGTTGGGTAAGGAGACTGGTTTCCATACCACGGGTGTCTGCTGGGGGCACTGCTGCTGTTGCCCGGCACTGATGATCCTCTCCCAGAGCCGCGTGGGCACGTTGGAGATGTGGTAGGAGCACGTGATGGCCGACGAGTGCAGGGGTGCCAGGTACGGACAGGGGATCGTCGGCCAGCCGGGGGTCACAAGGTCAATCACCACCAACTCTTCTTCCAGGAGGACCACCAGGGCCGTGGGGTCATCAAACTCTACAAGAGCAAACAACCCACACAACACACAAACAGATAAGGAGAAAATCCATTACTAAACATGACTAAGGCCAGGAAGATATGAACAGATCTACTGTAAAACACAGAGCATACAGGTAAATAGCACAGCTTGCCTCATCTGAAATGGAAGGAAAAAGAATAAACAAACCATCTCTAAGCTTTGTGTGCTGATGTAAAGAAGGACAGTTTCGGTTTAAAGTGTGTGTAAACAAGGCGATACTGGAGCACTACCCACCCTTCTGGGGATCTATGCAATGGATGGTGAAGAAGTCAATGACCCGGGAGGTAAAGTCCAGCGTGACGTGCGTGCTGTCCTGCAGGATGGTCAGACAGTGCCGATCTCCATAGCTCGCCCGGGGCATGCCTCCACTGAAGAGCACCAGAGGAGCCCTGCGGAAGTTTCCGGAACATGAAAAAAAGGACACAAAGGGAGATTAAAAGATTGTGACCTTGATTAAGAAAATAATAATAAATATGGATCCTGGTCATGTCTTCAAATCTTTGACACAAACCCTGATTCTGTTGTTCTCCAGAGGATCTTGTTCACAGCTTTACATGGAAATGGTCCTGGGGGAGGGAAAAAAAAAAAAATCTTCTTATTTTATTTTAACTCTCTTTCATTAGAAAGAAACACAGCCCAAAGCCCTGGCAGATGCGGCACCATACTATGGCAAAACAAAACAATGGACATTAAAACAGGGAAACTCTGTGTTAAGCTCCTTCGGCTTCCGTAAACAGCCCATCAGCTAATTGTGAAAAGGCCATTTAGGGTTTATTTGGACTTTTACAAGTCTGGGCTGAAAAAAAAAAAAAAATTAATAGACTTTTCTTAACCAGCCAAAGACACTCGTCTGTACTTTTAAAAGTACATATCCTGTCTCCGAGTGAGTTAAAACAACCACTTCACTGAGGGCAGCGGATACCCATGACCATAAAATACCAAGGATCCATTATCGGAATGATCCAGCCTTGCTTCAATGGAAGAAAAAAAATGCTATCGTTATGGCTGGCAGAGGGAAAGGAAGAGAGAGGGAGGAAAGTGCCACGCACCGTAGGGTATAGTGGAGGTGGCTGGCTGACTGACGCACGGGGTGGCACTGCTGACAGGCCACACCATGTAGCCACCGTCGCTATGGGAACTGACGAAGGAGCTCCCTGTCCGTTCCCACATCAAGCTCTCCAGCTGCTGATGGGGCCATAGAAGACAAACAGACATCAGCACTAGCAAGTACACACACACACACACACACACACACACACACACACACACACACACACACACACACACACACACAAACACACAAACACACAAACACACACACACCCCTATTCATTCCTCTAATGGGGGAAAAAAAAAAAAAAAAAAAAAAAAAGTCTAGCATCTGACAGAACAGACCTTTCTGCTTCAGCTGGATTGACAGCACCGACCTTTCTAGATCTCTTGTCTGGGAGAGAAAATGCTCAGGGGCCAAGCAGTGAGTGTGTGTGCTTTTCCTGAAAGGCCATCAAATTTATCATTTTGAAAGAATGAATGAATAAAGAGACCCTACAGATTTTAAGACTTCTCCTAGTCCATGATGGGCTCTGGGGTGGGGAAACTCACTTCTCATGAGCTTCTCTCTCTCTCTCTCCAAGTAGCATGGGGGCACTATTTGGTAAGACACTTGTTTTTAGTTTAAAAACAAAATATTTTCCTTTCTTCACACTCAACAAAGAGCATAAATGTGTCTCGGTTGGGTGTTGGAGAGGCGTCTGTGCGCGCACACAAACACACACACACACACAATGAGGTTATATTAAAGGGGAGAGGGGGGAAATAAAAAAAATAATAAAAATAAATAAATAAATAAATAAATAAAATCTCCACCTGCTTTCCCAGGAAGACGTTGTCGGCATGCCGCGAGTCCATGCCCCACAGGAGCACCAGGCCTCGGCTGTAGCCGATGAGGATCTTGTCCGGCTGCTGGGGATGCTCCTGCAGAGATTCCACGGGCCCTAGCGACTTCCCGTGTTTGTAGTCCTCAGGAACGCTGCAGGAGAGGGGAACGCCATTACTCACAGCTCAGGGAGAGACGGATGATACACAGCCTCAGAATAATAAACAAACCGGTACGAAAAAAAAACAAACCCACAGGCACAGGACGAACACAGAGGGGTGTTTTTTTTTTTTTTTATACAAAAACAACCTGAATGAACCAATCAAGTGCATACTTTAAAAGACAACCTATCAGACTTAAAGTGTCATTCACTCAGTTACTCTCTCACACACACACACACACACACACACACACACCACACACACACACACACCACACACCACCACACCCACCACCACACACCACCACACCACACACACACACACACACACACACACAGGAAAGGAATATCAAGTCTAACTCACGTACAATCTCTGTATCGCCAACACGAACACACACACATACACTTTAGGGAAGGGAATAACTATTTTGACTCTTGCACATCCTCCATTTCTCCATCCCTTGCTTACACACACACACAACACACACACACACACACACACACACACACACACACACACACACACAGCTGTGCATTAACAAACAT
>PYXC01000631.1:805000-922500 GCA_015244755.2 Tenualosa ilisha | reverse complement strand
TCTGTGTGACTGTGGCAGTGTCTTTGTGCAGGCCAGTGAATTCCACTCCTGGGGCTCCATAGCTTTGGGTTGCAAGTTAAGGAAACTTCAGGCAAACATTAAAGACTTGGTGTGGTGTCCACATTCTGAATAAACACTTCCTTTGAAACTCTGCTGAGAGCATAACACTCACACTCTCAAGAACATAACTAGGAAGAAGGCAGGTGACTGGTGTGACTAAAAACAAGTACAAGTACATAAAACATCAAAACACAAATGTTCCCAAAACAGTGATGAGAACGAAGATCTCCAAATATAGATAATGACTACCATCACATTCTGATCACACAGACAGACAGTGACTCTCTACACAAGAATTTTCGGAAAAAAAAAAAAAAAAACTTGAAATAAGGCCAAGGGATCCACAGGCACCGATTACAGTGAATCAGCTAATGAGCGAATGGCCGACACAAAACTGACAAATCTGGAAATGAAAAGTAATTGTCTTAAACTGCACTTATGGGAATTTCTACAGCTGCGCTCCCACTAAAAATGCAATGGTACACAGTGTAATCCTCCCATTCACCCAAATGACTCTCATTCGATCTGCTTGTCATTCCCAAGCAAAAAATAAATAAATAAAAAATGCTATAACAAAACCAGAAATTGGAGACAGCGCATTTGCATTGAGTGTAAAGCGACTAATGCACGCTTGCCAGTTAAAATCAAGCAGGCATTGTTAATGCTGTATTGCAGACTGATTCAGCTCACAGGCATTTCAGGGGTTGGGAGGTTAAAGAACACGATGGCTTAGCAACAAACCTGGGCAAGTCAGCTCAGAGCTTTGCTTGGAGAAGGAAACTTGAGGGCTCTACCAAGGAAGTTTTATCATATGAAACACCCCCCAGGATGGACATCAAGTCAGAGGTAATGTGTGTTTCTAAAGATTGAAATGTTTGATGGAATATTTGAGTTATCAGGCTAAGCCTGGATGTCAGCCTAAAACCACCCTGTTCAGCAGCTGCATGTGTGAATGATCAATCTGTCTGCTGTTAGGCCTGTAGCGATCTAGTCTGGTAAACAAGAACTCTTTACTATTTGCAAAGAGTCTGGACATTCTCAATTGGATACATTTGCTTTGCAGTGGGTGGGAACTGTTTAACCTTTAAAGATATTGGTTCAGCCTTCAATTTATGTTCACGATCTAGTAGAAGCAAACCTGAGCTTTTGGTGAGTTGTGTGACTAGCACTGTAACAAAATGTAAAACTGAGCGGAGGTACTGGGCAGCGCTAGCCTGGCTAATAGCAATCAGCTTCTGTGTATGAAACCCAAGAATTCAACTCTTCCTTGTGCCATATTCTACAAGTTGAAGCTACAACTCCATAAACCATTTACAGTACTTACAGTAATCTTTAATGATACTTTTTACACAATGACACGCAACCTACTGCACAGTACGCATCTCCCATAATGCCCCAGCAGTGGTTCACTCCCAACCTCAGCTACAACCCAACGACTCCTGGTGTGGCCGTGGAGAAATGGCCAAGACCGATATATCACTCACAACAACAACCTTAAAATACACACCTCGCCCTTTCACAAATGACAAGAGCTGTCAGAAGCCCATCTAACACTGTTGTTACGATCTTAACATGCCTCACATGAGTTCATTTTAATAGACTCCTTCCTCCTCCTCAGGTGTCCACCAATTCAAATCGTAATACCAATACTGTTACTAACACCATTACTAATAATAGGCTCAACATTTGGATTAGAGTGTGTGTGTGTGTGTGTGTGTGTGTGTGTGTGTGTGTGTGTGTGTGTTTGTGTGTGTGTGTGTGAGAGGGGGGTACAACTGTTCCAGGGAGAGTCCGCGAGAGGCACAGGCCCGTCAGGACAAGAGCCAGAAGGACAAAGCAGGGCCTGTGTTTCACTGAGAACAACAACAATGACAAGGATGAGGAGAACAACCTCATGTCAACCGTAGGGGCACTCTCCTGGCACAGAGGGCCTCTAGGCCTCTCCCAGTGCATGCATACAGAGAGAAAGAGACAGAGAAAGAATGAATGAACAAATGAAAGAAAAGACAGAGCAGCATGTAGAAAGAAAATGTAAAAAACAGGAAAAAGATAGAGAGATATGTGTTGCATGTTTGTACGGTATATTCAGATGTGACAGAGAGATCAAGTGAGCCTGTGAGTAATTGTTAGAGTGAGTGTGAGAGTTGGAGAGAGTGTATGAGAAAGTATGACTACGTGCGCAAGCACACACACAAACACACACACAGACACACGCGTGTTTGTGAGTGTACACATGATCCAGAGCTTAACACTCCAATCTAGCTACTCAGCCGTCTTGGTATAATTGGGCTTCAGTAAGCCTAAGCCTCTGTGATTTCAAAGCTCCTTGAGCGCCTTTAAAAAACGTCACAAACTCATTCTACACTCCTTTTGCCTGAGTGCTGAAAAATATAATTCTGACAAAACTAGACAAACCTCCTCAGGTGGAGCGAAGGCGGGAGAATGATGACACTCATTTGAAATAACACCCTATTTACCACTGCTCTGTACAGGATCAGGACCTTAAAAGACACACTGAAAAAAAAAAAAGAAAAAAGTATAGGCTCCACTATGAAGGGTCCTTCACACCCCATTCCTTCCACCATTCCTCTCAGATGCTCCCATCAGGCCTTCTGGTTCTCCAGAGAAACACCATCCTCCACCTCCGGGCCATTTGCTGCCTCTGCCCTTTGTTGTAAATGGTTTCATTCCCATCGTCCGTTTCTTTAAACCCGACACCAGAGTGGAGTAAACAAACACATCGTTTCTTCTTCTTTTTGCCTTTTAAGGCTTATTTATGTCCTTCTCCAGTTGCACACATATTGTGACGTGATGTAGATCATCGCTTAACAATGACTCAAGCGCTGCCGGTATGCTGCGCTGCAATACCATTGCCATTATGGGCAATGGATCATGAAAGCAGCATATTGTAAGTTTCCCTGCGTTTCCCACCCCTTTACTCAGGTCTAGCCTTACCATCGTTCCCTTCATTCATTACTCCCTGATTTGTGGTCGGAGACTTGAACAAATAATGATGACCATAATGTTTGACTTTTCAGCAAACAAGGGACCAGTCAGTGGTTAAGTAGCTGAGACGACAGGTCTTGAAATCAACAAGATAACCATCAGCGAAAGCCCAGAGCTTCTCAAGACAAGCGTACAAATGAATGATGGACCCCGGCCCTATTTTTAGTCCCTAACTAAACAAAGCCGGGGGACGGCTTTAAAAATAAATCACGACGGCCATTCTCATCTCGTGTCCTTCCACTGTTTGTTTGCCATGGACAGACTCCAGGATGGATCTTCAGTGGCTGTGTGCGTCTCCAAGCCCTGACATGGGATGTGAGGGGATGGGGTGGAGGAGTGACGACTTCCCTTTCCCCCCCTTCCTCTCCGATATTTAAGACTGCGTCACTCACTGGAGCGATAGAGCACAGACAAAATAAATGAACAGATAGGGAAGGGGGTGTGTGAGAAAGACAGAGGGGCAGCCAAAACAGGGAGGGAAAATGCAGGAGAGAAAAAGAGACAGACAGACAGAAACAGAGAGAGAGAGAGAGAAATGCTGATTGAGGATGGACAACTGATCTATAAAAGAAAAACTGAAATTGAGATGGAGTATGCAAGAGACCAAGAGAAGAGAGAAGACAGGAATGAGAATGAGAGCAGGGAATTGTGCTTGATGGGCCGGCCATGCAAGCGGTGTGAGCAACAGAGATGGTGGGACGGTGGACGTGAGGCAGGGAGGTGGAGCAGAGGCCTGGAATGTGCTGGGTGTGAGTATCAGGCAGGAAGAGCACAGAGAAACAGCTGGATGACGCTCACAGTGAAAGTGAGAGAAAGCACAAGGGAGAGGCTAAGAGTAAGTGTGTGCGTGTGTGTGTGTGTGTGTGTGTGTGTGTGTGAGAGAGAGAGAGAGAGAGAGACGAAGAAGGAAAGAGAGGGAGAGAGACTTAAAGAGTGAGTTAGTGTGAGAAAGAAGGAGCTAATTAGAGTGTGTGAGTGTGTGAGAGAGAGAGAGAGAGAGAAAAGAGTGGAGTGAGAATGGGGTGTGTGTGTGTGTGTGAGAGAGAGAGAGAGACGAAGAAGGAAAGAGAGGGAGAGAGACTTAAAGAGTGAGTTAGTGTGAGAAAGAAGGAGCTAATGAGAGTGTGTGTGTGAGAGAGAGAGAGAGCGAGAAGGGTGGAGTGAGAATGGTGTGTGTGTGTGTGTGTGTGTGTGTGGTGTGTGCGTGTAGTCCGATTCTTCTCCACCTCATTAATCACCAACAGAGCCCCACTCTTGCTTTTTTGGGGAGGCGTGCATTACTTCCCCCTGTTCCAACTTCCAACAACGCCCCCCCCCCCCACACACAATGGGAGACAAAACGACTGGCTGGAGTTCAACTCCATGTCGATTCAATATCCTCCTTTCTTTATGGAGAGGTCTGCATGGAGGGCCTTGATCAGGACGAAAACTAAACATACGAGACAGGAGCTAGGGGTCAACAAAGAAGCCTTTTTTGTGTGTGTGTGTGTGTGTGTGTGTGTGTGTGTGTGGTGTGTGTGTGTGGTGTGTGTGTGGTTGAGGCATGCCTCTTCGCATGAAGGAAAAAGAAAACACTTATTGAGGAGGGCGAAATTTCCTGTTTCTTGAGAGGCGGCCGCTACGCCTTGTTGTGCAACAAGCCTTCCATGACCCCGGCGACATGAGAAATTACACAGACAGTTATGACACTTTATCTTCAAGCCAGTTCCTCCCTGCCGTGCTACCAACTCCCTGCGCTCAATCACCGATCACTACCAAGAGGTTACAACAGAGAAACCAACGCGAATCATCCCAGACCACCGTGTCTGGGGCCAGAAAGGGAAACTTCCAGAAAAAGCATGAAAAACTGCTCAACAACACAGACTTCTCTGAACAAGAATCTCAGCCAAACCAGCAGCAGAGCAGAGCAGAGCCTGAAACAAGAGCAGTGCCAGAGACATGGGCAAATCTGATCCAAGATCAGTTGATAACTGTGCTAGCTCGTCTAGAATATTCTCATTCCATTTGGCGGACAGGCGCAAAAGTATAGCTGCCACCAATAAATATATTAACTGGCAGTAAATACAAAGTAAATACAGAAGTTGGCGTAAGGACAGAATCATCACTGGTTTGCACGACGACCACATTAATCAGTGTAGTGGCGTGATGGGAAGTAAAATGGAGACATCCGCCATGGGCCAGGAAAAGCACCAGCCTGATTATTCACTCATGATTGTTGTTTTAAAAAAAAAAAAAAAAAAAAAGTGAATGTCAAGGGGAAAAACCCAAAACTTCTCAAACGCTCTTGATCATGATCACATCCGCCACAGGAAACACATCAGGCGTGCACTACTACACATGCAGGTTTCAGATACACACACACACAAACACACACACACCGACTCCAACCACCACCACTACACACACACACACACAACCCATAACACACAAGACCCTTGATAAGCAGTTAGGCCTCAAACCCTTTCCTTGGGCCTCACTGCAGCGCTCCATCACCCACACACACACACACACACACGACACACACACAGTGCTGGACACCCCTTCACAATACGAAGAGCCCACAGACCAGAGAAGCTGGCTCCTCTCCCCTCGTTCTCCCCTGACAATGGCTGGCAATTACCCATTCAGTCGCTCCCACCAACTTAGCAAGAGATAATGCAATTTCACGGTCTGAATGAAGACAAACAGCAGACACTGTGTTAATGCTCACGTATAGCTAGAACACGCCTCCATAAACATGAGTGGGGGAAAAAAAATGTAAGAACTGCCAAACCCATGACTTAAAAGGCATCTTTCTTTCTATTTTGTATTATTAACGTTATACTATTTATCAGGGCGCCTTGTAACCAGAAACATGTGAAAGGTCAACGTGTTCTGCAATATTCTGTTGTTGTTTGCCATCAATCCAAAAATAAATCGTTTTTACAGCTGAGCTGGATAGGTACTCTGCATCTGTTGTGCTTGAGCAACAGGTTGCTTCAGTACCCTTAGAATGTCGGGCTGCAGAACACAGTTGCAAGCTCATCAGTTAGTCCCTAAGTGCGCTGGCCATTTTAAGTTCACGTCACAGTGGATTAGGTCAACCGGCCCAGCCGTATGGAAGGAGATTTCCGTTTTTGTGCTCATCTCATTAAGCCCAAAGCCAACGACCAAAAGAAAGGCCTTTTTAACGAAGAATGGCCCTGCTCAAGCCAGCCAACTTGCCTACTTATTGTATCGCTCCACAATGACAACTTATAATTAAACAGCACTCTCTCTCTCTCTCTCCCTCTCTTTTAAAGGGCAGAGGAAAAAAACACAGGTTGGCAACATTGCAATGTGCCAGGGAATCCAATAAAGATTCACCTCATTCTTCTGGTCCTCGGGTTTCCAAAAGACCCTATAGGTTCTTTTGAAAGACCCAGAGCACCCGAGCAAGGGCAAAGGAACACTGAGTGCAACCGTGAGGAAGGGGGAACTGATTTTGGGCTTGTGTGTGTGTGTGTGTGTGTGTCTACAAACCATGCATCAGAATACTAATGGGTTGTGACTGATGCGTCCTCAGAGACTTTCGCTGGCGACGGAAGAAGGCAGATTGGAGGAGACGCCCGGGTTTTCAAAAACAGGGGAGGAGAGGTGGGGAGTTGGCGATAGGCGGGGTTCCCTAACATCAGTGGCCATTTCACCAGCCCAGAGAACTGAGGTCTGAGAAAATCTCTGATAAGACCATCAGACAATAGTGTAAAGGCATTAGGAGATAGAGTGCCCTGGTGAAAAGAAGCTGGAGCAAGAAAGTGATAGAGGGAGATGCAGATAAAGAGTGTGAAAAAAGAAGAGTGTGTGAGTGTGTGTGTGTGTTTTCAGCATGATGGTAAAAGATGGGAGATTAGATACCACGTCAAAAAGAGTGCTCAACAACCACACACAAAATAACCAGGAAGAGACTGAAAAGAGGAAAAGGAAAAAAAGAGAAATCAAAGGATCAAAGAGAAAGAGGCAAAAAGGAGAGCATCCCTGATGCTTTCCTCCAATAATATTGCCTGTACACGTCCTTCCTTATCTCCCCATAAACTCTAAGCCATGCAAACCTCTGTATGCTGATCACTGAGCGAAGTGAAGTTGGAGCATTGCCCCATTCAAACACCTTGCCATGCAGCTAGAAAGCCCTGGATTTGAAGCAGAAGCCCCATTTGATCCCTGGATGACCCCGCTTGTGTGCATGCAGGCACCCAGCACGTGTATAATATACACCGAGTCCACCAGGGAGATTATGGCTGAGACCGAGGCTGAAAACTAGCACTAGAGCAGCAGGGAAAGAGACCGAGAGAGATGGCAACAGAGAGAGTGAATGTGAATGTCAGTGTGTGCGTGTGTGTGTGTGTGTGTGTGTGTGTAAGTGAGGGGGCGGACGGGCATAGTGATGAAGGCGCCTGTGAGGCATGCTTGTGTGTTTCCTCAGCTGCACTCAATCAGCGCGGAAGGAGGAGATGTGAGATGTGAGCTGTGAGAGCGAAGGCTCCTCGCGAAATCAGACCCCTCAGCCCCTCTCGGTCCTTTCATCTGCAGCAGAGCTGTCCGAAACACGAAACACGACTACTCAAGATAACAGGCTAAGCTCCACGCTGCCATGCAGACTCTATTGTGTGTGTGTGTGTGTGTGTGTGTGTGTGTGTGTGCGTGTGTGTGCGTGTTTCACTGGAAGATGCAGCCAGCTTCTGCCACGGAGGCTACTGCTGTGTGTGGGCTCAGAGGAGCAGCATGAGCCAATGAATACTGATCAATGAGGAGACACACACCCTAACTCGCCCTCTCTCCCTCTCACACACACACACACACACACACACACACCACACACACACACACACACACACACACACACACACACACACACACACACACACACATACAAAGAGAGAGATCCAACAACCCCCCCCCACCCCCAGACAAGTACAGCAATGGCAAGCTACCAATGCAGCATACTTTAAAAACACTTCTATGAAACTACTTTGCATTTAGTGCACATATGTCTTTGGGGATTTCCTACTAAAATGTGGTTATAATGTTTCAGTGTTATAATGTCCCACGGAGCACGGAAAACTTGAAGCTGACGCTGAAGTGATCACCACATCAGTGAATCAGATGCACTAAAAATAAAAGACAGGAAAATTTTGTTTCAGGGACTTAATCGCATCACAATAAGCATTAGCACCAAAAATAGTTCAAGTCTAACAGATGCTAGCAAGAATAGCTAATGTTTACAGTAGCTTTAATGAGCGTCATATGGCAGTATGACTTCGCCAGCACGTGATACCCAAACCCCCCCCCCCCGGAGCAATAGCAGGCAGCTAAGCCGTTGATTAATCCACTCAATATCATATCCTAGTGGGCTGGCTAACTAAAAAGGCAGAGGGAGAGCAAAAAAGCGGGGAAATAGGGATTAAAACACACACACACACACACACACACACACACACACACACACACACACACACAATTCCACCCTGAGGTCCACACACGCACACACCATACAGATCAGATTCTCATTCTAGGCTCCTTCAAATTTCCTGAACATAACCTACAAATCAAAGTAATCAAAGGTGGCTATCCATCATGCCCTTGGCATCCAGCCTTACACTGAATTTCATTCACTCTTAGATCTGTTTTCATCCACACCAACAGTCCAGTTATTTTAACACAAGGCAGCCAATTTCAAGATGACAAAAAAAAAAAATACAAATAACATTTTACAACATCATAATGATAGCAAAGCTGAGTTTTTTTCCCCTCTCTCGAAAACAAACAAACAAACATCAAGAACCATTATCAGGATCGGAAGTTCACTCAAGCACCAATTGGGGTCAGTGCCACTTTGAAGTCAGCGAGTAAGAACGCAGTACAGGAGCAGAATAATTACGATAGCTAATGCGCGTGCGCACACACAAAATCATATGTTGGTCGACTTATTTCCACATAACAGAGGACCCAAGACACTACTGAAAACTCACAGAGAGAGAGAGAGAGAGAGAGAAAGAGAGAGAGAGAGAGAGAGAGAGATGCTGCTCAGTCAGGGACAGCAAACAAGAACCACACGCCAGGGAATATATGATGCCGATTGAGGAAACAAAATAAAGGACAAACATGAGCCTAAAGTCAGGAATAAAATGTCTAATATCCTGACAGAGATGGATAGCCACATATTGACTGCCACAGGGGATGACTGAAAGGAATTTTTGGGAACAACACACTGTAAATTGCCTGATTCAGCACAGGCTCGCTGCCCCACAACCCACCCCGGACATGTTATGAGCAGTATAGAGAGACTAAATCTACACACACTGGCAGGGGAACGTCGTCTCATGGCCGCATCCTGATTATCCGCCTGCTACAGCGGTGGCCTTGGAAACTGGTTCAAAAGATGTCTTTATTGCAATGGTTCGAGGGCCAGCAACACAGCTCTGAAAGAATTTGCCCCCACCGCTCCCTCTCCTTAGCCACCCCCCGCCTCCACTGAAGAGGGGGTGATCTCGGGGCAGGACGACACGCATTCTTTAGGGGGGTGAACCCAGCTCCCCCCATAGGCCTAACTGTTCCAGCCATCTCATTACTTTCCATTTAAAGTCCCTCCTCCTCCTTCTCCTCTTCCTCTTCCTCCAGGCCCCTATCCAGTACTTCAGCAGTACTCCAGCTCTACCCAAAAGACCCGTTTGAGATTGGATGAGAGCTTGTGTTTCATACCCAAGACGCAGGCAAGCTCAAAGACCAAAAACGGGTGTTGGAAGGGGTGTGTGGGGGTTGTAGTTGTTGGTGAAACAATGGCTTTATCATTTTTCTTACTCCACTGACAGGTTCTGCCTCAATCTGACAAATGCAAAGCAAAATGGAAAGCAAAAGATTAAAATGCCTGCAAATAACTTGGTTCTTAGAAAAAGAACTCAGCATGTGTAATTACACAATGGACCAGTCCTTAAAACCAGAGAGAAGACTTGGAGCTTGCATGGCTGAGATAACATTTACTTTGCCTTCAAAGACAACAAGTGCCTTCACTGGTCTCCCAGGGCAATCATCCAGCACTTTAAGAGCACCATTTCCTTCCAGCAGTGAAGGCAGGCAGGCAGATGTGAATAGCTGCAGGTAAAAACACCTGTTGCAAATCCTTCAAAACCACATTTGCAACAGCACTATGATATTGTGATTTGCCAACACAGTAGTCCTTCTTGGTGACACAGAGGAACTACAAACATACTAGGCTATGTACCAGGACAGACATAGGGCAACTATAAACCCATTTCACTATTATTTTATAATCTGGCCTTGACCGCAATTTAAACTCTATCTAGGCTAATCTATATAAAAGACAAAAAGCACAGAGGTGCATCTATACCAGAGATAATTAAATAACATACACTACATACAGATCAATTCCTGTCACTCAGTACCCTATACTACAAGGTATGTCAACAATTAACCACATTGATTTTGTCACACAGGCCCCGAGGATGGTGCACTTGACCACTCCAGAGATGCAGACCCCAAACTCTTGTCCAGCCTGCTAATGACTGTGGGGCGGACCGCGACTATGAAGCTATGCAGATCACAGCCATGTTTCCCTTTTGATGTATAAACCACACATCTGGCTGCACAGCATGCTTTCACATCAGGGAAAGAACAAGAGGAGAAAGAGCTCCTTTTTTTCTCCCTACACTCTCCAACCCAACGCTGGCATCGTATAAACAAGCTGGAGAGATAATATGTTTTTAACTGCTCGAGTGTGGGATAGACAAGAAGGGAGGGGAGAGAGAGAGAGAGAGAGAGAGAGAGAGAGAGAGAGAGAGAGAGAGAGAGATAATTGAGTCCAATACTTCCCCTCGAGGGAGTGTAAACCATGCTACGATGCAAATGATATGGGCCATGGAAAAGGCCATCCCAGACCAGTTTTGGTTAAACGGACAAGAAACTGACAAGAGTAGATGTGTCCTAAATAAACAACATAAGGGAGCCTTTCAGCTGTCTGAAGAAACATGGTTGTGTTCACATTGGAAATTATGTCTTCAATAGAAAAATAAAACATGATGACACAACTTGATTGCAGAAGTACTCAAAGCAGGTTTGCCAACCAAAAAGTGTCGATAAACTCATGACAGAGGCACCATCAGATGCAAAAAACCTTAGGAACACCAAGGCCCTTGGGAGCTTATACAACTGCAAACATCTTTCATCCAAATTCAAAAGAAACAAAACCCCCTCCCTGGCAGTAGGCAAACGCTGCAGTGTGAGAAGGCAAACACACACATCAGACACAGTCCAGTGTGAGACAAACGCTACATATCACTGAACACTGACCAAGATAGAGCATAATACGTTACAATGGCAACAAAAATGAATAGTTCTGGGGGCTATACTACAAAGGTTACTGGCTAAACTGGGTAACTTCTGGAGTAATCGCTGATCTAAAAACAACATGTCAATTCAGAAACAACTGATGCTCAATGGAGGGTTCTTTTAGAGATCAGTGGCAACCCCCAAAGCTACCCGGGTTAACCAGTAACCTTGCTTAGTAGTACAGGCCCCAGGTCTGCAGAAGTGGGGGTGTTGCATAACGTCATAGCATAAACTTTTCAATGATCTTCTGCATCAGCATATGAGGGCTCGACACCAGTCTGCATAACAGGGGATTTGTCCCCTCTCAATGCCACGAAAATGGAACATGGAACTTTACAAACGTTTCTGCCTCTCGTTCTGCTTTTACCCTCTCTGCAAACACAGTAATGTGAATCAGCTTCAGCACGGTCCTTGTAGTATTACAGACAAAGTGTGTGGGAGAGAGGAGGAAAACACTGGAGTAGGGAGATGTCAAACATGCAAGCTATGCGCTGGGTAGCGCCAGCTATCTCCTCCCCCAACCCCCCCCCCCCCCCCCCCCCCCCCCCCCGCCCTCCCCGCTACCCCAGCGTCTGCAACACACAATCTGACCAAGCCACACCCCCACCGGCCCCTGGTGCCTAGACAGAGGAAATGCTCGCAAACCCAAACCACTCATTATTCTAAACCAGAGAAGCCCCGTCAGTTTTTTTTTTTTTTTTCTCTCACCCTCAGCACCCAAGCCTCGCCGAGCTGGGAAGAGTTCTGTCTCGTGAGTTTATGGGTCCCAGTGGCAGGGGGGCGCAGCAGAAGGAAAGACCTTCTGAAGGAGAGATTTGCTGACAGGCAAACCTGAAGTGCAGTGCCAGACAGACAGACAGACACAGATCTGACAGCTCAACAGCAGTGGACGTCCCTGAAGTGCAACACGCCCTACATGACTCAGGCCTCTCCGAGTTTCGCCGGTCGGTCACTACTCTTCCACTCTTCTCTGCCCTCTCCATTCTATCCTTACAACATTTCTTTCTCTCTTAAATCTGTCTCTCAACTTCCTCAGCATACAGCTGCTTGCACCCCCCCCCTTCTCTTGCTCTCCACACCCACTACCTCATACATTCTCTCCCTCTAACTATTTGTCATTCTCCCTCGCTCGGCCATCCCTCCCTCCCTCCCTCTCCCACGTTCTCTCCCCCTTCCTCCCTCCCTCCATCATTCTCTCTCTGTCTCCCTCTCTCACTCTCTCTCTGCAGGGCAGTGCCTGACAGTGCCAGTCACCCCAGAAGCCGGCCTGTCTGCAGCTCAAAGCCCTGATTCTACTGCACACGTGCTCGCGCCGTTGCTCTTCACAATATCGTGAGCCAGCCACTGCTGCTGCTGCAGAGGGGCCGACAACGTCACCGAGAGGAATGTGCAGTATTTAAAGTCTTATCTCAGCAATGGCTGCCAGCGTTTATCATGCACGGAAGAACACTGTGTATAAAAAAAAAAAAAAAAACTCTGCATAACGAAAACCACTTCCCTGTCTGCTCGTTACACAAAAATTAACAACACAGTGAAATCAATAGCTCATTTTGTGGTGACTCAGTGTCTTGGGAAATGAACGCAAACAGTCAGAGGAAATGTGTGTGTGAGAGAGAGAGAAAAACACAGAATTTCAGAGCTATGCTAATCCACTGGGAAAAAAATGCATCTAGCACTCCAAAATCCAGTTTCAGCTGGAGAACCATATTCACAGGCACACTCAGTACCATCAAAAGGACACAAACCTTCCTCACTTGACCGGGGAAAGTTCTGGAAACGATGCTTCATAAATCTAGCCATTCACTCAGCATGTCCTCCCATTCAAGAATCCAGCCTACCATGCAAGCCACCAACCAACATGCACTTTGTTTTCCCAATCTTAAAAAGGATACACTTTGATGGCGCCGGACTTGGTGCCAATGGCCATAAGCTGCAGTTTTGGATCATAGGCCAAGGCGCTGGGCTGGTTAGGGAATCCATGTTCAACAGTCTGGAGAGAGAGAGAGAGAGAGAGAGAGAGAGAGAGAGAGAGAGAGAGAGAGAGAGAGAAGTTTAAGGTCACCTGTAACAGACAAAACACACAGGCATGTACACATAACCTACAACAAGCAGCTCCTTCCACCATGACTCATGAATCAAAAAGCCTTAGAACAACCTGAGGTTTATTACAAAGGCCAGACAGGAAAGGGATTTCCTTTATGAATGTGGAGGCCACCAATACAATGCATACAAAGAAAAAAGGTGAGATAGAACCTCAAGGAAAATTTTGACATGGCTTAGGTTTTTTTTGTCTCTTTTGAAGAGACAAGACCGAGTCTAGCCTACTGCATAACTGGCCAACATGGGGAGAGCAGCTGTCAGGCAGGGGTGCTAGTCGTTGACGCTGATGAGGGTGGGAGTGTTCTGACTTTTCACACCATGTCAGCTCCCGGGTGGCACTGCCGTTGCCATCAACTTTCAACCTTTACTGATGGTTCGGCAAATGTACAAAAACTATTAGAGAAAATAGACGGGGTGAACACATGCGTCTAAATCTGCACCGATAAGCCTGGATGGTCAACCTACTGTAAGAGTCACCCCTCGCTAAAGTGTGAGCGTATGGACCTGCCGCGTTTCTGACACTGTGCCATGAAGTTCAAGGCTGGCGCTCCAGTAACGGGTGCCAGTCCAACCCCACTGACCTCGCTGGCAGAGTGTGTGCGGTCCTGCGAACGGTCCTGATCATAAAGAAAAAGACCCCAACCCCCACACTCCCCATTCTCTCTTCTGAACAAGGCCCAGCAATTCGAGATTCGAAGTTCCTCCAACTTACAACATAAGTAATTTAGGTCACCCGAGCACAGGCGTGTGAGAGGGACACTTCCATACACTGAAAATGTTTGTTATGTCACATCGTAAAAACATAAAATAAACCTAAAGCAAGAGGCCACATTCTATATTAAATCTAGAAGACATGCTCAATGGGTGTACATCCAATGGTAACTGAAACTATGTTTTCATCAGTTACAGCAGAAAATGAATTCTTTTACTGCTACTGATAATATACTGATAATATACTACTTTTAAAATCGGCAACACAAAGTCTGTTCTTTTTAAAGTGTCCGTAAATTAATTCCTCCAAAAAGCTTAGTCTTTCTTGTCCAGCCTACTGGCCTAATGATATTTAAGTGGGTTAGGCCTAGACTACTTCTATTCTTATGCATGGCTAAAGGTTTTAACAATTACTATTGAACAGTCAAGACAAAAGCGTAAGGAAGAATGACAAACATCTGAATTTGCATCTGAATAGCCCGCTTATGAAATTATTTCAGACCACAGAAATCAAGACTTTAAAAGTACCATACACAACGGCACACTGGATAACAATAGTAACAGATGGACACAACTCGCTCTCGCGGATTTAAGGGCTGCAAACTTTGCCGCAGTTTCTGCTGTGGACCTGCGAATAATTAAATAATTATTATGTCTAGCGGTAGAACATGCCTGTACCACATAAAATCACACATGCCACAACCAAACACTTAAACTACTGAAATATCTTGTACGGTTGTTAGAGTGTCTATGTTGCTATCTACGCGATTGACAATGTATCAATCGGGCCCTTGTTTGTAAATGTTGCAAGGCGCGGTGAATTGTAACAATTCATCCACGACTAATTCTCGCGGACATTCATTTCTATTTCCTAAAATACGAACATGCCGATTCCACGCTTGTAAAGAGGGGAATGAACCCCAACAAAAAGCACAACCTGACCAAAAATATTTTGTCAAACAATTTTGATGCAACTCGACACCGCATGCATGCTTTCGGTGAAGGGGTGGGGGGCGACATACCCCCGAATATCCTCACCCGTACCTTATTGAATGCAAAGAGGTCCTGTTTAATTTTCTCTCTCTGAGGGTCGTTCCCCTGCCTCCTGAACCTAAACTTCATCATCCTGAAGCCGGCAGAAAAGAATTAAAACGGCCGAGTCCCAGATGATAGATTCCGTTACGTTTGAATCAAAGTACTCCCATGCAGCCGCCCGTTTCTATTGTATTCACTTCTACACCGCTGCAAGTACTGGGGCAGTGTTTATGCAGTTTGACCATAGGGCAAGTTCACAGGATCCACGTCGATGAGATCCAATCAGATGACAAGAAACTGTGACCAATCCACCAAAACACACCCATGGTTGCGCGGCTAGCTGGAAAAACAGCTCTGGAGTATAGCGGATTGGACTGTTTTAAATGGCAAGTTTTGCCTTCAGAAACTACTGTTCACTTGCAGGTAGGCCTATTTCGAAAAATAGTCTGTTATCTTGTAAAATATCAGGTACAACTTATGTGTGAGTGAAAGTGATTCATGCCACATGACCAAAAGTTCCATAGCATTGACTAGTTTAGACTGTGACAGACAATGCACAAAGAAAAATCACACAATACAGCATTTTTAAATGCATTTATATTTGTTGATAAAGGTAGTGATTGTCTTGATCATGAAATTACACAAATCCAATTTTACAATACCAAAATTACAATAATATAATTTTGTATACATAAGCATTCAAACATAGTGCAAATATCGAAATCTTTGCAATTGTATAAACTATTATGTACATTTATAATGAAAATGCTAAAATATGGCATTCTGTTACTGTTACAACATAGACTTTGTGGAGCAGTACACAAGAGATGCTTCATCTATTATTAGTCTTATGTGCTAATTTACACTTCTGTAGTGTATCCAATATATGTTTGATTGGAGGTAGACAGTTCAACATTTATAAACATTAACTTTCAGGTATACTGTAAGTTGAGGGTCAGACCAAAGAGTTGGCTGATTAGGGCAAAGATGAGATTGTCTTCCTAACCAATGATAGTTAACCTTCCAGACCACAGCTGTTCCATTTTATAACTACTGTGGATGAAATCTGGTTCTTTTTTGTTCATTTACAGAACACCTTCACTCAAAGCAATTTACATAACTGGGATTTTAAAAAACCTAAATCTGTTACCAGTTAAATGATACAGTGACTGTTAGGACCTTACACCAGACCTTGTTTTGTCACATGCTTATGGTAGACTATTCGGAGATCCCCTAAAATTTCGCAAGTTGTCCTGTCCAGGCTTAAGAGTCCCATAGTGTGTAGAAGTGTCGTGCAACGCGGACGGGAGTAACGCGTGAGGCCGAATCACAGGAGTGTGATCTCACTCGGAGGAAGGGTCAGTCGCTTCTCACGCACGGACAGCAGGTTCTCCATGTGCATGGCGATGACTCGACACAGTTCCAGACTCTGAAAGGGCCACAGGCATGGCCGTTAGTCACCCGCATGGATGTGGGGGAAGCACAGCACAGTGCATGGACATGTACACACACACACACACACACACACACACACACACACACACACACACACACACACACACAAACCGGCTAGTTGTCTTGTGTTGGGTCAGCATGTATGTGTTGATGTGGGTGTGTAAGCGAATGAACGCAAGTGTGTGAATGGGTGTGTTCCTAAGTACAGATATGATTACATGAGTATGAATGAGTATGTGTATGCTTTATATCTGTGTGTGTGTGTGTGTGTGTGCACATTTCAGACATGAGTTACACAGCATGAGTATGCTTGTGGGTGTGTGGGTGTACATTTCAAGATGTGTGTCTGCATTGCAAATGCACTGCATTTTGTGTGCATGTGTGAGTGCACATGTGCGTGTCTGAGTGTGAGAGTGTGTGTGTGTGTGCATGTGTGTGTAACTGTGTTTCCCCCAGGTCACCCTCACCTGGTCCAGCTGCAGCTGGGTGATCCTCTGAGACATCAGGTCCCCCAGAAGCATCTCCACGTAGGGGTAACTGGAGCCTGCTGTGGGCCGCTGGGTGCGAGTGGACTGCACCTCCTTCATGGAGAACTTCACCTGGATCTCCTGAGGGAGAGAAAGAGGCCCAGACATCCATTAATTCCAGCTCTGAGCTTTCAGACTACTCGTCCAAAAGGAGGGAAACCACTGGGCCTCACTGGAGTATGACCTATTTTTTAAGTTTATTTTATAGTATGTTCATTTATTTTATTTTTCTGCATTTATCTTTAATTTATCCAAGAAGACACAATGGAACACAATATCTGTTCTGCCAAACAGTCCTGATGTGCAAGATGTGCAGAAAATGAGATAAAAATGACTTCATACATAAATACAGGGAGATATATGTACACAATCACACACCATTGTGAATCATGGTTACTGGAAACTAATATGCAAATTATGACACTGCTAGTTATGTAGTTTTCAGGGATAAGAGTCATTACTGTGGGTTGTTTTTTGGCTTTGATTTGTAATTTATGATGATGGGTTGTCTTATAACGGATAAGATTACAACATCAGCAATGACAAAAAGATGTGAGAGTAAATGTGTTATCGTCATGATATCCAAGAACAATGTCTGTCAAAGCAGTGAGAAATCATTTGTCAAACATACACACACATACATGCCCACACACACACACACACATATACATGCCCCCACACCCACACCCACACGTGTATAAACATGCGCGCACACACACACGACACACACACACACACGCACACACACACACACACACACACACTGTCCAAGTAGTGAGAAATCATTTGTCAATCATACACACACATACATGGCCCCCCTCCCCACACACACACACACACACGTGCATAAACATGTACGCACACACATGCACACACATATGCACACACACACTGTCCAAGCAGTGAGAAATCATTTGTCAAACATACATGCACATACATGGACACTCACACATACACACACACACACACACACACACCCCGTGAAACTGAGTGTGACCTACGTGAGTGTCCTTATTGAGAAAATTGAGACCATTGTGATTGACAGCCAGGATGCAGGGAGTGTCTATGGCACTGTTGCTGCTGCTCTGGATGTAGAAGAATGAGGAGCCGAACATCGGAAATGCACTTACCAGTCCTTAAGAGAGAGAGAGAGACAGAGAGACACACACACGCACACACAATCACTTGGGAGCTCTGATATGCTGACTGCACAGTTATGTCATCGTAAAAAAAACACAAATACACAGGATGCCTAAGTTACAGCATAATTTCCCTGATTGAACAATATAAAAATAATCATTTAAAAAATGAAAACCAAGACTCATAAAAAGCACTCCAGGAGAATTTATAGCATTTCTGATGTTCTTTTAAAGCCAACCTCTGGGCTTCTCCTGGTTTAACCTCCAGTACGTCTTGTTTCCAGAAAATCATTTTACCCCTTCAGACATCAGTTTATTATGACCGCAGCTAGCGTACCTGTAGTTCGATAACACATAGCAAAGTTTTGTCCCAGAGACTGCTCCCCCCCTGTGCTGGCCCCCACGGAAGACAGGTTGGCCAGACACAGTTTTCGTGGGATAACTTGAGAACCGTAGCACCTGAGCCAACAAAATTTCAGTGGTGTGTAGGTCTTAAGGAGTCCTAGTCCTAAGTCCTTAGACGCCACTGCGTGGTGTAGCGCCACCTATTGACAGGCAAAAAATGTCAAAATTGCTTGTTTTTCTTGTGAGCAAATTTCCGTTAGCGATTACCAAGACACTAAAACACCGGAGCCCTCCAAACTTGGTAGGCATGTAGCCCCAGTAAGCCCATAGCACAAATTAGCCTTTTGTCTCCAAAGACTGTTCCCCCCAAAATGTTTGTGGCACAAAGGTCTCATGGAGCTGAATTTTTTGTGAGCAAATTTCTGTCAGCGGTTCCCAGGTCACTGAAACACTGGGTCCCTTGAATTGTGGTTGACGTGTAGTCCCAGCCCCAATTCTCAATTGAGAAAAATTTCAGTTCCTGGGACACAGAAACATCAAACCACATGAAATTCACTGAGCATGTAGATCCACCAGAATTTTAACACAGTCAGTTTTAGTTTTTGGAGCGGGAGGGGGTCAGACACAGTGCAAAACCGCGGCACCCCGGCAAGCAAAATTATAGTGGAAGACAGGTCTCAATGAGCTGCATCCAACAAGCCCTCAACCTCCTGTGTGGCACAGCGCCACCTATCGACATACAAATATAGAAATATTTCGGATCAATTACCCTCAGTGATTTCAGGACACCAAAACACTGGGTTACTTTAAACTCACTGGACATAGAAACTGCAGTGGGCTCATTTGTCCTAAGCTATATAGGGCCCCAGGGACAAACCACTTTGTTAAAGGAGGAATTCTGGAATAAAGGAATTCAGACTGTGAACATGTGAGCATACTGTATGTATGTGCATTGACACGTATGTAACATTCATTTTCTTCAGAAGACACACCCAGCAATGTGCGGAGGTCATATTAATACCTCCTATACCTATGTTTTCGCTGGCATTTGTCTGTCTGTTTGTTTGTGTACAACATAACTTGAAAAGTACTCCATGGATTTGCATGAAATTTTCAGACAACGTGGGTATTAGGACAAGGAACAGATGATTGAATTTTGGTGATGATCCAGAACACTGACTGGAATTTGTATTGCATCAGTGACCCTATTTTGCCTTGGTGAAGGCCTGTGCTCTCCAAGAGCTTTTCTAGTTCTGGCTTAGTTTAGTTTTGTGTTGTAAGCTCAAATTGAAATGGCAGGCAAAGTCTGTGGACATGCTAAGTTTCTATGTGTGACCTATTGCTATCATGTGATATGTGGGAGCACTGAACTTACTCATCAGTGTTTGATCTTGAAGCTGATACGTGGCATTTTTTTTAGGTTAAAACCTCAAAAACTGACATAGAAACAGCAATAGAATATGAAGAAACAACCATCAGCCGTTAACGTAATGTAAAAAATGTCTGTGTTCTCTGTAGAGACGTCCTCTGAAGTTACTGTAACAAATAAACCAAGCAAAGAAATAGTTGTTACTAATCACCTGTCAATTTTGAGTGAATATCACCATTGTTAAATATGTCAAATTAGGCCACAAAGTGAATGACAAATGAATATTGACTTTACCAAGACTTTAAGGGCTGGTTGAGGAAGGAAGGAGGGGGGGTAACAGATGCTGTTTATGTGTAGGTCCCAGAGATGTGCGCTGCGCTGCTGTGTGTGCTGTGTATTTACCGAGGGCCTGGGCCCGCGCCTGGTGCGGACTCAGCGGCTGGACCTGCGGCATGTGCTGGGTGATGAGACTGAGCCAGTGCTGGGGCCGCTGCTCCGTGAAGAGGGGCTGGGGGATGTAGTCCTGGACCTCATGGCTGACATGGAGGAAGACAGAGATAGTGTGGAGTGATGGTACATAAAGATGATTCCGTGAATAAATGACTGTGACATTACGGTCAGAGTTGGTAAATATAGACAGAGGAAGTGGAGTGAGCTTTATCATCATACTGTATGTGTGTGTCTGTGTGTGTTTGTCTGTCTGTCTGACTGACAGTCTGTGTATGTATGTTTGTGGGTGTGGGTGTGTGTGTGTGTGTGTGCGCATGTGTGTGTGCGCGTGTGTGTGCAGGTGTGTACTGGCATGACATTTTTGATATCTAAAGGTCCTGGTAAGGATAGAATTTTGCCCAGGCAAGTCTTTTTCTTGAAAGGCTTCACCTCAAAAAAGAGTGACTATTCCTACATCTAATCAACAAAATAACACTGATTCTTCAACTGGCTTCCTGGACATCAAATTTCTTGACTAAAGGAAAACCTCCACTGACTAGGACACTGGATATTTGGTTGTTCTTCTATATCTATGTCATAATTTGCATTTCTTTTTTCTCTAAATGCATGGTCCATGTACATCTTACTAACAGCACTGGTGTGCCATTTCCAGCAACCAAATCCATGGCCATGTTTAAGCTGAAGATGTGTTGATGACTTACACAGTAGGGAGGTAGGCTGACTCCTTGGCCCGATGCTGAAGTGCGGCCAATTTTGCCACCTGCTGAAGCTGTTGATCACTAAGCCTCCCTTGTGGCACAGTGTTGAGCAGGCCTTTTAAGTAGTCAGGGCATATCTGCAGTGATTAAAACGACCACATGGGTGAGCCTATGCATGTTTCTTGCAATCACTGGTTTAACGCATGAGCAGACATTAATGAGGGTGCTCCCAAGATGGCTACCTGATTATAATGCATGGAAATGCTAAGTTCGTTGTCGAACTTGAGTGGCTGGGTCCAGATTACCCTCCTGAACCAGAGGCTGTAGTTGCTGTCGATGGGCTCGGCTTCCGTGGTGATGTCCAGGATGTACTCACGCTTGTTTAGAGGGCGAACGTTCTGGCCTACATGAAATATGATATAGAAAAAGACTCATCTGTCAGAGTAAAATGTCTTGTTTAGAAAGCATTGAGAATTTAGCAGCCAGGCATCACACCTCTGTTGACAACCACAAATATGGCATATTCCTCCATGGCCTCAAGCTTGTTAAGTCCCATCTCATAGCACAGCTCCTCAATGGCATCCAAAGCAACCTGGTTGTGAAAAGAAAATGCAAGTGTTTAGATATAGTCAGTTAACTTGTTTGTTTCTTTCTTTCTTTCTTTCCACTGCATAAAGGATGCTTACTGAACATGTCTTTATTTTCAGGTGTCTCTCAATTCCGCCAGGTAATAGAAACAGCTGCCTTTTAGAGCTCCTTCCAGCCTTTGAAAACAAAAAAAAAAACATACAATAAAACAGATGGACTGGATGGACTATTCATACAGTCACTCACAGAGGTGTGCAAAAGAAACGTAATTACAACAGATGGACTATTCATACAGTCACTCACAGAGATGTGCAAAAGAAACGTGATTACAACAGATGGACTGGATGGACTATCCATACTCACAGAGATGTGCATGTAGGACAAAGTTATTATCTACTGACCAGCATAGCCTTCAGTTCCATGCTGTTTGGAGGCTCAATTCGCCCACCATACTGGAGGGTTTTCCTCAGATTCTGCTCACATGCTTTAGCAATCCCTAATATTTAAAAACAATAAATATTATTTTGCAGAAAAAACTCTACCAACATAAACTTACATATTGTGCATTACTTATATAAACATTGTTTTACACAACAACCAATTAAATCCAACTGCTACGATCCAACTGCAACTTAATAACTTGCAAAATTTAAATATTCTAGCGTTAAATTAGCCAGGTGTATACACAGCTGACATGAACTCCCTCTGACCTTGGAAGTGTATGCTCTGACTGGCAGTGGTGTCAATCAGGTACTTGAGCAGGTAGGGCTTCAGGACCTCGGAGCAGCGGAAGTAGGCTGTGAGGATGTACAGGAGTCTCCAGCCCCTCTGGCAGCTGTCTCTGCTCCGGCCGTCATTCAGCAAGAAAGAAAACACCCAGATCAGCTAAAAACACCAGTGCACTCGGCCTGCCTGCCATGCAAATCGCAATGGGGGTAAAGCCTTGTGTTGACGCAGACAAGCAAGGGTCAACCCTGCTCCCTAGAGCGCACTCATGCACTGAATTATTAAAGTCTCCCCCAGCATCTGATTAAGGAAATGTGCTGATTTAAAGGCATAAAATGGTTGTATGTTATGTTAAGGATTTTGGAAAGCAAACTACATTTTCCAATGTACTCCCTCTCATATTATATGCCTGAGCAAATCTCTATATAATGTATTTTAAAAAAAAAAAACATCAAAAGACAGACTGGTGAGGAAAAGAGATGTACGTTTTGGAGCTGGTGTTTCCTGTGATCTGCTTCAGGACTTGGCAGTAAGCTTCATCCCGCATCAGTCCAAACTCTCCACTCAGCTGTGAGGGAGACAGGAAATATCAGTGGGTCGACTTCTCACTGAACACACAACAAGACAAGAAGACTTACACAACTTCAGTGCTATGTCTTAAGGAATTTGTTCTGGGACCTCTGATGTCTAACTTGTCATGTCTGTTATGAGTTTGGTCTGAGCTTAGTCCTTGCTGTTTTCTGCTTATTGCTATGGGTTTTGGTCTGCCTGCTGGTGAGGGTCTTTAAATGTGCATGCGTAAGCAGTGTTTACTTATCAAGCGTTTTTGTAGGTGTGTGTTCTGTACAGCTCTTTGGTCACTTTAAGCTCATATGCTTTATGGATATGTCTTCACCAACAAAACCTTTCTTCCAGCGATTTAAAGTGTGCGATCTGCATTTGATGACTGTTTGAAGAATGCTTCACTTGAGTAAAATATATATTTCAGGCATTTTGAAGGCATATTGTACCTTCAGAATGATGCTGACAACCTCTTGCTCTGATTGTCCTTTCATTGGATAGTCCCCCATAAACTTCATAATTGCTGACAAAACAAAATCAAAACAAATATCGAGATGTTTGAATGAATCAACACGTGTGGTTTCCTCACAGGCAGTGAAGTGTTCCTTAAAGTATTTGTTAAAAATAGCACTTCATTATTTTTTGAGTGTTGACACAGACTGATGGAAAATTTGTGCTGCTTTTTGCAGTTTACAAGAGCTAACTTATTACTATTTACAAGTGTTTCTTTATTCTGTTAATTGCTGCCACATTCAAATAAAACATTTGAACAGGCTCAGCCAATGAAAATAAAAAAAGGCTCTTTGCTTACCCAGGAAAACGTCAGCCGCCACTTTATTCATATTTACATCTGTAAAATCGATTAAAGATTCCTGGATGGGGGACTGTGGAGAACACAATAAACAGATCAAATGAACGCTCAATACCAGACGTCTAACGTAGCTACGGAGGAATTACACCTTCGAAAGGAAATATGTGAATGTACACTGTATACTGAATATAAAGATCAAACTGTTGGCATTGGCATATGGTTTTTAAATATGAGAGAGAGATTTAAATCAGAGGGAGATATTTGTAATATTTTAAACATTCTCTTTATGAATATGTTACTTATACCTATGTGATATCAGTGTAGTGTTATGTTATGATAGTATATGATTAGTAGCACCTTGGAAAATTTCACCATCTCTGCAGGTTCCCTGGGATCTTTCCCTTTTTTTGTTTTCTGTTTGTAGGAATTGCTATAAAACACACATGTGGATATTCTCAAAGGTCTTTTCCAGTTATATTATGAAACTTTTATCAACCAAATCCCATGCAGAGACAGACTGACCTGCTCCTTCTCTGGGCCTCCCTGAAGTACTTCTTTGCAAACTCCACCATGTTGTACTGGCTGTCATGCAGTATACTCTCATCAACCTCCATGCCATCATAGCCATGGTAGGCTTCTGTTTGCTCACTTGCTGGTGCAGCCACCTAATGGTAAAAAGCAGTACTGCACATGTGACCAACTGCCGTTAAACCACCCCAGCCCGGCCAGTCCTGGCTAAGACACATTTTCCAGCCTGTTGAAAGATCTTGATGAGCAATGAGGTGCTCGTTGTGTGTGACATGTGTCTGTGTCTGTTTGTGTGTGTGTGTGTGTGTCTTTAACTGATGACCTGTTACCTCTATGGAACGGTCCAGCTCGTGGGCTGCAGCCGTGGATGCCACAGCAACAGCCACGGCGGCGGATGCCGCCACTCGTCCCTGTTTGTTCTTAGGTTCCTCTTTCTTGTCCACAGGAAGGTTGATGAAGTCCGGCGCAGCCACCGGCTGCACAAACTCCAGGGGGAAGACTCCGGCACGGCCGTGTACCGCGCCAAACTTCCAGCCTTTTGGGCATGCCAGAGGAGAGAGAAAAAGAGTTAAGAATGGGGAAATATTGTAGGTCAGAGTCGTTGAGTCATGGGGAAAATATATGGCCGTCAAGCCACAGCTCCTCAGCCTGTAATAACTTACTTGACGGGAGGGAAGAAGCTATTTTTTTGGTGGTTAGAGTCCCAAGAGTTTAAAAAAAATCACTGCAATATGCACATATGCACACACACACACACACACACACACATGCATGTGCCACGCTACATACACTGGTACACAGTAAGGAACTGTGTGTACACACACAAATACACACACACACACACACACACATACACACACACACACAAATGCATATCACGCAAGTGCCACATACCCAAGTAAAAACATTGTCAAACACGCGCACAAGCACAAACACAAACACACACACACACCCACACACACACACACAAACTCATGCAGACACATATACAGTATGCACATGCAAAGTCTTCCCACACCAAACAACGGCAGGAAATAAAAGATAAGAGGGTAACACAGCACAGGCACAGCATGCACTAGACTTGAGCACACTGACCCACCAAAGTCAGTGGTGTCTCTCTTTAGCTCCTCCAGAAGCATCACCTTCTTTTTCACTATGCACCCATAGCACTGGCCTGTGGGATAGCCACTATGCATTAGACCCACACGGTAGCCATGAGAATGTGCACGCACACGCACACACACACACAGACACAGACACACACACACACACACACACACACACAAACACACAGACACAGACACACACACACAAATAGACAAACAAACATACACACACACACACAAACACACACAAATACACAAACACACAAACAAACACACACATACACGCTGAAAGATGAGCATCAAACAAACTAGACTCCGCCAAGCAAGAGGGCGATAGAAAGAGTGGATCACACGATTGGGTGCCATTTTGAAAAAGATGATCTCACCTTCGTCCAGGCCCTCCATAGTCTGCAGACGAATGATGTCTCCTTTATGGAAACTCAGCAGGGTCCTGTCATCCGTAATGAAATTTCGCACCGCAACTACATACTGTGAATCCTGTGAAATGGAAAAGGAGGGTGATGGGATTATTTTCCCTCCTTGGCTTCTTGTATGCAATTTGTGGGCAACGAAACCCCAAAAAATGATGACCAATTGCGTCCCACCTTCTTCAGTTCTGTGATGAAGTGGTCAATCATGGTCTTGACCTGTGGTGCCTTGGCAGAGAACAGGATGAGTTTCTCATTGGTCAGGTTGAACTCCAGCATGTTCTTAGACGGGATGGCGACAAACATGATGTCGGTATAACTGGGGGGATAATATCAAACACAAGCAAAAACAAAAACAACAAAAAAGATTGTGAATGGTTCATGGAGCCACCGGGGAACAGAGTGAGATGAGAGAGAATGCCTAGGTGGGCGCTCAGGGGATACCTGTAAGGACGCAGCACTCGGAAGTAATCTGGAGCCGATTCACTGCTTCGTACCATTTTTAGGAGTTTAATGCCTTTGTGTGATACTGAGAGGACCTGAACTCCTGTGCCCACGCTACCCTGATAACAAACATGGACACACACACACACAAGTACACACACAGACATATATGCCATATAAATATAAGACATATTTAGAATCAAGGAAATTAAAATGCTCACTGTGCTCATTTTAACACAGGACAGCTTCAACAGAAAGAAAAACAAAAATTAAAATAGATTGACACTCACAGAGGCGGGAAAAAGCCTTGAGAAATAAATCTCCCACGTATCCCTTGCTACCGTCACAACCTGTTTCTTCAAGTTGTCCTCCTGATCAGTCGAGCCTAAAGTAACGCTGTTCTCATCTATAAACAATCAAATAACAAACAAAGCATTGTCATCTACTAAATGATTCAATAAATTGACAAATGACACTCTGACACTTTGACAAAAAAGGTGCTTTCTTGTAGCTACCAAACAGTGATTTCATCTTCTGTCTCTCCTCTTTAGTGATACGGATGCACGCCTCAGAAAATGTGTCATGGACGATCTAAAATAAAACAGAGTACAATCAAAGAGAATTGAATACTGACCAAGATAGATCAACAGAATGCGTTACAATGGGAGCAACTATGAATAATTCCAGTCTGCATAAGCGGGAGTGTCACATTACGTCAAAATATAAACTTTTCAGTGATCTTCTGTATCAGTGTATGAGGGTTTGACTATGGTCTGCATAAAGGGGTATTTCCCCCCCCTTCCCCTTGCGAATATAGAACACGGAATTTAAAGAACACGGAATTTAAAGAACATGGAATTTGCGTTTGTCCCTCTCGCTCCACTTTTACCCTCTCTGGTGCAATTGCCACAAAATACTGTTTAAAGAATTAGCAACACAGTGGCAGTAAATAATGCCACTATGAGATGCGTATGGGATTTTATGGGAACTACAGTATGTACATTCGAATCCACACCTGTTTGAAAAGGAGATCCAACACCAAGGGGTTGTTAAAGCTGTCTTTGGGGTAGAAAACCTAGTGAGATGAAGATTCTGTTAGCGACAAACACATAGATAATAAGAACACAACAAAGCTGTAAACTTAAGATTCATAAAACTTGGAGTCTGAATCAGAGAAACAAGATGCCAATTCTTGTTGCCTTTTCGTCGAGTTAAATGAATGTATTTGTTTATCTGTCTGTGTTTTGACCCTTCACCTCTTTCCTGAGGTAAATTTTCCAGGGCACGTTGGTGTAGGTGTAGTGCTCTTCGCTGCTCCTTTTGTGCAGCTGGGTCTTGATGGTCTCGGTTTCAACTGGCAGCTCTCTGGACACTGTAGCATAATAACGCAAACATGGCAATCAATGGTAAACGGACTGCATTTATATATTATATATTTATATATTTTCTACTCCTATGAGCACTCAAAGTGCTTTACAATGTATGCCTCACATTCACCCATTCACACATATGCAGAGCAGGGCTCGAGCCTGTAACCCTCCGGTTGCTAAAGGGCACTTCTACCACCTGTGCCATCGCCGCCCCAATCAATCACAACCACACCAAGTGTGTCCTGTGTGTCCTGTGTTGTTCTGCACAGCCCAGCCCTGCAAACAACCAGGCTCGAACCTGAAGCTTGCAGCATCACGGACTGGGGAGTTGAGTGTGCTAGTGAGTGATTTAAAACCCTAGGATGCTAGTTTCACTCTCTAGCACGTCCCTTATGGTGTCAGGAGGCAGGTTTACTAATGTACTTACTGTGCGGCTATTGACTAGCTGGCAGAGGGCAGCTCTCTGAACACTGTAGCATTATACCACAAACCTGAAAATCAATCACAAATTCTGCAGCACACACCCAGACCACCCTTCTGGAGCACAGCCAGGCCTGTCACAACAGGCCAGTAACAACCGGAAGTCGGATTCTATTGGACAGACCTGGCGCTGGAGGCGGGTGTCTTTGGCTGACAGCAGGCACTGGAGGATAGGACCTCCTCACTGTCTTCGGTATTCGGCTGTCATCATATGTGGAGTCGCGTACTGATGTACCGGTCGAAGGCGGAGGGCCATAAGTCTTCTTTCTCTGTTTGGAGAATTAGTGTGGTGGAGTCAATGTTTGGCTGCAGAACAGAAATGTTTCTTTTTGATAGGGACATTAAACTGAGTTATTTTGTCAATGTATTGTGCCTGATTTGTGATTTATGATGCTGCGCCCAACCTGTTGGGGAGGAGCACTCATCTGGTCTTTCAGAATCAGCATGGCTTCATCGTGTGGGTCTGGCTTCTTGACAAACACCTTCGCCTCCCTTCTGCAAGAGGCAAGTAGAAAATGGAGTCAACCAAATTTTACAAAGACAGGATTTTTGGCAGCATGTGGTTAACAACAACAAAAAAAAAAAAACTGTGTACACGTTTGGTCCCTAATCTGATTGCAATTAACTTGTCAGTGCTGACTCCCTGACAAATGATTTGCTATTCTGGCTGTACATCCTTCTTCACAGCTGCAAATGAAGAGCTCAGAGGCAAAACCTCTAACTCCATTTGCGATGAATTTACAGATATATATATATTTATCTGATTTTGAGAGTTTATTATCAGTCCAACTGATGGTTGGATTGCTTTGGCTTAATTCGTTTTTATTTGATAATAACATTCAAATTGTATTTTGATCGAGATTACTTGAAATTTATTATAAAACATTTTTGCATATTTCTGAAGATAGAGTTAAAGTTTTGCATCTGAATTCTTATATTATATAATCTTATAACACGTCTTATACACATGTTGCACTTTATTACTGTTTGCCACACAGAACACATTACATTCTGAAGTCGACACTGGGGGATATTTTAGACTTGACTCACCTGGGCATCACTACTGGTTTAGGGATGTTACTGGGCTGGTACTGCTTGATGATGTCCTTAATGTTGTGGCTGGGCTCTATGTGCTCAGAGTTGGAGACTGTTGCCCGAACCACATGATCTGTGTGCACAGGCCTTGTTGGGCCTCAAAGAAGGGCAAAAAAAACATGACTAGACTTTCTATTTGTATCCATAACACTGTTTAGATGTATTAAGTTTATATTTATAAAAGTTGACTTAAAGAACATATAAGATACACATGACACATGACACACCACACTCCTGGCATCCTCTTAGTTTCAACAGAGGCACATCCAACTAACATCATGTTTCCAAATATGTTATTGAGTATTTCACTTTAACCCTACATCAAAGGAGTGCAAACTGTTGTTTTCCCAGCACACAAATTGAAGTTTATGATCAAACAATTATTCCAGGCCTACTGCAGTAGATCCCACTCGGTTGAAGGCTGAAGTGGTAGACGAAAACCGATAATTTGTGTGCAAGGCATCACATGGCAGACTTACTTGCATTACGTGGCGCAGACCTCTCCTTGTTAGCGAGCGGCACAGGAGATGGCTTGTAAAGAACCTCCCCTCGCTCAGGCTTAGTCTGCAAGGATAAAATAAGCAGCTATGCATTTAATAAGAACATTCCTCGAGCTCGACTTCTGAGAATTCGGTAAGCGGCATGGCAGAGAGGGTAACCTTCTTCAAACAGCCTTTATGAGAAGAGAGGGGTTGGGGTTAGGGTGGGGAGAGAATGCACGCTAAGCAGAACAGAATAAGGTGATCATTTCAATGCATGGCAATACAAGAATGCTGCCTTTCACTCAGGTCTCCCTCTGAAAACAGCAACCTTTATTTTCTTCAGGTCATTAAGTAGAGATTTGATGTTTTCATCTTATTTCTGTTACTAATTCTATTACATCATGCAAAGACTACACACATCAATCACTTTTTCACTATACACACACTGAAAAATAGAAAAAAAATCAACCTTCCAGGCACTGCATACAAAAGATTGTAAAAATTGAATCTTGTACAATTAAATGGCTTACTTAAACAATGATCTTATTTAATGTACACTGTCCCTATTAGATAAATAAGCATAAACATAATGCAGCACTCACTGGGCTGGGTGTCATGGTGGGAGATGTGTGGTTCTGTAGTGCATGCGTGTGTTGTGGGGTTGTACTGGGGGCCGAGGTGGGGCTTCCCAGAGAGCTGTACATCTGCTGGTGGAGCGCCATGGCCTGCATTGTCATCTGCTGGGCCTGCCAGACATACACACACACACACACACACACACACACAAACACACAAAGTTTATTCCAGTTTGTTAATAAGTCCAACATACAATGTTTTGCTGACTGCTGACTTAAGGCAAGAGCTACACATACTGCACCGTCATTTCTATTAGCAATGATTGCAATGCCACCCATGACAACAGTAGCTATTTCCGTTTAGCATAGGGATATAATTACACAGGCTAGGATTACACCTAAAATGCTAAGAACACAGAAATGTCCTCATTTTTAAAGCTAATTGATTTGACTCACCATTATAATTGCTTGTTGATTGATTATAGCTTGTTGTTGCTGTGTCACGACTGATTGGTCTACCCCTTTTAGGAGGAAAAAAAGGCATTTCTCATTGCTATAGATACTGCAAAGGAGAAAAATTACATTTTATTTGGGAGCGAGGTCATCAGGATTAAAAGCAGAGCATCCTCCAGCGAAAATTCAATTACTTGTCTGGCACAACCTCCATACCTGGCACATTAGGTATCGCTGGCACATTAGGCATAGCTGGCATAGCGGGTAAAGCTGGCATAGAGGGCATAGCTGGCATAGAGGGGGCAGCTGGCACAAAGGGAGTAGCAGGGGCGGGCACAGAGTGCGTGGCTGGCATGGGGATGGGTGGCATCATTCCGCCCATGATGGGGAGAACGGGTACCGCTGAGAAAAGCAAGCGCAGCACAATGAGGCGGGATAACGTTTCACGTCTCCACACAATGCCACACAGGGAGAGCAGGCCAAGTTGAGCTCACTGCCTTTTGTTCTTTGGCTGAGATATAGAATTGATTAATACTGACTGGGTCTTAGAATCGGAATTATATAAATGAACTGTTTCTTTTTTAGCATGCAAAGTGCTTAAAATTATGAAATAATTTAAAGTGTCAAAAAAACTGTATAGACTGTTTCAAGAGAGTTTGATTACTAGTGTATATATGCATGGACTTCTATGCACACTCATGTCCATATTCCCCTTTCAGATCAAATGCTGCAATACAACTGAAATCTGAAACAATAACAAGGGCTTATGCTACGGACCTCTCCTGATATTTAATTTAAAATTTTAAGTTGTATGCTATTATATTATGTTTGATTATTAAGTTAGAACTCTTTAGGAATATGCAGATGAATGTATAGTTATATAATAAATTAAATGTAACAGATAAAATTCCATTACAGAATTACTACAGAATTGCATTGTTTCTAAATTTGGTGGCAGAATAAGCTAATCAACTTATGAGCACAGTACTAGACCTTCAGAAAAATATATTTCCTACAGATGTTGCATAATTTTAGCAAATGCATAAATCGAGAGGTCACCATTCTTTGTGAAAACAGTCTATATTTAAATTTATTCTGTTTTTAACACTCCCATTGATACTAAGTAGGTTCTGCATAATTCATGCGCTTGTAAGCAGAGAGCCACCAGAGAAATAAAGCGGGGGAGACAAACGGGAAAATTGCAGCAGCGGCGCACACACACACACACACACACACACACACACACACACACACACACACACACACACACAGACACACACACACACTGTCACACAGGCACGAAAAAAACACACACATACACTCACTCCCCAACTCGCTCACACACACACACACACACACATACACCTTTATATACAAACACACAAGAACACACACACACTCTCTTTCTTTCTCTCACATACACACACAAACTCACGCACACTAACCTCCAGGCTGCAGTCCTGGAGGATAGGGCCTGCTAGTTGGGGGCTTCTCCCCTTCTCCCTCCTCTGTCCCGAGTCCCCCTCCTCCCATCATACGGTTAGACATGCTGGCGACCTTGTCCAAGTCCTAGAGCACAGGTGAGGCAGAGGAGACTGAGCCTCAGTCTAGCCAGGACCCCTCAGGGCTCTGGCCCAGGGGAACTCAATCTCCCCTGGGGAGTACCTTATACCCTCTAAAGAGGCGCAGATCTTGTTTAAACTCGCTGGACACACATGAATTACCACAAAGAGCTCAGGGGGTTAACTTTCTAAATGGACAGATTACTTCTGTCAACTGAAGATAGCAGATGTTGCTGATTTACAGTATTTTTTTTTAAAAAGTACTGGAACTTTTTCTAATGCTCAATATTGTCAAACTCAATCAGACAAGACAAACTCTTGAAGTTATTATTTAATTCAGGATGAAAACATACTCCTGTGTGTATTAAAGTATTATAACTAAAATATAGAGTGTATTACTAAAACATTATGTGGAAATTGGCATCAACAAGTCCACTTAAAAATTTAAGTGGTGCTTTATACATCAAGAAGTACGGTAATCTGGTAACCTAATCACCCCCCCATTGACTGGGAAGTAAGTCTGATCAAGAACATTTGATACATTCCAACACTCAAACAAACAGGAGTGTTTATTTTGGCGGTAAAGAGACTCTTAAACTGATAACGTTATCTTCTAGACCCCTTATAACTACATTTCCTGAATGATTTTTACAGTCATAAGCTATTCAATATAACCTCTAGATCTTATTCAGTGGTGGGTGAATAACACACCCAGGGTCATTTCCTCGTTGAGACAGGGTTCACTGCACTAACTAGTGTTACTAGGGATGATACAGCATTAATGATGTGACTCAAGACAGGTGCAAGACAACACTTGCACATAAGGGAGTTTTTCCTTGCCCCTGTTGCTCTTGGGTGCTCCTTCTGTGAAGCGCCATGAGACAATACTATTGCAAAAGGCGCTGTATAAATAAAACTGAATTGAATTGAATTGAATTGAATTGAACTTGCATGAAACTGTGGTGGTTAAAATGCATACAAAAACTACAATACCCAGAACTGAGTGCTCTGCACAGCTGAATAGGCTTTTCAGCTAATCAGAGAGCAAAACTGTCATGGAAGGGAGAGTGAGAGAGGTGAACCTGCTGCTTACCCCACTGCCATCAGAAAGCACCGGATCAAACAGACTATCCAGGTACCGATCCATGCCTCTCTGTGTGGGAGGCTCACTGAACGTGTCTGACTCTACTATAAGTGAAGGAAAGGTGGTCACAATGTAGAATGTGAAAGAAAAGATATCCCATGAATTCCATGTATAGGTTTAGATGTACTGTACACTACAAAACTACATAGTAGAGTATGCGTGCCTGTTCACATTAGTTTCTTTGTACATTTGTAAACAGACAAACACGGCAGTTGATTTAAAGAAATGACCATGATTCAAACGGCAGCCTTGATGATGGCTCTGGGCCATGTTCCACTACCCGGGGAGTTTCTGCAGTAAGTGTGACACACTGACCATGACTGTAGTATCCATCTGAGTCTGGGAAGCTGGGCATCGAATGGTGAGTCATGCCAAGAGGGCTTTCATCATCTGAGTCGAACCCACTTCCAAACAGGGCCCTGTGATGATAAACAGACATGACTATACAGAGGGCTAAGACTTTAATTTAATTTTTAATTAGTTTAATTAAGGATATTGAGGATAAGTAAGAATTTAGGTTATTTCATAGTACTTCATTAATTTGCAATGAAATGGCATAGGATATCACAAATTATTGTATTCCATTATCTTTGAATAACACTACATCATAATCATTGTATGGCTTGGTTAGATTATATGATTTGTATATGATATTGATATTATTTGTATATGACATTATATGATATTGTCTGTCACGACTGTCGTTTACGATTGACCATGTCACATTATACAGGAGCCAAGAATTCTCTGGGCATCTTGGTTGGTAGAGTGGTCACATTATAAGACACAAATGTAGTGTCGTTCACGTCACTTATCATCACTGTCAACAAAGTCCTACCTTTCCCGACAAAACTCTGACAAGCTAGTCTTTTCATCAGGGTGTCGTAAATGTGTCAGTCACAACAAATCTGAGGCAAAATTGGGCTGATATTGTGTAATCTGACCAAGCCATTATATAAACTCAACATTTCACCAAAATCTATCAAATCTGTCTACAGTAAACATTGAACACTGACACAAGCTTAATTTGTAAATCTACTAGATGTAATGATCCGTCCACTGAGACTGTTTCAAAAGAGTAAATGAGGTAAGCGGGAGTGACGAATGAAGAAGTACAGGAGCACCAGATGTTGCTCATTACAGACAGCGAGAGCCTGGAATTGGGGTGAGTCAGATACACAGAGAGAGGGCCAGAGTGCTGGAGATGGATGAGCTTGTCAAAGATACTCTACTGACAGGCTGGCATTAGGCCTGGTCCTGGTGAGGCTGTCGGCAGAGATGATAAAGTAGGACTTCTGCTTGGGGAAATCTCGGATCAGCTCCAGGTCGGCGATCAGGTCCATCACGTAGTCGTGGCCGGCTAGTTCAGCCCACTGGCCGTGCTCCTTCATGAAGACGGAACTGCCCCTCCAGCCATCCTTAACACCCCTGACAAGAAGTCGGGGGTCATAATTATACCACAATGAGTTTCAACACAGGAATAGATTATATTTGTTGTGCACTGTGGCCCAGCTGGATACAGCACCTGTACTACAGACTGTTTCAAGAGAGTTTGATTTGCTGTTCCCACAGGGCTTCTGTTTTAACATTCCGCATGGAATATAAACGTCGCCAAAGGAGTTTGGACACAAAATAGAATGTTCAGGCGTTGCTCTTGTTTTTACCATTGAAATGGTCTATAAACGGGCAGGTGCCAATGGGGACACAGGTTCAAGTCTGACCTATAGTCATTTCCTGATCCCACCTCATCTCTCTCTACCACATACTTCCTGTCTCTCTTCACAATAAAGGCAAAAGGCCAAAAAACATATCAAAATTATTGTGCAATGAGTAGAGGATTTCCCACAGTGCCTGACCTAGATCCAGACAAGCATATTACCACTGACTGAGATACACAGATTAATTAATAGGACCTTAAACACAATGGGACACAATGGGACAGACTAAGGTATTGCTGCTACCTGTGTTGAAGGACGTCCCCGGCCAGGTCCTCTCCGCTGGTCCAGGAATGGACAGGACACAGGAAGGATGTCCCTGAGAAGTAAGAAGGTGAGAGGTGATCTTAGCAGGCTTGGTGAGGAGGATGGCATGAGGTGGAAAGAAAATGCTTAAGTGCACTTTTTTCCATGTGGTTTACTTACTCATATCATGTGCCTAAGTAATCAGTCTAATCTACATTAATGTCTCAAGGGCCATTTGGTTTGAGATGTAGCCAAAGAGCACACCGACTAACTAGAGCAGTGACTCATCAGGTGTGTGTGTGTGTGTGTGTGTGAGAGAGAGAGAGAGGGAGAGAGAGAGTGAGTGAGAGAGAGAAAGAAAAAGAGAGAGAAAGAGGGAGAGAGAGAGAAACTCAACTTATTCTATTACATGTGTTTATGTATTTCTAAAATGCTACTAAACTACTACACTAAAGTAAAGCTTCACTTTTAGGGGCCTTTTCATTTATGAAACACTAAATTCTAACACAAAAGACTGTTTCATAAAACACATGAAATTCCCAGCAAGAAGAAAGCTTGCAAAGACAAGAAAATCTACAATATTCCTTCATGACATAACTGAGACACACACACACCAGGAATGAAGCTCACCATCAAAGCAGTGCACTTGCAGAACCATGTTGGCTTTCTTCCTATTGGCTGTCCATTCTAGTAAGGATAGAGGATAGGTCCTGGCAGTTTCTGGACCATAGACAGACTTCTGCATGGCTTGTATGAGCCTATGTTGGCAAATGGCATTAAAGCCCTCCATAGCATGGTCTGAGACAAACCTGCAATAGCGACATTACAAAACATGGCGAAAAGTAACCTAGTTTCATTCACTGCTGATGCATCAATGTTAATGTGCTGATTCAATCATGTCCTAAATAAATCACATTCCCTGGTTAGAGGGACTCAGAAAATATTGAGTGTTTAAAAGGATTAGATGTGCAAGCAGTTTCAGAAAAGGGATGTCAGTGCTTCTAGACAGCTTTGGTGCAAAAAGAACAATAAAACAGCCTTGTGAAAAAAGGACATGGACTTGGAAGAGGCTTTTTGTTATCTGGAACACTCACTGATCTTTACAACACAACGCCCGGCCTGATGTGCACAAACCGAATGAATCAGAACCAGTTTTATGAATAAAACAAGTCAGGGGCAGCCTGTGACTCACTTGAGGAGATGCTTCTCTACTCTCACTGAAGGGGCAAATGCGCTAAGGCAGGCTAGCAGCAGCAACCAGCCTCTTTCTGCATTGTCAGGATTGCTGTTCCTCCACACTTGGTTGGCAATTTGACACAAGATTTCATCCCTCAGACTAGGATATGTGAGCCCCTTCTGAATGATATAGTTCCCAAACAGGTTCTCCTGAGCACCGTTTAAATGTGGGTCACCCATGAACCTTAAAACCTTTAAAAGAGAGGTGAGAGTTCAAAGGTAATGTAAGATTCTTATCATTTGATTAGATTTGATGATTTTTTTTTCAAGAGTTGAAGAACATAACAAAAACATAAGAGTTAACACTTATAATACAGCTTTTTACAGTGCTGCAGTTTGAATAGGCCTTCCTAACTATCGTAGATTGGTAGACACAGCAAACAGGAAACATAACGAGGAAGGGTCTTGCTTCATCTGGAAACTCAATGAAACTAACTGCAGCTCTCTTGAATCTCTGCTTGGGGTACTGTGAATCCTGTCCAAGACTCATTTTGTGACAATACTTCATGCCTCACTTATTGCACACATGGATGCAATTACACGGAATCACAGAATTCCTTACCATGCTGAAAATGGTTAGAGCCTCGTGCTTCAGGTCATCATCAACATGTGTCAGTGGCATGTCCAAAGTTGCCGTCAGCATCCCAAACATGGGTGTCTGCAAAGTATGGCAGGCGTTTGGGTGGAAAATTACAATTGGTGTTTAAATCTTAATCGTAAATCTGTTCTGTCCAACGCCATTCACATCGGAGTCTTCTAGGAGTTCAAGTGAGGAAAAAAGAAGACAGATTTCCCTTTTAAAATTCTTCCCTTGAATCATCACATTTCAGCGTAATTAGACTCACTTTGAAATAAAGCTGAATGCATTTAGTCATGGAGTAATTATTGATGTCGAGAGGGAGGGTAAGCTGGGACTCCACTTGAACTGTCGGGGCCTGCACTAGAGCAAGACAGTCTGAGTGCAGCTCTCTTCCTCCTGAACAAAAGAGCGGCTTGTTAAAAGCTACGTATTTGCTATTCTGCAAAAACAACGAAATACTGACACTTTCATAAACAGACTGTGTAGAGAATTTCATCTTTGATAGAATAAAGACCTGCTACTGAATTTAGGAGTCCTCCCAGTTCAGCAGGAATGGGCAGATGTGTGACGTTAACAACCTCACGCCTCGACAGCTCCTACCCACAGTGAAACATAAAATATCAGTGTGAACATCAAGCTGAAAGATAAAAAAATCCATCCTGAAACTGAGAAAAAAAAACTATTCACCCTCTGTCTTCTGATCCTCTCCGCCTCCTCCCTCCTTCTGGCTTCCAGATTGAGCTAAATGGAGACAGTCAGAACAAAGAGATTCATAAAGAGCCAACTTAATTCAAATAATTTCGAAAGCTGGGCAATGAGCAAGGTGTCTTGTTCATGGTCTAATCTAAAACTAATGTGTAATGTGAAGAAGCATTTACTTATTCATCCATTTTCTATACTAAGGGCCTTGTTCAATGTATACAGTGGAAATTAAATTTAATACCATTTTGATGTAGGTAGAAAAATACAGTAGATTTAGTTCACTTTATCATTAGTCTGTATGCTTATAATCTGTATTTATTTGATATATTTAAGCATTTAGCAGATGCTTTTATCCAAAGCAACTTACATTTTATCCACCATCAATGGTTCAGGGCCAGTCTCCCCTAGAGCAACTTAGGGTTAAGTGCCTTGCTCAAGGGCACAACGGTGGCAGCTCGGATACAAAACCCTCAACTTTCCAGGCTACTAGCATGCTAGCCAAGTTCCTTAACTGCTACGCTATCACCGTCTTGTAATAATAACACTATACAGTTACAGTTTTTTAGCCCTGTTGGCTGTTACTTAAATGACAGTGAATTTTGGGCAGCAAGTTTATATACAAGGTTAACTAGATTAACTAGACTGTACCTTAATGAACCTCTTCCGATTGACATACATGAGGATAATTGACCGAATCCTCATCAGGCTGATCCTCATTCTCATGTAACGTTTCCTACAAAGTACAACAAACAAATATAAACGCTGGAAATGCAGGGTGTGCTGTAACATACAGTCAATCACAGCCATTCATAAATGACAAATGTGGGGCGATGGTGGCGCAGGTGGTAGAGGTGCTGTTTGACAACCGGAGGTTTGCAGGTTTCTAGCCCTGCTCTGCCTGACCCCATCGAAGTGTCCTTGAGCAAGATGCTGAACCCCCGGTGAGCATGTTGGCACCTTGCATCCAGCCTCTGCCACCAGTGTGTGAATGTGAGGCATACATTGTAAAGCACTTTGAGTGCTTGTAGCAGTAGAAAAGCACTATATAAACGCAGTCCATTTACAAAAACAGCACAGACAACCAAACTAAAAAAACATATGTATACTGCGCAATGGCTGTTTTCAGCTGTGGAAGTGCAAGTAGTGTCCATGTAGGAGCCCATTACGTGGAGCAATCACGCCTTAACACACCTTGCAAGGAATCCTCTACAGTGAGCCTGCAGTCTGATGATCTTCATGCGGAATTCAGTGTAGCGTTTGCGCACAAAGTACATGCGCGTGTACCGTTGCAGCGTGAGAGCAGCCACATGTCGGACCCGATCCCGCTTACTCTCCAAAAGCTGATACACCTCCTCTTTCAGGAAAAGCTTCCACATACAAGTTCAATGGAAAAGAAACAATGCAGGGTACAAATATTAGCCACTGTATGCAAACCCTGACAGACAAAGATGTGAGGCTATGTTGGAAGCCTCAGTCTTGCAACATGGAACCTTTTCCTTAACATTTCTGAACCATCTACTGTATATTTTTGAGACCTGTAGGCCTTCTGGTACATTCTTTATAGGCCTAAAGGTCAGTTATGACGAACAATAAAAAACTAATCTATAATCTAAAAAAATCTAGAGCAAAATCTAAACCACCGGTGTGACTGAAGAAGAGTGAATAACAAACATTCTCAATGGAATACAAAGGACCATTTCTCACCTTTGTGACCCCTACTTGGAAGGCCCCTGGTCTGACAGGACAAAGTTTCCTCAGCATGATGACACAGTTCTCACCATTGGCAGGTGGAGGCTGCTTCATTCCCAGAAGGGATTTGTACCTATAAGTCACAGTCTTCACTTTTCACGTGTTTCCAGAAAATGTGTACCCCCCCCCCTCCAAAAAAAATGTCCGTGCCAAACAGTTAAGGGGAAAAAAAATGTGTTTATGGATTAAGGTTTGCTGTGTTGTTGTAAGTATGCATGGGTTTTATAACCGTATTTATGTGCGGGTCTCAGTTGAATAAACCCTCTTATCCCACACCTGAAAAGGAAGACATCAAAAGGTAGCCTAATCGGGAATCCTTCCTTCCTGATGCGTATGGTCTCAAGGATCCCAGAGTAGCGCAGTTGTGTGCTCACCAGCTCCACGTCAAATATACCAGGCTCCTGTGGAGGAAAACAAACTCATTTACTCAAGACCAAAACCAGAAGGTCATAAATTTGCAAATCTATTTCTTTTTGATTTTTTTTTTTAGTTAAGCCTCTTTTACTGCTGTGTAGGGCCACATTTCCCAAAAAAATCCCAAAAGTCCCTCTCAGTGATGACACTATTTCCAAAACAACCTTAAGCTCACAAACTGTGTAGTTTGCTCAACCTTGACTTTTTTTTGTATTTATGTATTATTTATCTGTGTATGTACAGTATGTAAAACGTACATTACAGGACATCATACCTTCTTATTGTTTGGCTTGATACAACGAACAAAATATGGGTTACACCTGCAGAAAAAAAAAACTGTGAATAAATATAAACAATATCATGTCTTCATTAACAGGCATTATAAAGCCCAGACAGAAGCATTTCACATTTGTATGCATGACAGACACAGTAGGTGATTTAGAGATAATCTTGAGACCTCTCAATTTTCTCTATAAGCTGCATGAGGGAGAGCTGAAACTTGGCGGCAACTGTGGAGGGTTGAAAGCGGCGCGTTACAGTGCTGTTCTTCCGCACGTGTGTCTTCTGTTGATTGAGGACCTCAGAGTAGCCAACAAAGAGATTAGACACCATCTGAGCAGAAGAGAAGAAGATGGGAGCACAATGCACACACCTGCAGCTCCTGTTTATAATGGCAAAAATATTAGGATTGACACCAGACGGACAGGTCTTGAGTTTCCATGTGTGTCTCACCTTATTTCTACTCTGAATGAATAGGTCAAGCACCTCCTGACGCACCTGATCAAAGTTTTTGTCTAAAAACTTGTGGACCTGCAAAACAATGGTTGTCAGTGATTTGTTGATGATGTGCGGACTAAATAAAAGATCTAATTGCCTGATTGTGCTTTCAGCTGATTCTCCTCAGCCTCTGTGGTTGCAGGGATTGTACCTGGTAAGTTACTTTTCCAGCGTAGTGTTTGATGGTGAACTCAGGAAGAGGCATTTTTGGCTTTACATACAAAGGGTTGTTGCCATGATGATAGTGGCATTTTTGAAGGAATGTGTGGTCTGTTGCCTGTCAACAGAATAAAGCTTAAAATGACTGCGGATGAAACACCAACCAAAAATAACAATAAAAAGAATACAGTTCATAAAAATGAGCTCATGAAGCTGAAAAGTAATAGGAAGAAACTTTTATTACCTGAGGAAAACCACTCTGGTCATCAAGGATTCTAAGTATCCCATGGGGCTTTGCTGCTATGATATCAATACAGTCCTGGTTGTTGCTGAAAGGCACCTCCTGCCAGTTAATTTGCTCTCTACTGTATTCCTCCTGGCAGAAAATGATGGTAAGAAAAATATGACTTTTATGTTGACAATGAGAGCTATATGCATAAGGTATCCCGGTTCTAAGAAGATTAACATAAGAAGAGTGGGCTTACTTGTTCTTCCCTGAACACTACCCTGTTGAAAAAGAATTGAAGGTATTCGTTTGCATAATTTATGCAAAGCTGCTCAAAGCTGTTGAAGGTAAGGTCCTGTGAAAGAATAGATGAAGCAGGAGAGAAAATAACTTCTTTTCATGGTATGGTGGGCTGCTTCAGGATATGAAGCCAAAACACAAAACACGGGAATAAACAACATTTCTCTGTGTATGGGGCATTTGATTGTAAACCGTATTACCTCAAATCCATAGATGTCAAGTATGGAAATAGAGAATGTGTCATTTCTTGGGTAAACCAACTTGTTGATACGGTCTGTCAGCCAGTTGAACAGAAGCGAGTACAAGATCTTGGCAATGGCATCTCTGGTGTTTTGAAAGTTGTGTCAAAAATGTGTCAGTAGTTGGCAGAAATCTCGATATTAAAGCTTTTTCACAAACACACAGGAAAATCTGAATATATATACATACCTGGCATCAACTGCACTTTCAACCGTCACAGGGGTATAAATCTTCTCCCTCATTGTTTCCTGTGGAGAAAAAAAATTCAGATCTCTAGAGAGGTACTGATATATTGCAAATCAGAAAAATAGCTTCAATGTCCTCCATCTTTAGATTTCCATAAATATAATGAGAAGAATGTTTCAGACAGTCTTTAACTGGAAATGAACATCTGTCATGCTACCCCGAATACGTGTAGAGCATTTCCAAAAAGACCTTGGTGTCCTATGTATGAACACATAGCTGAGCTGGCACACGCACAGTGCAGCTGTGCCAGGGGCACTTACTCAACGCAGCCTGGAAGAGGTATCTATTTGATACTTGAACAAGGATAGGCATCTTTGATACAAGATATTTCGGTTATCTCTTTAGTGTCACTTATTCTCCTGAAGCTCTACTCTGCCCACCTCATAAGCACACTTAAAGGGATTATGAATTTAAACTTCATGGATGAATTTGGTGCATTTAAACAGACTTTAATTATTGCAGCATTTCTAATAATTGGTTGTAATCATTAAAAACCAACTGCACAGTAGTTAATTGAAACCGTGGAGTGACTGCCCCTTTGGAAATGGAACCCATAATGATTAGTTAATTGAACAGTTAAATGCAATGAAAGCAATTAGGGGAGGCAGATCATGTTCACTGAGCTTGTTGTGATGTCAGCGACTTGAAATGGATCTGCCTGCACTGTTACGGTACAAGATCATGAATATAATGTGAGACGCATTGTGAGATCAACACGATATGAGAACACATATATGACAACGAGGAAAACATAACGCCACTAATAAATGCATAGAGGTATTTAAATGCATCAGCACTAGCAAACAACTGACAGAGTGGTCTCCTTTGTATACTCTCAACAGAAAATAAAGTAAAGGCTACGCAAGATTATTGTGTTGTCAAAAATGATAAAGTGATATTCCCCTCTGCAGTCCCGACGGAGAGCTTGGATTAATAACTGCTGTGTGTGTGGGCTGTTTAACAACAACCAAAACTACTGCTGAAGTGAAGCCAGGCAAAAAGACTGGATTAGGGGCTGATGAGCTGTGCCATCAGCAGATGTGTGGAAGTGATACAGCCCACAGTGAAAGCCTCCCCACTACCTCTCTCTCTCTGCTCAGCATGCCTGGCACTGTAAACACAACCCGTTACAAGCACTTCAAGACTATGCTAATCCCTATCATTAGACATCAAGATGTCTCACTCGCACCCTGTTACAGTAGTGGGTTTTAGTCCTACTCCTTTTGATGTGAGAACGGCCCCTGTTACGTTTTGGAGAGAGAGGGCATACTTGAAGTCTTGTGGTGAAGTGCCCCTCCGCGTGCAAATGTTTTCTCTAGCCTCACTGTAAGACTGAGCCCTGTTTTCTTGGACTTCATCAGATAAGAGAAAGCCCTGCGGCATGAGAGAGTGACAAGAGACAGCCCCACAGCCCATCTAATCCAGCTGAGAGAGAGGGGAAATGACTTTGGCTGCGGGTCTTCTCCCGTTACATAGGGAAGGACCCGATTCCCTAATTACTCAAATTAAGTAAATTGCCCACAGGCCCGGCCCTTGGCGGTGGTGTCACAGTAACGGGCAGGTTGTGTTGTGGCTGAGACACCTTTGCACATTTCAACATGACCACAGAGCTGTAAACACTGATGCATTCTGGCTGCAAGCGACTGCTATTAGGACAAGGACTGAGAGTGCAACTGGACGCCAGCAGGTGGATCGCATGAATGGGGTGTGAAGGCAGGATTCGGAAAGACTGAAGGGGAGACCGTTGAAAGAACTGACATGGAAAGTCAACATGGAGATAACGGAAAAACTGAAACTCTTTTTCTTGTTTCAGTAAAGTAGAACAAGAAAAGTAGAACTTGGAGGTACCGATTTTTTTTTTTAATTTTTAAGTTCTTTAAGCCAAAAACTATACCTTTTATATTTTTTATACATTTTGGATTTTATGGACAGCCCACTCTTACGCAAATCAGGACGGAATGAAGAGGACACTGCTGCCTGTGCTCAGAGATGGAAACAATATACACAATAGGTTTGTATTAAGAAAAAGCTTACATGTGTTTGCATTTTCAATGGACGGGTGTGTATCTTCAATATACTAATAATACTTGCTTGCACATACTCAGGCCAGCTAAGTTAAGGTGGCATGTCCAAGTTATCATGAATTATTAATGATTGCGACATAAGACATGCTGTCATTATGTTCATGAATGTGAAAATGCGTGACTTCAAGCTGTGCAACATCATGCTGGTGATATTAAATATAAATGCAACCCTCCCATTTATTGTAAGTACAAATCTAAAAGAAATCTTTATAAATAAACAATGACTATATTAGATATATGACCAGTTGATTGTTTAAGTGTGGGCAGATACTTTTGCTACTTTTGCTTTTGAAAGGTTTTTCAAAAGTGCAAGACTCGTTCTGTGAAACGTAGCTCCCACTCTGTGCTGGGGAGTACCTACAGTATGTGTCTTATGGACTACTCTCCTGCCCCCACATGGCCAACTCATGCCTCTGCCTCTCCAACTTATCTCCTGCAGTGTCACACAGGCAAGGACTGAAACAGGGGAACACTAGCGCTCACCTCCATGTGACGTGAGTGTGTGCGCCTGCGCACATGTGCACACGCACGCACACACACACACACACACACACACACAGTATCTCTCTACAGCTTTAGACGCAGGGTATCCCCTGATCGTGTTTCCCACGTTTCCATGGTGCTGCACCCTGCTGAACCACGACAATTAACTCTCTGCTGTTATTCCACCTGAAGGATTTAGAGCTTATATATGCATTGTCTGCTGCTGACTTCAGTGTCACTGCAATTGCTGCCAGGCAGACACTGAAATGTAACGCTTGAGACTTTTCGGTTTGTATTTCCAGGCAATGCGTTTTAATCAGGTCTTCCTGAAGGTGACCAGTAATTCCAAATATATATATTAGCTGGTCAGCTTAACTGGCCTCTTCACTTGTGTGTGAGAGTGTAAACCTACAATTTATTATTATTTATAAATAGCATTAATTTTAATGTAAAATTACACATAACACTATAAACAGTATATAGTTATATAGATAGATAGATGAATACTTTTATTATCTTGTAGAAATTATGGTATCTTTAAGCTTCCAAAACATGGCACACACATGGCATACATACCTTATAAAAATACAGAGAAAAATTATGTGTGCCATTTAGGGTATCAAGCTCTTTGTTTGGAAGTAGTGTGTAATGTGCAGGAGGATGGTAACCCTAGTGCAAAAGTGTCAGTGCAAGTACATTTCCAGTGCAGATTCTGTTCCAGGCATAGTATAAGTAGGCTATACATTATAAAACACAGCAATATAAAAAAAGAATATAAAACAAACAAACAAAAAAATACGAGCAATACATAGATATATATATGTATAGTATTGTTTCCACAATCCTGTGTTTTGCTTTCACAGGACACAGACATGTTCTCACCGCTATAAGTACTGTGTGGACTGTCTCCTGCGTAAGCAGAAACGAGAGAGTCACATTTGGAAACGGGAGACTGGGCCATGACGCTGTTTGATAGTCTGTCCGAAGAACATGATCTGTGAGACTTAAACAGGGTGTAAACGAAAATGGAAGCAAAAACCGTGATTCAAGTTTCCTACTGTGTAGATTGTGAGATGGTTAGGGAGCTTGAGTACACCCATGACTCTGAAGGGGTTAAGAACCCTTGCCCTACCGTGACTTTGAAGGTGATGGATTTCTGCAGGCCCTCAGGAGAGATCTGAAGAAGTTCAGCCACCACGCGGATCTCTTGAGCACTCACTACCGACGCAACTTGCTGAGAATCAGTCTGTGGTATTTCCAAAAACACAAAACATTATGCTCACATTAGGAGTGTAATTTTGAGGCAATATAAATTCAATATAATTAATTAATTAATTAATTATTAAAGCTATAAGTAGTGTTGAATTGATCTGAATGTTTGTTGTTGGTTATTGTTGATAAACCAACAACTACAAAGTCACCTCATATCTCTCAAAGAACACGTTTCCCAGGTGCAGAATGGAGGAGAGGACCCTGAAGATGCTGCTTTGGTCGTCGGCACTGAAATGTAGTATCTCCATGGCGCTGATGAGCCTGCGGAAATCCTCACCATCACTCTTCCCCTGGATCTCACAGTCCCCTCCCTACACCAGGTCAAAGGTCAGAGGTCATTCATTAACGCACTGCATAGTTTCACTCAGACTGTTCCCGAATTTGACTATATTGTGGCTTCCTTTACTAAGTCTCCAATATTGCATGGCATGTCTAGTTTTACCTGGTTGAGATAATAGTATGTTTCTGCCTCCTGGAGGTAAAAGGACTGTCTTTGTTTCAAGGGGAGGCCTGCCAGCATCTCATAGAAAATGTGATAGTTTCGTTCATCTTTGGCCTTGAAGAGGAAGGAAAATACATCACTGATTAACATCAGACAATTTTCCTCTCTGTGTGTTATTACTGTAGAAGTCAAATTAAGGATAAACTAGCAAAGTGAAATGCAGTTCAGTACGATTTTTTTGTTCACTATATTATGTCACAACAGAACTGAGGGCAGTATTAAAGAGATTTAATTGGGCAGTGCTAATAAAATTGTATAGTGAGCTTACCACACCTGAAACACAATCCTGGACTTCTCAAGGAGATACTGTGAGGTTATGGCACCACTGATTACGCCCCTTGGTTAAATAATGCAGAAAAAAGACATCATCAATCACCCTTATACCTCCACGCTCTCACGTGGAAGGAAGCAGTCAAGCAGTTTAAGCAACAAATTGTACCAAAAAAACACCTGATCGTATTCTACCCACAGCTACTGGAGATGGCATATCATATGAATCTGGGTCCCACAAGCCATGAACCATTAAAAGCAACAGAACACGTGGGAATGAACCAGGCACGTTTATCGGTTTCAAACCCTGTCAAACCCTTATCTGCATTCTGCACAGAGTAATACATAATGCAAAGCCTTTCAGTCACACTTACTCCTCCATGAAGATCTCCACAAACTTTCCAAAGCGACTCGAGTTGTCATTTCTCACGGTTTTGGCATTTCCAAATGATTCTAACAAAGGAGCTGCTTCAAGAATCTAGAGAGGTCAATAAAAATAGATAACTAATTGATCTCTGAAATTAACCTTTTCATTATAAAGAAAACAATTTAATAAACATAATTCATGTAAGAGTATGTTAGAGACCATGTGTAGCTTGTTCATTTATTGTTGAGCAAATAGTCAGAAAAGCGTTACTATTTAAAAACTACTCTGGCGATTCATAAAGCAAAACAGCCCATGCATTGTATAGATAAAAGGTCTGTTGGCATGCTGTGAAGGTTACACAGCCACACTGCAAACAGCAGCACTCAAGAAAGTACAATACCTCAATCTGTATCAGGATCAAAAAACGGTAAAAAATAAAGAGAAAATTACATGTCAACCTAACATCCACAAATATGTTTCGATCTAGACATTTCCCAAGTGATTAAGTATGCACTGGCATTTCAACTGACCTGCTGAGTGATGTTGCGCTTGTGGTGTATCGCAGCTAAGTAACGCAGAACCAGTTTGGTGGCCTCAGTTTTACCAGAACCACTTTCCCCACTGGAAAAATATAAAAATGGCTATAAATTTATCCATAAAATCAATCCAAATCAATAAAAAAAAACACAAAATACCATGTATTAATCAGGATAACCAAGGGTGCTCATCAGATGATTTAAAATTAAATTGCATTATTTCACTGTGCAAGCAGAGATTATCCATAATATCGACAGTGGGTACATGGTGTCACTTGTAATCTCCTGACAAAGTAGGTTTGACCACTATTGTGGAGCAGAAACACCTATTGCGGATTATGCCTTTACCAGCTAAGCACCCCAATTAGGCAAATTGGCTGGGGACTTCAAACTCAAAGTCTCAGTTCATCTGCATCTTCACCGTAGCACTTCACTAATGAGGTACTCTTCTGATCATCAGACAAAGGTGAAACTGAGCCCTGGAATGTGTCCGACGTGCCAGTTTCCCTGCGGTGGCAATAGGTGCCTTTCACACAGTGACATGATCTGAGGGTACAGCCTGGCCCAGACGCCAGTAGTCTTTCCTTACCGGTGTCTCCTTCGAAACCTGGTTTAAGGTGTTCCAGGTGATCAACTGTGTCAAGTAGAGCTGACGTTGACAGTTTAATACTGTAAAAGGCTACTGGAGGATCATGTGAGTATCACTCCAGGCCTAAATGTTCCCAATCCTCCAAGAGCTCATTCTTTAGGAGATTTAAGATTTCACTAGTGTACCTGGATTTGATCGGTGCCTATTAGTGTAAATTAGTCAAACTTACCTTATGATAATGCACTGGTTCTGTTTGGCATCCATCATTTTTGTGTAAGAGACATTTGCAATCGCAAAAAGATGGCTGTCAGAAACAATAAAAACAAAAGCATTGCTCATGGTGAACAAATGATCAAAGTTTAGTAAAAACTACAGTATGTGTCCTTAATTCATAGTCTTTAGCATTTAAGGAGTTAAAAGACTTACGGGGGATTTTCCCCCAGAGCATGTCCTTTATGTTGCAGCACCATGTCGGTTCCATAAATGTTGAGCATCCTGTAAGGATTCACAGACACTAGAATACATCCAATGTATGTCTGGTTAGGAGAAAGAAAACGTTAACCGTATTAATGGTATCCTGTACAACTCATAAAAACAGAAAAACAATGCAGAAATCTACACAAAACAATAACAAAACAACACAAAGATTAGGATATTATTGTGAATGGTGAGCACTTCCTTACATAAATAAGATCACGCTCAAACCTCTTCTTCAGGTTTAATAAAACAGCTCCTTCGTGTAGCTCCCTAGTGGTGAAAAAAAAGCCATATCCAACTTTGTATTTGTAAACAAAATGATTTATGAAATCCAATGTTTGTTTTTACTTATTTATTATACCAGACTTACTCCAGTTGTGTCATATCTTCGATCCCATCCTCGTCGACCTGTTCCCTGTACCGCATGGTGGGGAGGCTGCGGATGGTGTACATCTGGAGATGGAGGGAAATCTCATCAAAAGAGTGTGTGCTATAGTAACACCCAATTATATTAAAATAGCATATACTATACCATATATGTTCTATTGATTGCTGTTCTAAAAACAGTAAACCGAACCAAATCAATTGCTATTACACAGAATAGCATGCTCAGCGAAAGGCAGAGTTAGGCTGAATTTATTATTATGTATCATATGATCTGCTACTGAGTTAAACTACCACACCTTTCCTGTCTATTATTCACTGTTGACAACCTATACTTTAACCTGTGGTATTGAAGTACAATTCATTAGTAATACTTCACAACTTGAATTTAAATCAGGTTGTACCAATATGACATACAGTATGTCATTTATAATTGATCAAAATCTCCAACTATAGTCAGAAGAAAATCAAAGTTTGAAGTAGGTCTAAAAATGCAGTGCATGCAGTCATCAGCTGACAGCTGTAAGTGATGCTACTGCAATGCTGAGCACACCTTTGTGGGTTACCTTATCATACCAGTTCCCTGTAGGTTCCCCCTCCCTGTCAGGGGCCCACACTGACACTGTGCCATCTGCCTCCTGTCCGATGAATGGAGGAATACTTGGGTCCAACAGTTCTTCATCCCTGTACATGGACCATTTTGTGAGATTTTGCACAGTTCCATGAGGGAGGACCCTCTCTCCAGACCAAACATCATCAGGCACAACTGTACCATCAACTTGGGCCCAGTGTTCACCTGGTTGCATTCCCTGAACCTGGGGTGATACAACAGCATACCTTCCAGATGGGTCTAGTGAGCCTCCCAGCTTGAAGGCTGATTTCCGTAAATTGGAATTCAGCAGAGCACTTGACAGGAATGGAGATGACGCTTGACTTGTCTGGGGAGCCTGCTTCCTTGTCATTATCGATCCATCGGGTAACTTGTAGGAAGCTTTTCGTAGGTTTTGATTCAAGAGTGCACTGGACAGCATTGATGGTGTGGCTTGTTCTTTTTGTCCTGGCTTTTTAAACAAAACAGATCCTTCTGGGAGTCTGTAAGATGCTGCCCGAAGGTTTGCATTTTGCAAAGCACCTGACAGATGAGGAGAAAACGATTGTTCTTCTTCCTCTGGCTGCTGCAACAAAATTGATCCATCTGGAAGTCGATAAGAAGCACCGCGAAGACTAGCATTCTGTAGAGCACTAGACAGAAGTGGAGAAGATGGCTGCTGTGGTTCTTGTTTTTTTGGAGAGGAAAGACATGTTAGGAAGTTTGTATCCCTTCTTGAGGTTTGCACTCAACGCACTCCCTATTTTTGACGAAGACTGTTCCTCTTCAGCTGTTTGTTCAGGAGCCAGAGTTAAGATAGATCCATCAGGCAACCTATACGTAGCTTTTCGAACACTGGCATTTTGAAGAGCACTAGACAAAAGAGGTGAAGTTGAAGGTGCTTGCACCACCTCATTTCTTGTAATCAGTGTTCCATCAGGGAGCCTGTAGGTAGCTTTACGAAGACTTGGGTTCTGCAGAGCGTTTGACAAAAGTGACGGTGTGACTGTTTTGTTCTCTGACTGTGATATGATTGTTCCATCGGGTAGCTGAAAGGATGCCCCACGGAGATGAGGATTGTTTAAAGCATTTGAGAGAAGTCCTAACTGTCCAGTCGGAGATGAGGGTACCTGTGCTTGTGCTTGTGCTCTTTGCAAAGGGGAGATGTATGAGGCTTTACGAAGTAAAGGATTTTGTAAAGCATTTCCAAGAAATGGAGAGAAGGCTTGAGGCTGCTGTTCCACCTGATCTGAGGTTTGTTCACGCATGGTTGATCTCTGAAGAGGTGAAATGAAGGATGCATTGCGCAAATTAGGATTCTGCATCAGTGCACTACTCAACATGGGAGAAGTGCGTGGGTCTGCTTGAGGAGTTTGTGTTACCATTGGAGAAAACGGTGATCCAATTCTTTGCAAAGACGTAAGTGAAGTATTTCGAAGATAAGGATTCTGTAATGCACTTGAAAGCACTGAAGATGATGTTGGTGCTTCCTCATACTGTGATGCCACTTGGGCAACAGGTGATGTAGCCCGTTGCAGAGGTGATATATAAGAAGCATTTCTGAGAAGAGGGTTTTGCAAGGCATTGGCCAAACCAAGGGATGACTGTAAATTCATTTGCTGGGTTTGTTGAGCTAGCATTTCAGGTTGTGGCGATTGGGCTCTCTGTATAGGAGACATGTACGAGGCCTGGCGAAGCTGAGGGTTCTGATTTAGGGCACTGGATAGAAGAGGGGAAGGTGCTGGTTCAACAGTCTGATCAACCACCTGTTGAGTAACTGGACGGCCACTGGTTGCAAATGGTGATCTTAAAGAAGCTCGTTGAAGATTCTGGTTAATTAAAGCACTTGAAAGCATTGGAGAAGAAAGGTTGATTGGTGTGGTGGATCTTACAGGTAAAGGGGAGCCAGGTTTAACTGAAGGCTGGGGTGATAAAGGTCTACTTGGTACTTGCCTCACTGACAGCTGTGGAGATAACTGTACAGTTTGTTTTAAGGGAACTTGCGGAGGAAACGGAGACTGGATGACTTGCTGAGGAACAGGAGATGATATCTGATGAGGAAATGGAGATTGCGGAACTTGTGGAAGAGGATACTGGGGAACCTGTTGAAGAGATTGCGGGGCTTGTTGAAAAGGCTGAGAACCATGTTGCTGAAAGGGACTTTGTGAAACTTGCCGCATAAAATGAGTTTGAGGAACTTGCTGGGCAAATAGAGACTGAGGAACCGGTTGAGAAAATGAAGACTGAGACATTTGTTGAGGATATGGTGACTGAGAAATATGTTGAGGAAAATGAGAGTGGACATTCATTGGTAAAGAGTGACCTGGCCCCCTTAGCGATCGTCTGAGTGACTGAGGTGAATTTAAATGTCTTACAACAGGACGTCCTCTTCCTACAGGCTTGTGAAAACCCCTTTGTGTACCTTGGGCCCCCAGTGGTAAAAAACGCTTGGACTCTCTGAATCCTGGAGGCCGGGAACCTTTCCTGACCAGCATTACTGGAGTTGAAGTCTGTGACTGCCGATCAATCGATCCATGTCGAGTATGAACGGATGACCTGAAAGGGGCAACATTTTGCATCAGTGGGGAGCCTTGACGACTCCTTCTGCGTTTTAGGGGGTTACCTGTTGTTGGCTTCACAGCTCTCATTGGCACTTTGTTACGACCTACACCCCTGAATCTTCGCGTGGACGTGCGGGTAGGAAAACCCTCAGGCTGGGACATTCTGTTGGATACACGTGATGGTGATGGAGATAAAGGACGCCTGGGTGGAGATGCTGGTCTTGGTGACCCAACACCAACAACACGAGATGGAGGTGGGGATGAAGCTCTGTGTGACAATCTAGAAAGTGGTGGAGGACTGCTAGCTCGTAATGAGGGTTGAGGTGATGTAGGGCTTCTTCTACCTGATCTTGATGGTAAGGACGGTTCTGGGTACCTTTTACCAAAAATTCTTGTTGGACCTTTCGGTGATAGTGGAGGTGGGGATCTTATGCTTTGTCTCAGCATTGGACGTGGAGAGGGTGGAGGAAATCTTTTTCTGAGGGATCCACGTGGTGAGGGCGGAGGGCTTTCTCTCTCAGGAGGGTAAGGTCTACTGAAGCCCATGGTTCCTCTCCTCGGCAGAGGGGATAAAGGGGGAGGTGATCTTCTTAGTATGGAAGACTGAGGTGATGGCCCTCTTCTTGATAGCTTTGGAGAGGGAGGAGGGCTGAATTTCCTTCTCTGAAGTGGTGAAAATGGTCTTTGGGCATTATTATTAAAGGAATGATGAAAAGATCTGCGAGACATTTGAGACTGTGGACCGAACCTTCTTGTTTGTCTTGGAGTAAATATTGGTCCCATTTCCATATGTGAGGCCACAGGGGTACCTCGGCCTGTGGCTATGCTAAACTGCCTTCGAGGAAGATGAGGAGATTGAAGTGGGGTAAACTGAGTTTCAAATCCATGAATAATGGGGTCAGAGTAAGGCCCAGCCATGGTTGGACCAAAAGTTCTTGCTGATAAAACAGGCGACGGTGGTGCTGAAAAAGCTATGGATCCCATTTGTCCCAAAGATTGCCTGTTTGGTGATAATGATAGTGACATTTGTGGGGCAAGTGGCCTAATCTGCTGAGCAGGAGAAAACACTGGCGACTTACTAAGAATAGGGCTCCCGGGAACAACAGGTATAGCCTGCTGAATTAAAACGGGACTCACTGTTGGAGAGAGGGGTTTCTGAGCCATCACTGTTGGCTCTGGTAGTACTGTTGGCTGGAGAAACCCCACAGTCTGTGGAGGTAACATTGCCTGGATGTCATATTGCACATCAACAGGCACTTCAGAGTCATTTAAAGCTATATGTGGTGAAGGAATAGTTGCAACATCAATTTTTTCCTTTCCAAAAAGTTTCACTTGAGGTCTTGGAAATCGGAATGGATCCTCAATGCCAAAGCCATCTGATGCGAAACCTATAAACTCGTTATTGTAAACCTGTGTAGAAGGGTCTGTTTGGTCTATTATGTTTGCTGCTGCTAATGCGTATTGCTGTTGCTCAGTAAGCACAGGATTGAGATACACAGCTGAAGCATCACCATAGACGGAAGGTATAAGTTGTTGTTTATACTGATTAACATAACCAGTGGGCAACAAATAAGGACTTGGTACATCTTCAGTGGGGTAATACAATCCATGATGTGGATAATAGTAAGCAATCTCTTCAGGGAAGATTCCATAGTCATAGTATTCCATGTCATTACCATAGTATCCATATTCATCATCCGTATAATAATACGGATCATCATAATATTCCATCCAGTCATCATAGTATGGATAATCATACATCTCATCTTGCCCATAGTCATAGTAATACATTCCATCATCATAGTATCCATATGGTCTATCATATTCTCCATAATAGTCTTCATAATAATCATATTCATCGTCATAAAATCCATTTTCATCTTCATAATATCCATAAGGGTCCTCATAAGGATCATCATAGTATTCCATATCATCTACGAAATGGTGACCAGGTCTTGGTCGCCCCCTCAAATAACTGTCATAATAGCCTCCCTGATCATACTCATCTTCCTCATAGCCATACATACCTTCATCCTCCATGTATCCTTCATTGAAATAGCCTCGATACCTCCCCATGTTTGGCCTTCGGTAATGGGCTCTAGTGGCCAGTCTTCCCTGAGTTTTAGATGAAATATATCTGCGTGTAAGCCAGTTGGATGCCCCTGAGACCTTCCCTAGCACCCAGCCCTTTCTTTGGAAGTTTGAGCCAGGTTTTTGTCTGCCATAAAATCCTTTAGATGTTGCAGCCGCCGTTTTTCCAGGTTTCCCACCCAGACTTTTTAAGCCTGAAAAGCCAGACATGAAATTAGAGGACTTTCCAAGTCCAAGCAGTTTGCCAACCTGTGGCTCTTTCTTCTTGCTACTAGGCAGACGCATAAAAAGCTTCGAAGTGGTTTTCAACCCCTTTTTTTGTTTCTGCGGGGGTGGAACTCCAGATGGAGATGACTTTCCAGCCAATCCTGAGAGAGCATCTAGTTTCGTTTGTTGCATCTGCCCCATCATTGCATTCATAATTTTGTCATCAGGTTTGAGCCCAACGTTGGCACGTTTACCCCCTTTTTGAGCATCTTTTTCTTCCACTGCTCCCTTGGCCAAGCCCTTCACAGCCACAACCTTGGAGGCTCCCTTCAGGGCTGCTTTCCCTTTGCCTTTCTTCCCCTTGTCATCCTCGCTCAGCTCCTCAGATTCCTCCTCCAGCAGCTCTGCATCGGAGCCTTCCTCTGACTCACTAACAGGTTTCTTGCCCTTCCCTTTATCTTTCGCCTTGTCATCTTTGCCCTTTCCCTTTGGCTCCTCTGCCCCTTTCTTTGCTGCAGCTTTCTTTGGTGCCATTTTATCCCTTTGCAAGTTTCATCTCAATCTGAGTCATTGTGTCACAAATTATATATTACACTCACAAAACATATCAGCATAAATAATAGCATTTCAATAAGGATGTGGTCCAGTTTACATTGACCTCTGCCAACAACCAGAGTGCTCCACAGAGAGGCAAAATGAAAACAGGAGAATATAAACACAGCATTTAAGAGAAAACTTAGCTGCTCTTCTCGCAATCTAGATCCGCTTCTCCTTTGGGTCAGCGCTAAACTGATGTCACTCCCGACAAAGCATTCATTTTATGAAGAGAGGTAATCCCGATTTAGAAATGTCCTATTGCCTTGGCCGTAGAGTTGCTTTTGGCAGAAGAGGTTCTGTGTCTCTCACTTCAGGTGCAGGTATCCACAAATGTCAGCATCTCTTTGTCACAGCCAAACAATGCTCCTCCTTTTCCAACTGCTGCAGCACTCCAGTTACATTAATGTCCCGTGCACGTTTGAAAGCAAATTCCTGCCACTGGTCTGCAAGCATGTGTTTGAAAGCATGTGAGGAGTCCCTGTTATAGTTGCAAAGGGCACCTTAATGTATCAGCTATACTGACTTAGGGTAACTTTATCTCTTTGGCTCATTCCTGTATAAATTATGCAGGTTGGCTGAGCTGTTACTAAACTGTGTCTGAGAAGCATATCCAAAGAGGACCATGCATATAGCCATCGATCAGACAGCTCCTTCCTCTCTCTACCTCAACAGGTGAGTTCAGCATCACTTCAGCAAAGCGAGCATACATAATAACAAAAACAACAGAAAGATGATAGTGCAGGCCGAGGAAAATGCAAGAATGCACTATTTGTACTTTACTGAACTCTCACAATGATGCACACACTGAAATCTTTCTGTTTACAAATGTGTTTGCTTAAAAAAAAACTAACATTAATCATTTCATGTTTTTTTTTCCCTTTAGCAATGATTTTCAGTAGCACGTTTGGCAATGTGTTATCTTGAGAGTAGTAGTGGTGAATGTTTTGGCTCCAGTCATGCACTAAAAATAAGTGCATGAATTTATTATGTTCCTTAATGAATGAAATTCTACACTCTGTTTAGCTTCGAAACAGTGTTGTCTTTAACGTGTTGTTCGTAAGATGATAGCATCTAATTAGAGTAAATGTCAAACATATTCAGATTTGTGAAGCGTAGCTGTATGGTAAACAACAACCAAAATGTCCTATTGTTTAGTTGTAGGTTTACTTGACTGCAAAAACCCTGTTGAGTAAACCAAATGCCATCACAGGAGTCTCCTTCGATTTGTTCCTATGGTTTCACGACATATTACATGTATACCAACTAGTCAAACTATTATAGAAAGCTTTCGCACATTTTTATACCAGTCTGTTTTGTGCTGTTTTGATATGTACCAGACATGACTTCATTGATTTATACTAATTGATGACTTATTATTCCTCCAGTTCATGACACGACCAGTTATCAATACTTAATGGCTGGTCTGTATTCAGTCCACAAAGACATAATGAAACATTTATCAGAAAAGTACTAAATACACCAAGAGTAGGCTTGCTTAAAGTAATTCTCTCTATATATCTACAGAGAATTCCTGAACATGATTTTAGATGACTTATCATTGTGGAATGTGGTATCAGGCGTCCTTTTACTTTCATGTTTTCTACTTTTTCATAAATGGTATAACACTAAAAGTTTCATACTAACACAAAAAATACATACAATTTTAAGGCTTAATGCAATCAATAACCACATATCAGGCTTATCATGACCATAAAGTGACAGCAGTATTGTTGTTAGAGCATCCAAAATGTGTTAATTTTGTAATAAGATTGAATGTCATCTTGTCATTTCCTCGACAGTCACAAGTCATAGAGGGGGACATCAATAGTTAGAGCATCTCGAGCTCCTGCCTGGATGCATCAACGAGAACAATGACAGGTCACCTCTGTGGTGCTAACAATGTCCTTTCATCAAAAGCACTCATGGATGCAGCCTCATAAAGGCCATCCAACATAATTAAAAAGCTGGAGTTAGCATAGCCATTGAGGAAAATGTCTAGTTCTAGCTCTTATTGCTATTATGAAAAGAATAGCGAAAAGCAATTTTAAAAGAAAACAGTCCCGAATGTCTTTGAAATTATGATGTTGATTTAGACAATTTAACATTATTTAAAATGGCAAAAAAAAAAAACTTAAATGTCTTTTAGGTAGGAAATCCATGCTAAAAGTATTCTGTAATTAATAAACTATTCACAAACATCATCCATATGTTCTATTTTATTCCAAGTTTGAAAAACTAATAAACAATGCAAATAGCAGATTAAAAAGACATTAAGTAAAGCTTGCCAATGAGATGCATACGACACACAGTCATAATGGCCCAAACCCTAAGTGAACCTAGCTTTGATCCAGGCCACACCATTCACCGCGGCCAGACCCAGAGTAAGGTTACAGTCAAGTAGCACATGGGAGAGCTGACTTAAATTTCAGTCTCTTTGTTATGTCTGAGCAGTGTGACCCCTCTTTAAATTTAAACATGTGTGGATGTCTGTCTGAGTGCTTGTGAATATGTGTATATTGTTAGTGCTTGTGAATATGTGTTCACTGTTTATTATCAATTTTAGCAACGGTTTCATATTTCATATTTCAATATCAACTGTTTATATTTCCTGTTCTTTTTCTAGAGCGCATTCAACAAATATAATGAACATATTCTGCAACAGTTGTAACACAAAATCTATTGTCTTAACACGTTTTATTTTAGGTGTAGTACTCCTATACAACAGCCAATTTGTGACTACAGTGTATGAATTTGCATATTGAATAGATTTATCTACTGTGACTATTACATATCCATCATTCAATATGCATTTAACATTTTGCAATGACTAAATGTAACACAGATATTATAATAGGTTTTCAATAAAGCTTTTATATGGAGTTTTCTGCTGTTTGAATAAAAAAATAATTCTAGATCTACGGATGTCTTATAATTGTGCAATTTTACTTTAATTTTGTGTATGCAAATATACATTAATATAAATGTATATATTCATGCAATGCAACTGGAATGCGAAGTAAATTTATCTGTGCCAATTAAAATGTAAGCTACTACTGCATAGTGTGGAGGCATGCAACCTTTTTTTTAAGGGTCTGACCGATTATATTTCATTCATTTCCATGGTACACCTTTGAAGACATTTTTAATTCAGAATTAAAATAACATTCTGTCACTACCTCTACAATAGAACAGAATGTTTTAAGGCCTGTTTTATTTTAAAATAACTTCAGACTTTGGTATCCTATGTGTAGTTCTTAGCATTATATAATGACTTCAAATTCACTTGGATATTACACTGACTTACAAGAAGGAGAATGAGATCTCTGACATTAATGCCTGAAATCATGGTTATGACATGAGTAAAACATGACTATTTTATGGGTTTCATACAAATCCAGTACTGCCTTTGAGCTAAATGAGTACACAGCACACTTTTCAGCAAGGTTCAGCACCATCCAAAAGAAAGAAAAGAAAAAAAGTCTCCAATCAATATTCCTGTGGTCTCACACAGATTTCAACTTGGCTAAACTGTTGATGCAAACCTCTATTCTACACACACAAACTGCTTCATACAGAATTGTCTCAGTTCTCATTGCAAAAGCAATGGCATTTAGAATCATTAATTCAAGTAACTACAACTCAAATCCTATAAGCACAAATCAGTCCAGTTGCATTATCATTTTACAGTATACACAGAATATTGTGTAATATTGCGTATGTAAAGAGATTATTATGAGGGAAAACCATAAGCAGCATTTCGCAAAAAATTGTGGTGGATTGAATAGATCTCATTAGTGTGTAAGACCTGTGATGTGTTTCCAAGTGCTTGATATGTGCAATGTCTGAAGATAATTATAATTATTTTAGCATGATTGAATTTTGAGTGGAGAGGTCAATCTTGACATGGAAGTTAAATATGGCATTTTGGATTTGTGCTTAAAATTTTAAGAAATTCATTCATTCCTTTCAGGAAATGTTATTTTTGAGGCTATCAGTCAAGAAAAACTGTAATGTTTGTAACGATCATCTGAGCTGTTGAGCTCAGCTCAACCTGCCTTCTACAATTTACAGCTACTACTGCCTTCTCACGGCCAAAAATACAATCAGAGACTTGAGCTAAAAACACAAACTCACAGTCATAATGTAAAATCTTCATTTTCTTCCTATACCTTACCTTGGTGTTCTCAGCCATCACGTCCAATCAAATTCTTTCTCAACACCAAACAGAAGGCACCTACCAGCCCATATAGCCCTGTATGGACTCTTTCACTGCTGTGTAAAATCTACAGGCTCTAACCCCCGCTCTCGTTCTTTTGTGTGACATGCAGTAAAATATATTTGGCGAGTCCACCCTCTCCGTTTGAATGAATGACTTTGACATTACGTGGGCCTTCTCTCAGCCAGCCTACACACTGACATTCATTACATGAAAAAACACACAATGGCCTGGACAAACACTTTCCTTTTTCATCAGAACCAGGACGAAATGAGCATCTTTTCCAGGCACGGTGAAAAGGGAGACGATTTAGTGGTAGATCGTGAGAAGCAGACGTAAGAGGTCAATGGCAAACATGAAACATGGCAATGAAACAGCCAACGGCATAGGACACGCTCATGCCTCTGTGTATAGGGAGGATCCTGGCTGACAGAAGCATACACAGTGTACCCGGGTCAGGTTGCTAAACAAACAGGACACTTTGTGGCTTATTAGCTGGGAGGTGATCCACACTAACCCATAGGCTTTTGCTTTCAGGTAAGTAATAACCAACAGAGACACACATAAGAGGCAGCTCTTATTGTTGCTTAGGCTAATAGCAATTTGAATGGCAGGCGACACAGCCATGGTCACGCAGGTCTGACTAACCATGATTTGCTTTTTCCTCAAAAGCCCACAGGAAAGGCCCTGATTAGAGAGACAAAGAAAAACACAATGGCCCAAGTGCCTAGTTCAGGGTTATCTGAGTTTTGCACCCATACAAAGGGGCCTCAGCAACAGATAGCTTGGTGGTAGGAGGACATCAGAGGCAGCCCTTCATTAAGGTTCAGTGTCTAATGGAGACCAGTGTGGAGCCTTTCATTCATACCTTGCATTCCTTTCCTCTTTAAAATCACACATTTTCTTTAAAAAAAACAAACAAAAAAAACAGACCAACATTTTGAAATGGAAAGATGATCCATGTTCAAAACTTCTTGTCCCCACTTCCCTCATAACAGACAGAATTTGAGCGCATAAAACAGGTGTAGATTGGGCCCACACTTGGATTGCTATGGCTGTAATGGCTTGAAGACAAGCTTACAATTGAGAGCTCAAGCTGAAATTTTGAGCAAAGAAAGGCTCTCGTGGTTGTACCATGTTAATAGTAATATAAGTCAAAATACAAAGTGAATGGACTGAAGAGCTGACTTCTTGTCTTCTTCAGAACCAGTAGTATGAAAATTTGTGGCTGAATGATGTGTCACTACAGACTGTGAAATATAAGGGCTTATAGAAATATACGTGCTTTAGATTTGTTACAAGTATTTCTAACATATTCTTGTGGTACAATTTTGAATAAGCAGTGAATCGTTTACTTATCTATCTATTTTTATCCAAGTATGGGCCCAAACCTCTGACTAGGAGTGTGTTCTACACACAATATTGTGTTTTCAGTTGGTTTCAGAAAGCACAGCTGCAGAACGAACCAGCCAGGTCCAAAACCATTGAGATGCCATAATCACAAATCATCACCACACAATAGTATATATACCAGTGGTGACACACACACACACACACACACACACACACACACACACACACACACACCACACACACACACACACACACACACACACACCACACACACACACACATTAATGTGTTGGTTATTACCAAGCACACCCTAGGTCTTTTGACTTGTGTCTCTCCCAGAGTAAGGAGACGGCAAAAGGCCTCATGGCTGCAGAGACAATGTATCCAAAGGCATATGCAGCAGGTGGCAGCAAAGCCACACACCATATGGGCACTTCCTTTATGAATACTTTATCAAGGCAAACATGTAAAAGGACATACCCATTACAGATCCCTCCAGAAATAGGCTAAATACAAAAAAGGCTGAATTACACATTTATAGTTGTGACATAGCTGCTTACTTAATCGGAAGTATAATGAGCGCGGACTGCACACATGTGTTTAATTGAACAATAATTGAGGTAGTGATCAAACATTACAGGTAGCACACACCTGTTTTGTTTTAAGATAAACAAAAATCTTTTGGTCTCTTTCCATGTATATAATAGCATAGGGCCAACCACAGCCAATAAGAATGACAAAGTTCAAGACCAGTTGTACCACCAACGTAACAAACTTGCATATACAATATCACATGCTTTAAATATTGGCTGTGCTGACTCGTCTGTCATACCAGACACATGGAATGAAACCTATAACCCCTTCAGACAGCATCAACCATATACAAGGTTGCTAAAAAATTGAGCTGTTGTCTTGTGATAATCTATGAGGTGTGCTGAGAGAATTGAACTTCAGTGTAACAGTAATATATTCAGAATATAGTGAGACACATCACTGCACAGATTTTAGCTGTCTATTATAATGACATTACAGGGTACAAGCTTCAAAGCAGCAGCTAAAGTACTATACTAGAAATATCAAATTCAATTTTATGACTAACAGAAGTTATTATCCCCCTTGATATCCATTCATATAATTATCTAAAAATATCCTTGCCAATCTAACAAATATGCTATAGCTGATTCATTCAATTTCTCTTTATGATGTCCACATAAGATAAAACTGTGACCGCAAATAGTGTATTTTCCTTGATGCCTCTCTTAAAACCAGTCAGCATGTAAGCCTACAGCTTCCCCCGACACACACACACCCACAGAGTGTGAGCCATATGGGCCTAGCATCAAGTATCATGCCTCAGCCTACAACAAGAGACAGTGTTGTAGCATCAACTTCTCTTACCTTAGTTACCCCTCTTCCTTTTTCCTTTTTTCATGGCATCACTGAGGTTCCATCAAGTAATTCCAAAGCAGTGTCTCACCATTGTGCCCAGACAGCAGGAGAACGCGCACACACAAGCACACCTCAGATGTTTTCAACTAACAGCAAGACCACGCAGAGAATGCACAAGGCCAACAATGTGACAAGAGTTCCCAGAAGCTCGCAACTCCCAAACTCCACACTTGCCCAGTAGGTTGTGAAGCCCGAGTGGCTCTGGATACATTTTTAATGAGGCCTATTATGCCTGTTTTCTCTTCCTGAATAGAAGCGGCAGCTCTGGGTTTCAAATGAGTACCATTAGAGGGGTGGCAGTTTGGCATGTAGTGAGCATGAAAGAGGGGACTTCTTGAAAAGTGTCGAGAGCTTAACCCAGGCAGTGTGATGTAATGGCCAAGCAGAACTAAGTGAGGCCTGGATAGACGGCATATGATTATTTTGAGGTGATCAGAGAGCTAGTGAAGATACGTTACCCTATTGTATTTCTTATGCTGTCAAATGGGTTTTATCAAACGTGTTTCAAAAGGATTACCTCTATTTTATATTCTTATTATTGGAGAAAAAACAGGCAAAAAGTGGCAGTAGAACAAAGTTCTATGGAAAGATAATAGAAAAATTGCAGAATGGGAAGAGAATGATTAGCTAAAGTGTTGCTGCTATCCCATGCAATACAAGCCAAATGTCGTCTGAATGTAATAACGGTCATTCACCTTTATTTGCCAGTTCACACAGATAGATCGAAAATGGAGAACTAACAAGAGCAAAGAACTCGATGCTGAAAAAGCCTTTGGCTCAGGTTATTTACAATCTCAAACACAGTTTGTCACATTTGTTATGTAAATGGATGAATAATCAAAATTCAATGAAGTCCTGGCACACTCATGGCATGCAAGGCTAGGCTTCGGGCAAGATTAAAGACCTAATTTAGTGAGCCGCTTAAATGGTTTCAAGCCAAGTGAGAGTAACACAGCGATTATGGAGCTTCATGTGACAATTCTCACATCATCTGAACACACTCTTACAACAACCCAAAAGAGATAACCCATCTGATCTTGGAAATAAAAACATGGAGTGGATTTTTTTTTAACCAGACACTCGTTTTTTTAAACACATCCAGACACTTGCTTTTAGGTTTATTGATACATGACAAAATTAGTCGGGTGCTCCTGCATGCCGACCAGTTTTAAAAATCCCATGAGCACTGCATAAAATCAGTCAATCAGTTTAGTATACAGCATGTCAAGGAACTGACCTTGAGTGTGTGTTGTTCTGATTCCCTCCCTACACAAAATGCAGCTATGGTCTGGTCTTCCCTGTGCCTGACAAAAATAGACGAGTTCAACTGTATGTGTACTAGAATATGTTGCACACGACAGTTATATCAGCAAACGGTCCTAAACTACTCTACCATTCGCCAGAGTCGAACAGCATATCATATGTGCATCTGAATGCTTTCAAGAGGTGCCACAATTTGTCATTGTGAAAAAAATCTTTTTCATTAAGTCTTAAGTCATATCAACATGGCAGAAGTGGCTAGACTCAAGAAAAATCAACTTTTACAATCAGAAAGAACCAAATTAGGTGAAATTTATTTTTTACAGTCGGTTTGTCAACACATGGCATGTGTCAGTGAATAGATTTCTTTTGCTTTTCTCACCTGCTCAGATATGTCCAGTATCTGACTCTTAGATCTTAAATCACAAAACCTGAACTGTCCGCAGAGCCTATAGCACAGCTCAAGAGTACTTCCTTTGGCGTCCTTGGCAGCAAGACGTTTCGTTTAGGAATCGTTTATTTCTTTACAACCTGGATGACATCCTCGTGCTCCATTATGTGCGTCAGCCCCACCCTTTGTGGACTGTACTTTGTGCTCGTCCCCTGAAAGCACAAAAGGGGATTTTTAAAGGCTTAATAAGAGGACATAAAATGCATAACCTATTAAGACAGATGAGGTAATAACTTACCCACACTAGGGCATACTTGAACTGACTGGCTAATGTTCTGTGAATTCGATGACACTGCAAGACACAGAGTGATTAAAATACAAGTTTGGTTATTCACACTTAAATCTTGATCATCTTAAATCTTGTTTTCTGATTGTTTATGATGAAACGACGCCTGCATAGGTGCACAGCTGCAATCTTTCTAGACATAAACGTTCACTTGTATGAAATTCACAGAGTGGTCAGTGATGTTCACAAAATTCGCTGCAAACTGTAGTTTACAACAGGTTTTTGACCATTCATTCTCAATTGTAGACCTATGTTTTTCAAACTCCTCACACCTGTATCCTTCTGCCTACGAGTCTGAAGCAATACAGGTAATTTTGGAAGTCACTCTTTGCAATGATTTTTGTGTCAGCATATCAGTGAACATTACTGACCACTCGGTGAGATTCATGTCTTTACAAATGAAAGTTTACTGCGTTCAGGAAAGACTGCAGCTGTGCACCTATAGATGTGGGATGGTGCTACAGCAACTGAAAATTCTCAGAACAGAGGCATTCGTCAAAATCTTAATAAACAATCAGAAAGCAAGGCTTTAAGTGTAAAAAACAAACTTGTCTTTGAACTGAACAAAACATAAAACAATCTCCAATTAATCCTCCAAAACCCCAACTGCTTCCACCAGGTGGTGAATGTATCATTTTCTATTTTTTTTTAATTAATTTGGGAGAGAACACACATACCACATGTTCTACTGACGCCCCTCTTCTCATGATGATGGGATCGGAGAAATCAGGCCGTTCTGAAAAACAGGAAATGAAATGCTGCATCCTTTGAAAGGGTAATAAATATGAGAGGATGGATAACAGGGGAAGTTCTTTGACAGTGGGAAATGAGCAACTCAGAGTATCACATTCTCTTTTAACAATAACATTTTTTCTTTCTTTTTTTCATACAGACTTTAATAAAACCATACTTGTATAACTTACCACCTTACCTTCATGCTACACAAAGACCACTGGAGAAATCCGATGTGAATCAATCCATGTCCCTGATGTCACAACAATTTGATACATAGCCTGAATAATGAAACAGCAGCTTACATTAACTGGATGGGGCATAGTGAAAATGAATCTGAAAGTAAGTTCCTGTGCCCCATTCAGTTAGTGTTAACAGCTGGTTCACCGTTAGGTCTATGCTGTATTAAAATTTTCATATTCTTCTCCCTACCGCGACCAACAGGGCTATGGATTGATTCACATTTTACACAAATTTCTCCTTAAGACAACACAGCATGTTACTAAACATTCTGGATAAGCACGAACACAGACACATACCTCCCCTCTTCTTGGTGTACAAGCAGATGAGAGCCAGGTACTCCCACAGCTGCTCCAGGAGGTAGTCAAGATTCAGTTTCATACCACAGCTAGACAAGACAAACACACAAATAACTATACTACTACTAATGACATACTACATATTATACTACACAAGTAATAACTACATGTTATTAAACAACCTAACTATGATGCGTGTTGAAACACTGGGAGTCAACTTCAGGTTTAATAGTTAACAGGAGATGGAAAGATGGCCAAAGCTAGAATGTGGCACAACATAGAATGTGGTATATCTAAAAGCTACACAGTACATTTTCAAGGTTTACACTGACTGAATCCAACAGGCTAGCTTGCTCATATCTGAATGGATTTTTGTCTTGTTTCTACCAAATGAAAGTACATAAAGCCCTATAACAACAGACCTCGAGGCTGAAACTACTGCTGAGTTCTCCTTTAAGGCTTTGAGGGTTCAGGGTCTATGGCTTAGGGGATTTTTTGGGATTCAGCAACATTATGAACTTCTCTGTACTGCCACATGTGGTAAGCGTTATGACAGATGTCTTGTGTGCTTTACCAGACAGACCTGATGTTATGGAGAATTACCTGATGACCACACTGTTAGCTCTGCGAGCTAGTCGGTCCACCTCCTCGATTGAGATCTGGTCCACTTTGTTGTACACCTGTCAGCAATAGAGAATCTGGTCACACATTCCTTTGTGACACATTTCCCCATTATCACTGACTGACAACCATTCACTTTACAGCTGCCTACACCTATTCACTTTAATTGCAATTGCATTACTCCTTTTATTGATTACATATTATCTCTATTATCAAGGCATGTTCAAAGTCAGTGCTGAAGACCATGTTGATACTCACATACAAGCAAGGCATATACACTCTGTTTCCTACGATGACGTCGATGAACTCATCTGGTGAGCAATCCTCTCTGAACAATACCTCAGCGTTGAAGATTTCTACATAAAATGGTTAAGTTCAATAACTTTACTGTTACTATTAGGCAAACAGGTTTCTGTTTGGTCGATGCACTCTGCTGAATGAGGCATTGTTGGGTAAAGGATACTGTACTCATGCAAAATAAGCTGCACCAATTTCTCAGAGCACTGTGTGAGAGGCACTGTTGAGTTAAAGGACAATCCACCACCTTTCTTCGGCTGAATGAGGAACAGAAGAAAAATGGGTGGGAAGGGGTGTCAAGAGGGGATGAATTTAAACAAGGAATGACATCTTAATTAGTTAGAGTATGAAACTATAGTTGGGATAAATGCAAAGACCAAATTTCCCTCACAGGATCAAAAGAGTATATATATACTTATACTTAATGATATATGCAATTATGCACAATATTACACCCAGAGAGAATGTACCTTGAAGTAAATATTTGGTTTTGAGCGGTTAAGTCTTATGCCAACAGACTCCAACTCTTTTTCCAACAGTTCCCTATAACAGAAATAAAACAAGATCAAGGATGAGAACACAAGTTAAAAAAAAGTCTGTTAAAAAACAAAAACACTAGTTAAATACACCATGAGGCTTCCAATAACTCACTTCATTACAAAACAAATCTGTTACTGTGATGGAGGTTACCATCACCATAACTAAATGTAACTATGTGGCTATGACTGCATTACATGCAAGCCTGGCCCCTTAAGTCATGCAGTCAGGTTGCATGGCTATTACAAGTGGCTGATACTTTCTCTTCTCTACATAGCTTTCAAGTGGATGTAATGGCTGTGACTACAATTGTGCCTAAAATTAGTGAACTGGCAATTCCTGGCACTACATTCACCAGTGCACCTCAAGAAGCTGTAGATTCCAGTGTTTTTTGAACAACTACACAAGCAGAGCACCTGCCTCTTAACCTGGCAAGGTTTCATAAAATAAATAGACCACAAGGAGAACTATAATAATTAATTAATGCATAAATAATAGCGTGCTAGTAAATAATAAATTAAACTGCAAATACAGTTCTTCTGGTGGAGTGATTGCTAAGTAATAAAAAGACATAGAAAACAAAACAAAACAAAAAAACAAACAAAAAAAGGGTAACATTTATAGTGAATGAATAATGTTCTATAATGACTTTGAACATAATTCAGACAATCATTATCGAAGACTACAACTAGCAGTTTTAGAAGGACCGGGTGAAACTCTGTGAATGTATGTGTGCGTCATCATTTGATAGACAGTGATACCTGCTCTTTCTCTGTAAGCTGTGCATTGTGAGGTTGCTGAGTGAACAAAGTTTCAACAAAGTAGATGCATGCACATCCCACGTCACTGAGGCAAGGTGCAGGACAGAAAAACGTATCAATGAAAAAGAAATAGACGTCCACACATTGGAAAACTCCCCAACCTATAGATTTATTTAGTCAACTAAACTAAATAAACCTAAATCGGTTGGGGAGTTTTCCAGTGTGCGGATGTTGACAAAACAGCCATGAAACCTGAAGTCCTACCTCTGGACATCCCCCTTTGTGGCATCCAGCATCATGATTACAACATCAGCTGTTCGAGCCACTGCGATGACTTGCCGACCTCTACCCTTACCTAAGAGGAAAAAGACACAACTTCCAAACCAAACCAACTCCATGACAGTGAGACAATAACAAGAATACAAAAAGAGTGTGAGTTTTATGTGTGTGTGTGTGTATGTTTTGGGAATGGAATTTTTAATTTTATTTTTAATTTACATACCCTGAGCAGCACCCTCAATGATTCCAGGTAAATCCAAGAGTTGTATGTTGGCACCTTTGTACTGATGATATAAAGCACATATGATGCACCCTCAGACATTTGCTGAGAACAAATTCTAGAAGGAGCAAGATCAAGTGAAGTGTCTTACCTCAATGACACCTGGGATGCATGTCAGTGTGGTGAACTCATATGATGCTGCTTCACTCTCAGTCGAAGTCATTAAGCTGAGGAAAGTGGACTGTGGGAAAAGGTACACTGAGTGATACCTACGCCCAAAACAATCACGATAGTCACACTTATCACCTCAATTATAATTCAAAGTGTCAGAATTACTGGTTAACCTACCTTACCCACGGATGGAAACCCAATAAGCGCTACCCTGGCATCGCCAGATTTCATTACATCAAAGCCTTCACCCTTGGCTCCAGCAGATTTTGAAGGTTCCAAAAGCTGAGCTCTGTATTTGGCTAATTTGGCCTTCAATAATCCTAGATGGTACTCGGTGGCTACGCAAAAAGATATTGTATACGATAAAATGTCATGCAGTCAGAGGCACAGACTGTTTCACATCATCAGACAGACAGAAAACAACTACATATGTTCAAGCTTACAATAAAATTCAAATTTTAGTACAACTTACCTTTATTTTTTTGGGTCCGAGAAATTTCTCTCTCGATTTCCGCTATCTTCTCGAGAATCCCCATGATGTCTGGATTTTAAATATCTAAGTTCTCAGATACCTGCAAAGTACATATTGTGTTTAGCTACAAGACAAAACGTGCCAAGGCTGTTTTTGTACAGAGCTAAAGCTAAGCAAGTTGAGATGTGGCAGAGGAAGAGCAGCTAATGTTAACTTCGCTAACGTTCGCTAACTACTTTTGGAATCTAACATTTAACAATTACGCAAGAAAGAAGGTTTCTAACACCCAATTACTATTATTAGAAATGCGTATTACAGAGTATCATTCAGACAAATGATAACATGTTCTGAACAATATAATATTTACACTTTACACTGGTCGAACTCTGCAGCATGCCGAGAAAATGACATCACTGACCGGAAGTATACGGTCCGGCTACATATTTATCCGGCAAGAAACAAGTGGCATTGCACTCTGCAAAAGGTTCCTGATGGAAATGCAATAGTCTTTACTGCTACATATATACCACAGTTAAATGGTGAATCTGTTGTACGATACATATTGTGGCTTAAGATTTAATGCTAATTTGTTTTTAGAATTATAATTATTTTAACAAATAAATGTATACGCCCTTGAGATGTTGACAAGGGGGCATTTCATAACGCAAGAATAAACATGGCTGCGCCGTATGGATCCAGATCATCTGCCGAGAATTCAGGAACTTTTCAAGGCTTTCCGTTCAATGTATCAGGTAGACCGACTGATGACACTTCTGGTACGACGCAAGAAAAGACTGGCGAGCCAAAGAAGAAACCTTGCAGAGCATGTACGGATTTTAAATCATGGATGAAAACTCAGAAGATGCAGAGTCCTACGGCACAGGTGAATGTAGTTCATAGTTCGTTTCATTAAACCATTTACGCTGGCAGAGACCTACCTGGCAACTAGTCTTAAACTCCTTATTTAGGGATTTGGTTGTGTAGAGTTAATATTCATAGGCCAGCAACACTATTTTCAATGTTTTCTTTTTGGTATGATGTAACATGAATGTCTGTGAAGCAACCCAGATAGCGTGACCCTAGTTCGCCCTGTCTTTTGGTCATTTGAACGGAGCCTAGCAGTAGACACCCGCTAGTCTGTGTGGGCCTATGTGTGTCACCAAATGTAGCCTAATTTATAATTTAAACGTCAAGGGATATTTTGTAACTTTGGGGCATGGTACAGAGCGATAACACGCGTTTAAGAAATTATATGCCGACGTCTGAAGAACTATGAACAAATATTAGCTTTAACTCTAAAGCCTCTAACCAAAGCCTCCATTTATTTACTTTTTAAGAAATGTCGGCATTGTTATTAGCGGGTGGTAGCTTGTGCCATATATAAGTTGCATGTTATGAGTTGTGACCTATTTAGAATTGTGGGTGTTTCCCATGGACATCTGTCTAGGTGACAAAGCCATCAGAGGACGAGGGTGAGAAACCAGTTGAGTGCCCACTGGATAGAGAGGAACTTGGAAAATGTTCATGGTCCTTCCTCCATACAATGGCTGCTTACTATCCAGATTCACCAAGCTCCAGCCAGCAGCAAGACATGACGCAGTTCATCAATCTTTTCTCAAAATTCTTCCCTTGTGACGAATGTGCAGAGGATTTAAGGACAAGGTACTGAACCTTTCTGTTGGGATGTTGAAGCTGATATGAATTAATAGTACATGTCCAAAGGCCAAAGTTATGTGTGTAATAATAAAAATGTCTTGTCAATTCATACTAAGTTGTAGCCTAGAAATGTAAACGTACCCTAGCGGTGAGGCTAACTAAGTTTCACAAATGGAAAATTATTTGTTAGTGGTTTGAATAACCGCGAAGCAGCAGGTAGCCATGTCTGGGAGGCCTTATACTATTCCCTCCACAACAATATAGTATCACACACAAATTCACACTTTTCAAACAAAGCTTTTTATGGTAATATGGCTGTTTGACTTAGCCTACATTATTTTTATCCACACATTACTTGTTTTCTTTGCCAGGTTAAAAACAAATCAGCCGGATGCCAGCAGCAGAAACAACCTCTCGCAGTGGCTTTGTCGTCTACATAATCAAATAAATCTGAAATTAGGCAAGCCAGAGTTTGACTGTTCCAAAGTGGATGAGCGATGGAAGGATGGCTGGAAAGATGGGTCATGTGACTAACTCCCCTGATTGCAGAAATGTGGAACCGCTGAGAATAATTTTGTTAACATGGACAGTTATTTGTGAGACTGAAATGAAACTAGAAGTGTATATTTTTTCAATGTCATATTGCACCATTTTGTTTTCCTCTCCAATTTAATCATTGAGAGAATACAGAGATAGCAGAGAATATGATTCTACAAATGCATTATGGGTCCAGGTCATCAGAGCACTTTCACTGATCTTGTCTGTTCCTGTGTTTTTTTGTCAGAAAAAAATAATAAAAATCCATTTATATAGACTTACTGTCCCATATGTCTGTAGGCCTAATTGATTGCCATTTTGAGACTGTATTTTGAGATCAAGGGTCAAGGGTTCTCTGGCACACTGGGGTCAAATTGTGATTTGGTTTGTATGTGTGTGTACATATAGTCTGAATGCACTGCTAGTCATTCAGCCCTGCCAGCAAACTCTTTATGTAATGCAACTGTAGTATTTTGTTTGACTATCAATACTGCTCTGATATGGGATTAAAATTAAATAGGACATCTCTCATGCAATATTTTAATGTTGGAATTGAATATAATAGACAAACCAGTGGCACAAAATTACTATATCCTGAGTCTGTATTGGTGTGTTTTGAAAATAAGTCATGCGTGTTTTGCTGTAGAAAGAATATAAAACTATTTGCAAAGTCGGCAAATATCCATTAATATTAACTTACTCCATTTAAAAATAAAGTGAAATTGCCCGGGCCGACCTGTTGTGATCGCCAAGTGGTCAGTAGGGGTTGCTAAAGAGACCAACGTCGTGCGCGGAGTCTTGTACACGCCGCTGCCAGGCAGTGGGGTGTGTGCACAACAGATCCTACCTATCTGGAAACCAAAGGCTCTGGAGCCTGAAGAGCAGCGAGAGGAAAGATGGACGGAGTAGGCTCCTTTGGCGCTGGTAGAGCAGGGGCTGCCTTCGACCCTATTGCTTTTATTCAACAGCCGACGACAATTCTTAGAATAGTGGCCTGGGTAAGGTTGTTTTTTTATGTTTAGGGCCGTATCTGTCATGTTTTACATGCATTTCGTGAGGTGAAGATGTGGAAGTGTAAGCCATATTGTTATTGATAGATGCTCTAAATTGAAATTGCACGTCGCGAATAATGACTCTTTCGGCCTCTGGTTGTTTTCCTCTTGCATAATAGCTTATTTAGGGGCTAAACCTTTCAAAATCTCAACCTTAATTTGATTTCGTCTGGCTAATTTCACATGATTAGCTCCAATACTGGGTGCCTATTTCTAATTTGATGTCTATATTTTTACGTTTGATGAAGGCTTACATTTTGCCTTTTTTGGAACGTTTACGCTTGGGTTTTAGGTCGCCTTCGAAATACAGTTAAAATGATTTTATTTAATTATACAATCTAAAACACTACAGTAGCCTGGCTATCAAGTATATTGTAAGATTTTTTTATTATTTCCATCGTGTATAATATGGATAAGATATCTCAACCGTAACCAAATGTAACAGCATGATAATATCTCGTTATTTCCACAATGTTATTTTTCTGCATGAAATTGGCTTGCTGGAAGCTTACATCAGGAATACGAAGGGCACAATCCCCGCCTATCCGTCCCCCCCTACCATCTTCAGTTATGTCAGTATAAAAGCTCTTATTAGTTGCGCGTCCCTTGTGTGCTTAACCGAGAAATTGTGGAATGCGCCTTTGCAACATCCTTCTTTGTGCACAGCGACATGATAGTGTGCGATAGTATCTCCATTAATATAACCTATATCTCATGATAGAAACATTTCAGGGGAGAATATGATTTTTGTAAATTCTGTAACTGAATGTGAAATCTACACTTGTTGATACTGTACAACTCCGATACGTATCAAAGGGACTTGCAAGCATATTCCAGTTCTTTGTGGTCAAAGCCTCAAAGGACTTTTTGAATGTTTAGCTCCAGAACATAAAAACATAGAACAGTTTTTTTCAGGACATGCTGTTTGCTATCCCAAATCCTTTGTATAGGGCCCAAGTTACAGTAAGGACTAATTCATTTGGAATTTGGGATCACGAAATGTAATATTTAGGGAATTAATGAACTGAAAAAATGCCAGGCCTCTTTAGCCTTAGTAAAACCATAACCCCCATGCATTCTTACAAACAGGAGTTTTGTCAGCTTTTACAAGGCTATTTCCAAGAAACTGAAGGATTAACTGTTTAATGTACATACAATGTTTGCTGATGTTATTATATCCAACTTAAACAGACTACGTTTAGGAAAAGTGTCATGTGGTTTCTTCTAAACAAAACTATTGGTCATTCTATATGGGGGCCATAAACACCAGATCAGTTACCACCACTATGGTGGTAAAATATACATTAGAAACCAGAATCCACTTAGCAGATACCAGTTACAGTGTAATGGCAACTGAGATTTCTCAACTTATGCTGGCCTTTCACTCACACTTGAAATGACACTGCACATCCATGTGGATCCATCACACGGCCCATCCATCGACAGCGTCATGTGATCTCCATCCATCCCATGTTCCATCAGTCTCCCAACTGTCATGTCTAAATATTGATCTAGTGAACACCACCATGTGAGACCCCATATAATCAATTGACCTAGATCACTATGGACTCAATTATTCCTCCTAGCATACAGTATTTATGCTTCGCTCAAGCTCAACCCGAGGCATTTTACGTTGTATTTGCAGATTTTTTCCATTGTGGTGTTTGGGTCCATCGTGAATGAGGGCTACATCAACATCGGGAGCGAGAGACTGTACTGCGTCTACAACAAGAACAACGATGCCTGCAACTTCGGGATCACCATCGGCCTCATAGCCTTCTTGGCATGCCTCTTCTTCTTTGCCTTGGACATAAAATTCCAGCAGATCAGCAGTATCAAAGATAGGAAGAAGGCAGTGATGCTTGAGATTGGCTTTTCAGGTAAAGCACCTCTCCCAAGACCTGTGGTTAGATAAGAGCAGAGCAGAAGCACGAGGAAGAATATGAACTGCTCTCAACCAGTTAACCAGTAGCACTCCTGTGAATGAACCACTGATGGGATACTGTCTCCTTGTCAGACTGTGTTTAACCTTGAGTTACACTTTCCCACCTTTAAAGCCACACTAGTTGTAAGGTAGCATTCCAGAATCTTCAACATGTGCACAAACCAGTCATCCTCAGAGCAGAACTGGGTTGTTATGCATGAAGGGTTTGGGTGAAGGGGAGGGGGGCACTCAAGTTAATCAAAATATAACAAATATATACTGAAATTATGTTAACTAGAGCCCTGGGCAAAACATGACTGTGTTGTTTGGAAATGGAGATATGTAAAAAAAATCTTAAGTACACATCTGCTGAAACAGGTGTCTAGACAGAACTTATTTTGAGATATTTCATGATGCGTAATGTGGCTGAGCAAGTGTTCTGCTTTACCTTTGTCTAGAGTCTGAGTCACAATAGACAATGGCTGACTGACTGCCTGCCTGCCTGAAATTAGTTGCTATGTTGTCCTGCACTGTTTTTATGGTCAGCATTTGTTTTCCAATGCTGCTCTGAACAAGGCTGTTTCATGGTTACAGGTTTCTGGACATTCATGTGGTTTGTCAGCTTCTGTTTCCTGGCTAACCAGTGGAGTCGCACCACTCCAGATGAGTTGCCCTTGAACCAGGGTGCCGATGCTGCCCGGGCTGCCATTGCCTTCTCCTTCTTCTCAATTTTTACCTGGGTAAGTACCTCAAAGTTACAGTTCTATCTACACCAAAACAGTCGTTATTCATTTTTAAATTACAGAATAAAACAATTAGAATGTACTAAAGCTAACCAATAAAATAACACTTCCTTATTAACACCAGTCAGAAGGTATCTGTCTGACAGTTGCTTAGTTGTTTATAGTTTCTGGAAATGAAACTTGTGTTCTCCATTGGTTTCGTTTCATATGAATAGGAGGTTGTTGTTTATTGTCAACATTTACCTTCAAGGCAAATTTAACGTAGACTCACACAACCAATCCATGCTTGTTTAGTCGTTTCTATTCTCCAGAAGTGAAACTTACGCCCTTGATTGCTTTCATATCGTATTAATTGGAGGTAGTTATTTTAATCTCAACATTTAATTTCAAGGCAAATTTACTGTAGACTCACGACTAATAAATACTCATGAAGTAAGAAACCAAGGCTAAGGGGAGCGCCAAACCTATTTCGTACACATCTTGTGAATTGGAGGAAACTAGTGAATGAAAAGCCACTTCCCTCAACAGTAGCTGCTCTAATCAAAGACAAACATTGTGTAAAGCAGGAAAGAAAACCCCGCGTCTACAGCCCTGCAAGCCACCTTAGCCTTTGCTCTTAGCCTCTTCACATCCTGATGTTGTCGTTTCGCCCTGGGCTTCGGAAGGCTAGGCGAGTACACAAAGACAGGGACGACAGAAAAAAGAGCCGTCCTCAGGCTAAGAATAAGTCATTACATCATGACCCATCTTTACCACATAGACCTGAACTACATTAATGGGAAAACAGTGCTCCACATAGTGGATGTCTCTGGCACTGGGGAATGGAGGCAAACGCACAATAGCACTAATCCAGTTTTTCAATTGCAGCTAAAAGAGACAGAAGGAAGAGGCTGAACATGTCCCGATGTGCACTCGAGGCTAGTGTAGGCCTATGAATGGGCCTGCAGCTCGCCCAATGTGTCTGCAGCCACAGTTAAGAGTAGATCTGTCTCAGGTAGACAATGACAGAGATTGCTGTTAGCATTACTGTGAGGAGGAAATGTGATACCAATTACTCATTAACACATAGTGTTCTCACACGTTGGGGGAATATGCTCCAGAGCCAGCCCACATCTTGTTTATAAATGACGGATTAACATTTTTCTTTTCAAATTCTTTTTTTTTAAGTCAAGGGTAGTGCAAATATACTGGTTCCATAAAGAAACAATATACCTAGAAATGGCCAACATGCTGTTTATAAATAATGATTTATAGATATAAATAATGATGAATAATGATTAACAATATATTTTTGTATTTTTGCCTTGACTACCATACAATTTTTTGGAATTATTATGATGCTCAGCTAAAACCATGGACATATTGTAGTCTATCATGGTAACTACTGATTGTACTTTTCCTGCATGACCCCTGGCAGTTGGGTTGTCCCCTCGAGCTGTGGATCTGACAAAAAGGTTTCTTCCTAGACTATCTACCACTAGGGAGTTTTTCATTGCCCCTATTGCTCTTGGGTGTCCCTTGCTGTAAAGTGCTAAAATGAATTGTATAAGGCGCTGTATAAATAAAACTGAATTGAATTTTGTCAAATTTCAAGTTTTCAGGCAGAGGTAGTGTAGTACAGGTTCCATGGTAAATTCTAACAAACCACTAATGCAGAAATGCAATACTCCCTGACATCTATTCATGAGTGTGAATCTCCTCCATCAGCTAAAAGTTGTTTATACTAGTGAGTATGACTCTACATGTGCTGAGCTGGACACCTGATACAGGAGAAAGCTACAGCTACAGGAATACACACAGTTGTGGACACAGTGGAAACAGGAGCTCCACCTTGGGTCTGTAAATGAACAGTTCAGCTTTTTTTGTGAAACATAAACATGACTACTGATAGATATTGCAGGGTGCTTGTGCCGCACTGTATTGCCAAAGATAGCCATATCACTACACCTCCGTCTATTTATCTGGTTCAATTAACAGTCTTTATTACATGACTCCTTGCTCGGGGGTTCATTCAAATGAATGGAGAAAGGGACCAACAGTGCAAAGTAGTTGTAATGAGCACATTGTTTTTTCTTCTTCAGGTGGACAGATGTGTAGTAGATATGAACTGATGAAATTATTGATTACTGTAGGGTTGCTGTATTATAGTACTGTCATTACAGTGGACAAAGTATCTTGAGGTGTTCTGCGATTTCTCATCCTTAAACATGACATTTTGAGACCTGATTCCATAAACCTACATGCTAGCTCCAAAACTAATGAGTCAAATATTAGATTATGTAACAATACAGTACACCTAATAATATCACACTTTAGTTTACCCTTGAAATGTTGATGCATTTTTGATTTTCACCAGGCTGGTTTGACAGTGAGAGCCGTGCAGAAGTTTCTCCTGGGGACGGACATGAGCCTGTTCACCACGGAACACTTGGATGGTAATGCCACTGTTCAACCATACCCCACCGCTGGCACCGGGGCTGAGACCACTGACACGTACCAGAGCCCACCGTTCACCGAGAACCTGGACTCTACCGCCCCATACCAGGTGCCAATCTACTAGAGGCCATGGGCTTAGTGGCATCAAAGCGGAGCAGGTCCAACCAAATGTGTCTGTGTTAAGGGGAAGTTTGGGTGAGTGGGTGGGTGGTTGAAGGGTGGGGGTGGGTGGAGAAGGGGTAATGGGTCGCTCACCCAACCACGGTGATGTAACAGTGTTCATAGATAGTGCCGTGCTGTGATCCTCTGTGCAGGTTTTTTTCGATCGTGGTGTCAACTTTCATCCTGATCTGTTTTAGGTAGTTCTGCGTTGCTATGCTAGGTGGTACCTGAAAATAATACACACTGCACATCCCACCCATAGGCAAAAAAGCCATCAAAGGGTCTCTCTGACAGCTTCAGACCTTAGGGCAAAGTGGAATTAAATTGACCTGGTATAAAAAGAGGTATTTATGATGTGTGGTACTGTGTTTCTTTCAAGTGTTCATACCTGTAGGTCTTGGAAGAGGATATTACTTGTGTTGCATGTATTAAAAAAAGAAAAGAAAAAAAACTTAAACACTTGAAGTGCCATGCATCAAGACGTCTTGAACTACTGGGTTTCCATATGCTGTAGACATGTGGTCACGTGCAATATGCTTAACATAGATAATTATCAAACTAAAATCAGTCCTCAAATTATAGATATTATATTAAAGAGTATGTTTACAAAAGCTGCCAAACTGTCAATTTTTGTTGAAACTTATTTTTCCCCTTTCCTTTTTCATGTGTGAGTAGTCGTCTTCCAAAGGGGGTTATCTTGACCCAGGGATGCTACAGAGTAGACCATTGTGATGTGATAACACAGGGTGAAGTCAGTATCAACAGGTAGACATTGCAAGTTCAGTGTTGGGATTTTTTTTTCCCCCCGTCTGTGAAAAAAACATTTGTGCAGTCAGTGTGCTTATGGTAGATCTGAGTAGGAATTTAAGGAAGTTAAGTTTCTTATATCCCCCCCCACAACTTTCATGTAGTGGTGGCCAGTGAACATGGTCAGTGGTCAATCTGATCAGGTGTTGACAGTAACACGTTTTTGGGTTAGGAGCTTAGTGTTAAGCAACGAGGTGTCATAAACCAATTATGGCATAGAAACTTAGCTGATCTACACTGAAAGGAACAGGTTTTGTTTTTCGTTTTTTCTTCTGTGACCCACTCAAGACTGCCTTCTGTAACTTTTCTTGTGCGTTCCTGGTAAAAATGTGTCGTGACAAATATGAAGATGCATGCAGTATTTGAAACACATTCAACATATCCTTACGCAAGTCAAGGCAGCAAAACAATATCAAGAGTTCAGATGGTGTGGAAGGAATATACAACATGTAGGCTAATTTACTACGATGCTTCAACACAGGCTCCATCTCGAAGATCAACCCAGTGAAAATACTAATTTGACAAGACAAGCTGAACAGACAAATTTATTTCCTTCAAAGTGAGTTCTTTCTTGTGTCCCCTAAAAGATGAGATTTTGCAGATGGGTGTAGCTAAGTTTCAAAGGCTTTTGGTAAGTCATCAGTGCTTAGTCAAATATGTAGTAGATCATCTCCAATGTATCCATGTTCTGAGATAGCCCAGTGTACACAAAGTAACTGATTGTAAACACAGTACATTATAAATGGAGTTTGTTTGTGAATCTGGTCAGGGTCTCGTGGTTCCTGTTCTAACACCGCACTCTTGTTAAACTGCTTCATGGACCAATTTTTTACAGCTCCCTCATTTGTTCTCTTTTTTTTGTAAACATAATATCCTCAGGCGTGATAGCCCATCTTGTCTGTAAATGCTGTCCATAGAGGACTTATTGTTGTCAAACTGAATGTCTTTGGACTGCAGCTGTCTGACATTATGGAAATAAAAAGAAAATGTTTTCGACAAGCGTGTCATTTTGTGATGTGAAAACCCATGCGGTACTCTTTTTCCTCTCTCTGAAACATAGCTACACGCACACTACCCTTGGACAGGTGTCTATGCCTTAGTCAGCTTTGCAGAATGGTACTTTGCATGGATAAGATTCTTGGTTAACAACAGGCTCAGAAATGGGTTAGTCTGGCATTAAAACAAATATTTCTACTCAAAGCGGTGCAGCTACTACATTTGGAACAGTCACTAAGGAAAAGAAGACGTCCGATGAATGTAAAAAAGCTGCCTTCATAAAACCCCGTGATGAACGTTAAAGAACAAAAGACCATGTAGAGGGCAGCCACTCAGATTTATGTAAAAAGTTTCTGACCGACTGTCCATTTACATCCATATTCCTTTGATTCATGAAATTATGACAGGGGTGCAAGCGCTGTAGCGGGTTATTTTCTAACCCTGGATGTAACCCGATTTTAATATGGACGCCATCTTCTCTTTCATGAGTCACATAATAATACAATATGAAAATATCAAATGAGTGCAAGGCAATACATTTACCCTTTCAAAACTGTATGTGTACTACACAGTTGATGACAGGCTAGCTATTCTTTCTGGATGATATGGACCACAGGAACCAATGAGATGAGAGTGACATTGACCAGTGCAAGAATGCTACAGAATTTTTGTAAAAACATGAAGTGTTCTGAGAATAAGGGCTCTCTGTTCATCCAGGTATGAATACTCTCCAGCTTAACTGCTGAATTAAAAACAGTCATTTATCTGTACCTGTTTAGACTCAGACATCATTTTCCTCTTCATGTTGAATGCCTTTTAATTATTTGCATTTTTTTGTTCACATGACGTTAGCCTTTCTATTTTTTTTTCCCCCAATTACTTGTTGTGAGGGATGATCGTGTTCAGGTGAGGAAAATACTTAAATAAATACATTACTTTCCCAAAAGGCAAAACTTGATAAAATTCTTTCAAAAATTAAACATATTTAGAAAACAAAAATCAATATGAGCAAATTGAAAAGGTTTAGGCTGAAATTGAACAACCAGCTAATTTTGCCACACTTTTCAACTGAACTTCCTCACCTGTTTAAAACACAGCCCCTGATGAGCACAGCAAGATTAGCATGGATTAAACCATGTGAGTTTTAGGAACAAAATGACATATTACTCGCATTAGCATTTTCAAAACCTTTCAAGTCCTGATGACTCATCTTTGCTTAAATAACGAAAACTATTCGTCCTGCTTGTTTGGAAAGGGATTTGAAGGACCCCTGGACTGGTCTGGTTAACGCCTCTGTAACATAGGGCCTACATTTCCCAGAATCCAACAGGCTTATTTACATTCCTCATTCACTCTCATACCAAAATCACGCGCTTATTGGTAAGAAGCACTCAATCAACGACTCTCCTCAAGCCTCTCAATAAAAAAACGCTGGAGTCATGCTCTGGGTCATCTGTACTAGCAGTCAGAGCTGGCTGTGGCTTTAGCTGTGTGGCTGTGCATGTGAGCGCAGGGCAAAAAAAGGGGGCTTATTTATTAGCTGATGATCTTACTGATGGCTTGCAAAGAGGGGAAGTCCTCGTCGCCTGTCATGTGCAAGGTCTTGTGCGAGTTGAAGTCCTTTTGGGCCAGCACCTGCCTACAGGTGGGGCAGACCTGGCAGTCCAGCTCAGGCCCTGGGCTGGGGGAGCTGGTGGTCTGCCAGGCCGTCTTCTTCTTGTTCTTCTTGGCCTTGGCCGCACCACCGCCCTGCTGCTTCTCCAGCGCCTTGAAGTCCCCATGGGCAGTGAGGAGCTCCTGCTGCTTCTGAGTGTCCGGCAGCAGCACCAGCAGCTCGTTGAAGACCCTGTTGAAGTTCTCCCCAAGCAGGTCCTGGCAGCTCTTGTGGTACTGGGCTGCTGAGATCACACCCTTGAGGAAGCATGGGACACAACGATTGAACACATCCTTATTAGTGCATCCAGTTAACTAGGACGACGCATCCTTATTAGTGTACACTACACAGGAACCAATTACATGAATGGTCTATCCCAGAGCGGTAGAGAAAACTCTCTATGGCTCTGGTCTATCCAAAAGCAGATGTGCTTGCTTCTTAGGGAAACAGCAAACCTCTAGTATATATATATATAATATATATAATATATATATATATATATATATATATATACACACACACACACATACATATACATACACACACACACAAACACACACACAAACTTTGTTCCATTTCAGTACAAATATGATGTGATACACAAAACACAACACTTGGGAATTCTATCATATAAAATTACTCTCACCCCAAAGACAACTTTCTCAAATGATTTTAATACTCTCTAGTTTAAAGAAGAGTCTCTATAAAACAAGCGGTTTGCTATGGTTACCTGTCGGAATTGGCCAGAGTAATTCTTAAACTCGTTGAACTTAGACTCGTCGTTCTGAAGGTAGTTTTTAATAGACTGAATTAGGTCCATATTTCGCTTTTGGAAATTGTCAGGTTTGAGGTAGGTCCCAAGAGACAATGTTGGTCTGTGGAAGAGACAAGTACATACAGGTAAGGCTACACAGACCATTAAAATAGTCAAGACTATGCCATTGCACAAGTATTCTATTAAGACAAAATAAACAATTACAGTCAATCAATACCCACAAAACTCAGAAGGAAAAGGTGGTGCAATCTGATTTAGCTGTTTGCACTCAACCTTTTACAAAACAAACAAATATCTATCAGGGACTGCATCTTTCCACCAAGCCAAACTAGGAAATCTGCATTCACTCACCGATTGGCAGCAGGAAGTGGAGGATCCACAACGTTACTGTTGAGAGGAACGCCTGTAAATCCAGGGGGAGGTTTGGTGGAGACCATGGCTGCTACACCCCCCAACCCTGGTGGTGGTGGAGGTGTAGGTCCAGCAGTCTGTGCACTCTTCAAGGGGAAGGAGCTTTTGAAACCTGAGAAGGGGAGGGGGGGATTATTTAGCTATTAATTAGCATCTTATTTAGCTGTCCCTCTATGCCATTGTAGTAAGCGGTACCTGTGTTCATCACTCAATATCTTTTCATTACATGTACATTTACATTTATGCTTTTAGCAGACTCTTTTATCCAAAGTGACTTACATTTGTCAACTATCAATTACATTAGGACCAATCTCCCCAAGAGCAAGTTAGGGTTAAATGTCTTGCTCAAGGGCACAAGGGTGGCAGCCAGGATACGAACCCACAATTTCCAGGCTACTAGCAAGCTAGCCAGGTTGCTTACTCACTATGCCGCCACCACCCCATGTAGAAATGGAAAGAACTGGAAAAATACAGTATTTCCATAACTACAACATGAAGCTACTTGTCTAGTGATAACAATTAAAAACCAATCCATCCAAACCTCCAATTGCTCCCTGGAGCGGTCTCGCCTAATCCATTATCACATTTGACCAACAGCCTACAAGCTAAAGCCCTTCATATGATCAACTCTTCGCTTTAGGTTACTTGAGGACAGAACTTTGCCTTGTTGTCAAAGATGTGAACTTCCAGACAGATCTAGTCTATGAATTGGAACAATAACAATCAAGGAGATTCCACTGACTGAGACTTAAGTTGACTAGTAACTAAAGCAAACGTGCTGATTATATTGATAGCGAGAACAATGATTGAGACACACTAAGTTTCATGCAGGTAACTAATAACCAACTTGTTTATCTGTACACCGAGTGAACTTTAGAATTTTTGAATGAATCATCTTTAAGCTTAATCAGAAGAGTAAGTAGGTTTGCAGTACCAGGCGGAGGTTTTTTGGGAATGAGGGCAGGGAACTCTTCCTCCATGGGCAGGGGTGGTACATCTGACGCTGGCGGCGGTTTGAAAACAGGAGGCTGCTCCGTGGGGGCCATCACGTAGCCACTGCTCTGTGTCGCAGGCCTTTCTGAGTACCCGTTCATCAGAGTGCTCGACATGGGAGTGTTCGGGTTCAGTGCAGAGGCTTTGGGAGCACCCAGATCTGGCGGCTTGCTTTCCGGAACGTTCTCCTTATGAGCAATGCTAGACGCCATTTGTCCCAGGTCTGACGATGCCCCGGGGGCACCAGAGGAAGAAGGGCCGGACGACTTCTTCTTCTTGCCCGCCTTCGTAGAGCTGGGCTGGGGGGCAACAGCACCTCCCTTCACCGTCAGCAGTGAGGAGATGTCCAGCATGGTTGGCACAGCCCGGATCTCCTGGGTTGTCTTGCCCACCTGGGAATCGTCTTCGTCTGATGAACAGGGTGACTTGACTTTTGGGGCTGGTTTGGGAGCCTCGGCAGTGCCAAGCTTCTTCTTGCGTTTGGAGGAAGAGGAGGAAGATGAAGGCAAGAGGGGTTGAGGGCCACTCAAGGAGGTCGGGGCAGCTGCAGAAGGAGCACTGGGGGTTTTGTTGGATTGAGCCACTGGCTTGCTGGCGGCCCACGCAGAAGCAGTGCTTTCGGGCGGTTTCCTGGGTTTGATTTTAGAGACCAGAGCTGGGAAGTCTTCCTCTTGGAAGGACGACTTGCTCCGGGGTGGCGCGCTGTAGGCAGGCGTCATCGGTGCAGAATGCAGCACGCCGGAGAGGCTGGGGAAGTCATCCTCCTTCAAAGTGACGGGAGTGGGTTTGATTGAGCTGCTAAGCACAGAGAAAGGAGGGAGGGAAAGAGACAGCACAGGAGAGAGAGATAGAGGAGAGAGGGAGAGAGAGAAAGAGAGAAAGAAAGTGGAGAGGGAGAGAGAGAAGGGGGAGAGAAAGAGAGGGATGGAGGGAGAGAGAACAGAAGAGAGAGACAAAAGGAGGGAGGGCAGAAGAGAGAGAGGGGACAGAAAGAGATGGAAATAGAGGGGTAGAGAGAGAGAAAGGGAGAGAGGGAAGAGAGAGAGGAGGGAGAGAAACGAAGGAAGAAGGGAGTTGAAGTGGAGAAAGAGCAAATCATATCATGTCAAGTTGTGTTATGTCATATTATGTTATGTCATGTCATGTGTGATAACATGTCATGTAATGACCTGGCAACACAAAACATATAGCCGGCTGAGTGCATGCTTACCTTGTAACGACGGGTGGAGGATTCCCCAGGACAGGGAAGTCACCTCCAGTAAGTGCAATATTTCCCTTCGATCGACCTGAAAAACAAAACCAGGACTTGATACTTTGAGTGTGAAAGTCAAAGCCACAAGATCAGGGAACAAATGGCAAGTGCAGGGCCCTTTTTGGTTCAACTTCAATTGTGACTCGTCACCTTGTGCTTCGCTGGGCAGTTTAGCAGCGCCTCTAGTGTTCCTCGTCTCCTCTGGGTCCATCCTCTCGCGGGGTTTCGGCACACCTCGGTCTGCAGCGGGTCCTCGCTCTTCCTGCCCCCGCATGGCCAGTGAAGCCTGAAGCGCCGCCGCCACGTCCCTCTCCTCCTCCTCTCTTCACGTGCACATGCACACACACGCACGCACGCACACGCACACACGCACGCACACGCACGCACGCACGCACACGCACGCACGCACGCACGCACACACACACGCACACACACACAGAGCAAAGGGTACTTAGCATACAACCAGCTCTTGATCAGCAGGGCTTTTTTTCACCCTGCAGTGCACCATGCTTTAACGGCTTGGCTCCATGCCACCTTCAGTCATGCATGAGGAAACCCCACTCTCATCAGTCACCATTCACTTGCTCTGGGCAATGACATATTTGGCACAGAACAGGGGGATTCACTACAATTCAACTGTTGAGTTGAGAAAATCAATTGCAATCAGAATTTGGTAGTCAAAAGAAAGACCTGATCTCCGTTTCCAAAAAGCTCCCAAAGACTAACACGTACTTATACAGGCATCAAATATCAAATAATCCAAATCAGAACTTACACTGCAAACATTGTAGATGCTAAATAGCAACCATGAAGAGTTATGTTGATGGGCGACAATATAAGGCAATCAATGACTGTGTGTGTGTGTGTGTAATATACATATATATATACACACACAGTCATTGGAGGCAAAGCACTACTTGCTGAGGTTTTTGCAGAGAACCTGAAATGATGTCTCTCAGACAACATTTTCCTGCTCTTAAGACATTCAAAATCTAGGCTGCCAAACTCAACCCTACATTTAATATGAAAGCTTTATCTGTTGCTTAATGTTCAGTCTTTGTTGTTTGGAGTTTAATCCTTGAGAAGGTTTTTTTTCCCTTGAGACTGAGGTGGTGTTGAGGCTGAGACTAGGACTGAGTTTTTACCGGTTGTATCTCCAGCTCTTCCTCATGTTTTGATGTGTTCCTGGGGCTCGTCCGCCTCGGGGTCCTCGTCCTTGCCTGTTGAAACGATCCACCTCTTCATAATCTTCACCTCCCACCATACCTTCAAGAAAATACAATACAATGACAATCCGTGAACTGCAGAGAAACAAAATCATTGCCAATGATTTCCTGGTTTCATTCTACTTCAATGGACTAGACAGGAATCCATGTTTAAACCCTACTTCCATGACTGCACAACGATGACTAATCAACTCCCTTGTGCCCCTAACATGCGCAATGAATGTGCAATTAATGTTATCTGGAAACGACTTGCTATGAAAGCACAAGACACTCAACAAAGCTGTTAATTTCCTGTCCTAAGATAATTATCATTATGGTATGTTTGTTCAATTTTCTATTTAATTTCTTCATCAACAAACACTGACTCATCAGTGACCTCTGCTTCTCCTTATTTCATTAACACAAAAATTAGGGAAGGACAGTACATTAATAGTTCCCATCACCTTCATTCCTCCTCTGCTGGCGAGGGGCGTAGTTGAACTGCAGGTCGATTTGTCGGTTCTGACGTGCCTCGGCCCGGTTCTTGCTGTGAGCTGCAGCCTTGTGGGCCTTGTAGTCAATCTCAGTGCGAAAGGCGTGGGTGAACTGCTCTGTGCTGCAGCGGCCTTCCTCGCATAGGTAATGGCTCTCCCGGAAATGCTCCATGAGGTACTGATAATCACTATGGAAAGGGACAAGGGTCAGTTTTTCCTGTTTGTTTTGAATTTAACAGACAGAGTCTGTTAAATCAGCTGATGGTTATGAAAAGGGGTGGGGGCGACAGATACAGGTAACACTATATATATGCTGCATTCATTTATCTTAATATAATTAAAACATTAGTGTGAAACAGAAACATAGAAACAGTCACCTCAAAAGAAGTTAAGTGCAGCCATCTGAGTGCATGTTTGAAAATTACAATTACATACATCCATTCTCCTCTAATGTTTTACATGCCACAAAAATCCCTTTGTGTTTTCTGCTTATACTGGCCTTTGCGTTAATGAACCTATGCCATCACATAGCTATAGCCTGTGTAGAGGAGGGCATACTTTACAGCTGACGTGCAAGCAATGAGATGAGTAGGCTAGTGCATCCAAAAAGGGAAAAACAACAGTACAGGGCTTTAGTAACAGTACACAATATCACAGGCAAATTTACTTTGTTGTAACTGACTGATTAAATCAAATTTGAGTATTGGCTGTAGAACCTACACGAAACCTGCATGATTGCACAAAACATTTCTCGTAATCATTCATATCACACAAACACCGTGGCATTTCATTGATGTTATGGGCGTGACGAAAGGGCTTCAATGGAACTGCCCTGTACAAAATTACGGGTTTACTTACCTGTAGTACTCTTGGGCTCCATCTGCATCACAGAAATGACAGAAGTAGTGGTCTCTACGCAGGTGTTTCAAGAGCTCGTCGTTATCCAAGTACCGTTCGTCACAGAATTTGCAAAGGGGATGTCCTCGGTGGGATGTGTCGTCCGGGTCTCCTTGCGTTCTATGTCTAACCAAGTCTTTACGGTTGTACCACTTTTTCTCATACGAAAATATCTGGGAGAACATGCCAGAATAAGAGTTTTACATGACTATCTATCCCAAATTATCCCAAACATTCCACATGACAACAAAACCTGACAACCATCCCAGAAACAAAAAAAACATATATTACCTTTAAATGCTTGGCACAGATTTTACAGCAAAATAGTTCATGCTGTTTTCTCATGTGTTGTTCCAACTCTTCAAATTTAGAAAAAACCTTTGGTTCTGGACAATGCGGACACTCGGATAACAAAATTCGTCTGTAATGGAGATTGAGTAACGCCTGTACATCATACACTGGCATACATTCAATATATACAAATATTGGTGTAAAGCTATTACACTCACATAATTTATCAAAGAAACTGCAATACACTTACCGGAACTGTGCATAGATCTTAACATCATTGAAATAAATGTCATGCTTCTTCTCAAACTGTAACTGATCAGTTGAAAGTGATGAAAAAGGTTGCAGTTTCTTGACAAATATAACCTGAAATACAAACATTAGAAAATCAATTTTATTGAATGATGGACATCACATCACAAAGCCTCACAATCCACAACTAGATAGCACTCGGAGAGCGCAGTCCTCCGCCAAGGCAATATACAGTAACTGACACAATACAAATTCCAGACGGTGTTCCGGATCACAACCAAAATTTAATCATCTGTTCCTTAATACCAACATCAGACAGACAGGCAAACGCCAGCGAAAACATAACCTCCTTTGCGGAGCCTATTTATTATCCAACTGAGATCTTCCATAGTCTCCCTCTTCTCTTCTGATTTTTGGCACATTATGTCCTATGCTATTACTTTTCAGTGCAACTGGCAGGTTAAATCAGTTGCACTGAATTCTTGACGTTCCCGTTTAAATGTCATTGTGCTGCTCGGTGTGGTTGGATGACGTTATGTGGGTTATTTTTCGCGAAGATAAGACAAGGAATGACACGTTGTACAACACCGCAAACTGGTTGTTAAGTCAGCTTACTACAAGCGCTTACATAACGCTACAAAAGTTGACGTTACTTGCTGGATACCAATTGATAGCCGACACCACTAGTTCAACCTCGTCTAAGCAACAATTAAACACCTGAAGTTTCGGTTGAGATGAGGATGAAATATTAACGTTAACCATCTAATTTACACTTAAACCACAACAACCTAACGACACACAAGACTCATGTCATGGCTAACGTTGGGCTAAGTTACATAGGTTACACTCTCTGGTAACACTAGTTAGCAATGACAGCTCGCAATAGAGGTACAGACGTTAGCGATCCGAGTTGCTAACTTAGATCATTGACAGCGCGTATCAAACTAAGGCAATACGCAACATCGCGTATCTGACATGACGACAGCTTATATTTTTGACACTTATAATTATTAATTTTTGAGTACTTTATACTGCTAGCTGTAGAGCTATCTAATCTGCCACTGCTATGAATCCAGCCAGCTAACATTAATTTAGCTATGTGGGCCAAACATTAGCTAGGATTGGAGATAACTAATGTCCCGTCGCTAACGTTAGCATCAAGTCCACCAAGCAATCTTGTATGTTCTAAGGGTAGATAAACGATTGTGAGCAAGAAGTCCAAATTATAATTAACTTGGCTTATCCTATCCAAGATACCAACCTTGTCAAGTTCCTCTCGGCAAACGGCGCAGTATTTTTGCTCACAGAGCACCCTCATCTTGGTAGAGCAACGGTAGCACACCGGGTGATCACATTTTCCTAGAGCGAAAATCTCGATGTCTTGACAGCAGAGCACACATGTGCGTTCGGTTTCTTTCAGAGATGTTGATTCCATGGTTTAAAGGCACAAATTACGAACAGATAGGTCTACAGATGTGTACACAAAGTATTAGTTGTTAAATCTCGAGAATATAAGGGCTCTCAAGCTTGCGTTGTTGGCTAGTTATGCTAAGTTTATGTTGGGTAGCTGACTGACGACGATGTGCCTGCTTACGTAATAGCATGTGCCATTGCATTGTGGGTCAAATAATGAATCTCTGGTCTGCCTCAAAGATAGGTCTGCCCTCATACCTTACTAGGCTAGTTTTCATAGAGTTGCAGTGCTTTTGAAATGTAATTTTGAACCCATGCCATTTGAACGAGATTTTCCCTGTCTTCTGAAATTCACTTCAGAGTCAGAGTAGGCTGTGCTGATAATTTCATTTATACTAGCCGTTTTGTGAGGCATTGCTATGTGGAACACTAAGCCCTACTACTACTACTACTACTACTACTACTACTTACAATGGAGAACATGGGAACGATATTTCTGCTGTAGCCTACAAGGAAGAACTATCATATCTCAAGAGCTATCACAAGAAAGCTTTTCACATCCCAGCTTTTAATTTGTAGCAAAAATAGACTGCATCTTTTAGGATTTGTTGTCCGCTCCATCCCCCAAAGAACAAGCATCTTTTCATAGGCTACTTCAGTAACTAGTAATGGCTTACCTCTCCGACAGCTCCACCATTATGGAAATATTTGCATTTGAGCTATGGTTGTGCTTTTTTTAGCATAGCACCTGTATATTCTATCCATGCAGGCTTGGGGGGTCATATAAGGTTATGTATCATTTGTTGTTCTTGGAGAGTTTAAAGGTCCTCAAGGGATCATTCTGAATTGAATTTGGGCCCCAAAATAATCTGCTTCTTTAATCCCTTTCATTATGGATCCTATTACTAGTCCTCATCTTCAAGAGGAGCAGTGTGTAAAGAGAATACATTAGCTGAGATATTAATTGGCATCTGGCCATGTGAGAATGAGGAGTTTTGTCACAAAGTGGGTTCAGTGCATGTCACTTCAGATTAGTTCATAAGATAAGTGCCGGGTCATGGAGAAGCCTGCTAACCACACTCCTCAACTATGTTGCTAATACAACACAAAAGATGTTGCTTAGAGTAAAGTTGGTGGCTACTGGAAAGAAAGTCTTACATCCTCACTTTTTCTTTCATGTCAACATTTAATTTCTCTACCACTAGATGGCAGCCTGACACCTCATAGCAACACTGAGGGTTTGCGATAACATCACTGTCTTATTGGGCTCTTTCGTGATGTAACATAAAAAATGCTAACTGTATCCTCTTCCATTAAACAATGGCCAATTACAATGCATTTGGATTTAAAATACATCATGCCACTACCAACATCCTACAGCCTGTATGGCTTATTAAGCTTTAATGTCCATAGCCTACACATTTGCTCCATACCAGCATTTGCTGTTTATGATAGATCTTTATCACCTCATGACCTTACTTCTAAATGTTGCCATGGTTATTTTTGAGCATATTTCAAACTATAGGGTCATAGAAGGTCTCTGAAAGTAGTGCCCATTCAAAAAAGGCAAATAGATGAGGCAAGAAACAGCTGCTGAGGCTGCCTGGCGTGATGGAGAAGAGCAAACATGTTGTGACTGAACCCTGGGTGAGTCTTCAGGCATGAGCAAAGCTCCAGAAGTGTCTCTGCTGCCTGAGGGTGCATCATTGGCTCCCCTTTGGCTAAGAGGATAATATCATATAGTGTGTGTGTGTGTGTCTGCGTGCGTGTGAGTGTGTATGTGCGTTCACGGGCAAGAGACAGAGAGAGAGAACATTGGTGGAATGTGTTGAAAACCGCCTGTGTGTGTGTGTGTGTGTGTGTGTGTGTGTCTGTCTGTGTGTATGGCATGTGTGTGGACATACTTTAGGTTTTCACAGCCCATGTGACACCAGCTCCATTTTTTTAAGAGTGTGTGTAGGGGGGTATATTAGAGGAGATGTGAGGGTGAGGTACCAGAAGAGGTATTTCTGTGGGAAAACTGACTCTGCCTCCATCTCCCCCCTCCCTCCGCGTACGAGTCAGCTCCTAGTGGGGATTTGCCCTATCTTTCACCGGCTTAGCCCCTCATTGTGCTCTGAAGGCACAAGAACGATATAAAGGATGAAAGAGAATGGCTTTTTTTGTGCCGTGTGTGTCCTTATCATGATCTGATACATTACAAATTTGTGTGACTGACTCATCAAAGAGCACTCGGAAAGGAGCAAAACCCAGAATTGGATCCTCAGCTTGGCTGGGTAAAAGTGAGTGAATCTCTTGGTGCCAGGGCACATTTAAGAGTAACCCCTACCACCATCATACTAACATTTAGGCACCAGCATTACATTTATGCAACAAGCGTGTGTTCAGTGATTATTTGGAGCTTGATGTACCACATTAAAGATCCCATTGCTACAATCACAAAGAGATTAGCAGAGATTCATGCCAATCTATTGTTGTTGCTATGTTCCAGTAGTTTTCTCCCACTCATACATACACACACATAGACACACACAATTTCTCTCTCTTTGTCTGTTATTGTCTATCCAAATCTTTCTGTCTCTGCTTAGCTTTTCTCTGTCTTAGCATATCTGGTTTTGAATTATCTGACTATGTCATGTCTATGTGAGTTAGTGTTTTTTTATTCTACCTTACCATAGTTCTCAATCTCAAAAGTCTTTTTTTACTTGCTTGGTGTTGTTATATTTCTTATGATGAATGACTCTCTCATCTTTCCTGTCTCATTCTCTTTGCCTCTCTCATTCAATCTATCTCTTTCTTTCTGTGAACCCCCCCCCGCCCTCGCTGTCTCTCTCCCTCCCTCTCTTGCACAACACACACACACACACACACACACACACACACCAGACAAACAACTCTTTTGCTTTCATCTGCAGGCCTCTGTAGCTCCAGTGACGTCTCTCTGTGAGGTAGATGTTTGATTTGATCCGACGAGCTCCGAAAGGTTGTGACGAGGGGACGAGGGGTAGGGCCGTGGCAGGGGAATGGGTGGTCAGTTGGGATCCACGGCAATGTGAGGTCATTAAAGAGACAGCTCACTTGGCCTATGGCAGCTCATAAATTCATAATACAGTCCAGTCAACACACACACACATACACACACACACTCGCACTAGCACATATTGAGTGGTATTGGTGGCAATAAAAAACAGCACCTGTTATTTGAAACAACTATTTTCTCTTATTAGTTTTTAGAGTTTGTGCTCATAGATACTTACATCAGTACTCAGTATGGGCAAGTATGCAAATGTATTTGTACAGTACTTGTACTTTACTGAAAATATATTTCTCTGGGTCTACTGTTGCTCTTCTCTTTTCTCTTCTTTTTTCAACTCTATTATGCCTTGAGGTACTTATTTTTTAACTCTTCGCGTTGCAGTTTTTGCAGAGTGTTTGTACAGTAGGCCTACTTGTATTCTACTGAAAATGTTGCAGTACTGTGGGACTACAGTTGCTCCTCTCTTCTCTTCCTCTCTCTTCTCTTTTCTTCTTATCTCTTCTCTATGGTGCCCCAAGGTACTTATTTTCTACCTCTTCCAGTTGTGGTCCTCAGTACTCTAAGAGTGGTGCAGCACACAGTACAGCTTTCCTTCAAGTTGACAATCAGCAGCTATCCAACTGAAACCGTGACTGACATGTGGAGGCTTAACCCGCCCACGGAGTCTCACACCATTGGAGGAACTAGTCCATGGCCTTTTCTCCCTCCCCCTCTCATTCTCTTGAAGCTGGCATGACATTCTTTGCTTGAAGGCCTTCCAGCAATCTCTAGCTGGTCACGGCACATCCATACAGCACTCAATTTGGAATGCTCATTTCATCGACTCGTTCATAGATTCTATTGCTCATATAGATTGGGCATTAACCCATACCCTTGGATTTATGCAAAAGTAAACCGTGTTTAAACACTTTTAATGGTCATTTGCACAATAAGAAACGTGCTGTTTGCCTTGAATGACATGTATTTTGGTGTTTTTACACATATTGCGTTTCACAGAAATGCATCTATGGATTACATGTGAGAAGAATTCAGTTATAAAGGTCTGAACCTAATTTAAGGACTCTTTTGTTTATAACAGTGTTGTAAAGGTGATTCCATTAATCAATAGAGTTTCTCCAATGGCATATATAATACCTGTAAGCATTTAAGCCATCCATTGTCATTCAAGTGTCTAATTGTGTTTATCTAGCCTCCAATGGGTAGCTGCTTTGGCTAATCGTACTCAGTGATGTTTACAGTATCAATAAGCAGACTGTAAAATTGCTCATCAGTGCAGGTATGAGGATTACTAAAACTGAGTGCTATACTGCTAGCCTTACCGCAGGCCAAGACTTTGGTCTTTGGTACTAAGCTATTAGTGTGGTCTGGTTAAACCCATTAACCAAATACAAACAATTGCTGTAAAGCAACCCCCCCCCAATACACACACACAGACACACAGACACACATACACACACACACACACACACGTACACACACGGACACACACATACATACACACACACACAGACACATACACGCATATACACACACACACACGCAAACACACACACCCTTTAATGAGCCACTGCTTTACCGTAATGAGTCCCACGGGGGACATGCTCCTACATTGTGTTTTCCAGACACATCAGGACATAGGTAGTGATATTAGTGTTTTCTGACCCTTTCTGGCACTCTTACTCATCCGACTGCACCTGTGTGTGTGTGTGTGTGTGTGTGTGTGTGTGTGAGAGAGAGAGAGAGAGAATTACACTAGTGCAGTCCACTCACTCAATTACATTTCTGTAAACGTAGAAAATTATACCATAAGCACTTTATTAGCGTGCTGAATGCTAGGTGGATCAGCAGCGACACATGCACACACACACACACAACCCACCAACACACTGTCCGTTTCCCTGTGAGTGTCTTAACTTAGGATGTGCTGTAAATCTGTTGTAGTTTGATGTGAACTAGTCAGGTTTGGCAAGACACTCTTTACACCAGCAAAAGTAATGAAAACCATGAATCTATGAACAGTCATTTCACAAAAGGAGCTAGCCTGTGCCCAGTTTAGCAGGTGTGCATACAATGGAAATGGGGAGGTGTTTTGGGGGGATGAAAAGATGCTTAATATACTGGCATGACATGACTAATTACAACTGAGCACTTTTATTTATCTTTGTTTGTTTTATATTCTTCTTGATTCATATGTGAGGATCAGAGACAGTAAATATTATTTGGAGAAGAAATTGGCTGAACCACATCTGCCTCCTAAGAGAGAGCGAGAGAGAGACAGATAGAGGAAGAAAGAAGGAAAAAAGAACGAAAAAGAGAGATGCATGCAGGTGTTCCCTGAGATAAGTCCAAAAGATCTCCCCCACCGTACGGCAGATAGTCACAAGCCCAGCAGTCCTGGGAGGTAATTAAAATCAGCGCTATCATTACATGTTTGGAGAGGTGCTCTTTGGGGAGGGAGGAGGGATGCTCGGGCACTTCAGCTGCAGGGGGAGGGATAGAGAGAATGAGGAAAGAGAAGAAAGAAAGACAAGAAAAATCCAAGTGCGAAATCATGGTTTATTGTGTGGAGGAGACCTCCCACACAGCAGCACATCAAAAACAGGAACTTATGGTGCTCCTGCTCTTCTGTTGGCATAGGCACATGCACATACACACACACACACATACACACACACACACACACACACACATTTGCAGATAATCAAGCAAGCAACATAGCTGTACACATTTGTATGCACTGAAGTAAAAGATTCCAACAGAGCATTGGTGATTGGCTACTGGGACTAATGGGAGGATTTCCTGAATATGCTCCTGAGGACAAGGTGTGCTATCGGTCTCCCCTGGAGTTGAGAGTGAACTGCATCAGGCTCCACACTCTGGTGTGACAGTGGCTCCTAAGAGGGAGCATCTGAGGGAGAATGATGAAGTATGAATGATTTATCACACGGAAAATGACAACAGGAGCCGATTAGAGCAGCATCAGGCTATCTGATGTGCCAAACATTATAGCCTAGCGATAATCTCTTTAGCTTTTTAAGAAAGGCCCTGCAAAAGCCTGCGAGTTCGATGAATATAGACAATGAAATTTGGTCTCTTGCTGTGGTATTAAATTGAAAACAGTGCATTTTTTATGACCATCTTTGAAAAAAAATGAAATGATTTTCATTCATTTTTTCCTTTCTTTCTTTTTCTCTTTAAAGTTGATATGTTTATTTTGATTTAGCAGATGCTTTATCCAATAAGACATGGATTCTCATGAATCAAACCCGAGTTGCCTGATTGTCAGTCAGTGACACTACTGATGCCCCAGCCTATCCATTTCTCTTTCAATGACACTGCCTAACATTCTACCATTATTCTTAGTGGCTTCACTTCCAGCACATAAAACTAGCACCCATGGGACAGCTGAGGGGAAGTATTTGTGTGTGCGAGTGTGTGTGTGTGTGTGTGTGTGGGAGGCAGGGGGTTGGGGAGTGGGGGGTCTTAGTCTTCAACAAACATTTGGCATACAGGCTACTTAGAGGTCCCTGGTGAAAACCTGGGTGACACCATATGCCCCCTAGCCCATTCAATTCCCCATGAGGCTGCCACAGCATCCCAGAATCCCATACTCCCCCTCCCTCTAGGGGATCAACAACCTCTAATGAGTTTTTCATGTTTCATGTCTACCATATTCTAATGTCTATGTCTAAATGTGCAAATAATGAAAAATGTCCGTGCTTTTTAAAATGGAACTGGTTTGCAATGGCTTCACGGTAATGGCATTTCAACTGCTTTTGTATCAAGAGCTGAATTAAACTACCCAAGAGTAATGATTAATGTTCTCTGATAGTTTTGAAGATAGTGGGGATAGTTTGTTGCTTGCTGATCCATTAGACAAGGATTTCGATCTGATAACAAAACAAATAGAGGCAAACTAATTCAAATAATGTTTGAAATAATTGACGAGATTAAATTATGTCCTTTACAATCACAGTCAGTATTTTAGTTCAATTCAGTTAATTTGTGTTTAATTTGTGCCATTGTGCCACTTTACAGAAATGAACATAGAGCAACCAATGGCCAGTGGAGCAAATATGAAAACAATGCCTGCATGGGCAGTAGTTTTCACTCTTGATTCAGAAATCAACATAAAGAAAGACACTTAACGTACCTTTGTCCTCATCAGATTTCTGCTCAGAAGGAAGTAATGTGCGCACATGACCACACATTATGTACAAGAGGATGCTGAGGTTACATTTACATTTATGCATTTAGCAGATGCTTTTATCCAAAGTGACTTACATTTGTCAACTATCAATTACATCACGGCCAGTATCCCTTAGAGCAACTTAGGGCTAAGTGCCTTGCTTAAGGGCACAATGGTGGCAGCCAGAATTCGCACCCACACTCTTCCAGGCTACTTGCATGCTAGCCAGGTTTCTTAACAACTACCGCCTAGGTTGACACAAATAGACTTGTTTTTGACTTCTAGGTCAAATGTGAAGTAATAGGTGAAGTAATGGGAGTGTTTTCTAAGAATGCTGGATTATATTTTGCTAGAAAGCTATGTATCAAATGTACAAATAAATACTTTGCCTTTTAGCATGACTGTAGATTCATGGTGCAGACATTGGTTATTTAATTATAGATATCAAACTTAATTGGAGAGAGATTATAGCAGAACACTTAAATGAATACACAAGATGTGATTATTTAAAGGTGAATATTTTTAACCACATTTTCCCCCAAACAAATTTTTAAAAGAAAAAGCCAAATCTTAAAGGAGAGTGCTAAAGATGCTAATTGGGATATCAAAGTGAGCAGGCTATCCCCCCATGATTCAGTGAGAACTAGGCAGATGTTTGTGTTTTTTCACTCTCTCTCTCGCTCTCTTTCTCTCTCTCTTTCCTGCGTCTGAGACATTGGCTTGTTTGTGTGGTGCTGTAAGCCTTGTTAAGTGGCAGGACTGATTGCTATGGGGACTGGGGGTGGATAATGAGCACTGACATGCCGACAGACAGCACTCCTGAAGGACTATACCCCACCCCTATCCCCCACACCCACCACTCCTACTCTCAGCAACACAAACACATGCAAATAAACACGCATACAAACATATATACATACATACATACATACATAGGTATACTCTGATGTAAACAAACACACGCAAAGGAGAACACAGGCACACACATACACACACAGTGTCCCAGGAAGGAATTACATGTGCCAGATAGTTAAGTTCCAGAAGCACCCAAAGATACCACACACTAATTCATTGATACAAAACTACACACTCACACAAGCACAAACGCTCGTCCCTTTGATTCACACACACAGATGCACACATACAGACATAGACACAGACAGAAACACATACAGAAACATATACCCATAACATATTCCCAGATGCAAATATACCGAAAGTATCACACACACACACACACACACACACACACACACACACATTTCCAGGCTAATAAGGTGCAGCTGAGCCTCGTGTGCCCAGTGGAGGAGCCCTGAGCCCAGGTGTCTGTGTCATCTGCCATGGCACGCAGACAGCTTGCCAGGCATCACTGGGTGGAGACAGCCAGGGATCACTCCCCGACCCAGCCCACCACACCACACCGCACCCCACCCGGACTCTCACTGGCCTGGTTTCTAGCAGCCAGATGCTCACGAGCCTCACATCACACATCTTGCACATTTCAACCCCACAGATATATGCATAACTTTCTATACTTGAAGTTCATGAAGATTAAAGTTATGTTTCATCGGGATTCAGTTTGCTGTGTGTAGTTCTCATGGTTTACTTTCAGAGTCATTTTGAACAGAATGCAGCTTCCATGAGGGAAACTTTGAGAGTCATCTTGAACCCAGCTTTGCATTTATTTGGGTTGTATTTACTGTAATACTGCGATCACATGTGGTAAAATCTGAAGAATCTGAAATTACAACAAGGAAAGCTAGGATGAAGGTAGCTGATTTGTATACTAACAAAGGATATCTGGATGACAAGGTTCAAGCATTTTTTTGATATGAAGTCAATACAATAACTCATTTGTGAAATGAGTATTTAATATAAAGTGATTCATGAATGAAAATTTTCTGTTTTCTGATTTGTGTATGAAATATGCTGTGTACTGAATTGAATTATGAGAATGTACAACTGTAGTAGCTGATAGCTAAACAATTCTTAAAACTGTAACTAGTAATTATGTTATACTTATTAAGTTTTAACTGTAATAACATATCACAGCATGTAAATATAATTACAGTGTCAAAAATGGGGGGAAATGTATGTCTTGGTCAAAATTTCTCCTTCTCCTTCTCCATCTCCTTTGCTCCTATAAACAATGTGGGTAAATGAATCGGAGGAATGGAGAGAGAGAGAGAGAGTGAAAGAGTCTCTCTCTCTCTCACTCTGTGTGTGTGTGTGTGTGTGTGTGTGTGTGTGTGTGTGTGTGTGTGTGTGTGTGTGTGATTTAATGAGCTCTCACTCAAGCCATGTCTTCTTGCAGTCTTTTGGAATTTCATGGGCCCTTTCTGTTACAGAGAAATCACTTTTATCTTTTTTAATTCCTGCGGACCATTAAGAAAAAGGAGCAATTTCACTCTGATTAAATACCCACTGTTTCAATCAACCACAGCTAAGAGAGTACTTTAAGCATGTTTTTCAAGTACTATCATCTTATGTTTAAGACCTCAACATCAATATTTATGAAGTCCAGACATGAGTCATGGCAAATTAAAATATTCACAACAACCCCCCAGCCCCCATCCCTGGTTCCAAAATTCTCAGGCCACTGTTCTGGAACAGAGACTATGCTCAGAATTGTCCTTATAGAATCAGAATTAATAGGAGTTTGTTTTCACCCACAAATTGGTGTTTCATAAACAAAAAAGCCCCCTCTCTCTCCGCTGCGCTGACAAATGTTGCTCGGAGGCCCTGGCATTCGTTTCTGTCAGTCTTGTTCCTCTTAATCAAGGCGTAATGAATGCCAACTGCCCAGGGGCTCATCAGGAAATGCGACAGTTTCTACTGAGAGCCATCGCTGTGCCTCAAAGAGTGTGTGTGTGTGTGTATGTGTTGTGTGCATGTGCATGTGTGGTGGTGGTGGTGGTGGTGGTGGTGTGGGTGGTGTGGGTGGTGGGGGGGCAAATGGTCAAATGTTCCTGCTTTGTGAGGGTGCAGTCAGTACTCCAATAGAAGTGTGTTTTTTTTTTTTCTTTTTCTGACGTCAAAGACAACAGTCAATAAATCCGTTTATCGAGTGGCCACTCCCCGGGCAATCAACTATATTTTAGCTTGAGCGCCTTGTGCAATTGTGTATCTTCTGCAGCAGAAGGAAGCTTTGATGCTGCCTGCCTGCCAGTGCTGTGTTTAACAACACAGTCACAGCAACAGCCACAGACACCTGCTATGTCAAGGGAGTCGCACAGGAGACAGAGTGACTGAATGAGTGAGTGAGTGAGTGAGTGAGTGAGTGAGTGAATGAGTGAGTGAGTGAGTGAGTGGCTATTCAGGCAGAACGGGCGCTAGACAGTACATTTTGTTCAAACGTTTGTTCCTGGGGACAGGAGCGATACCATTTAATTTCCTCCCTCTTTTGAACCCTTTAATTAAAAGTGCAGATTTGCTTCTCTTTCTTTTTTAAACTGTCTCTCTCTGTGAATTTACATAAGTGGAAGGCTCCGTAACATGTGGTGCAGAACAGTGTGTGTGTGTGTGTGTGTGTGTGTGTGTGTGTGTGTGTGTGTGGCTGTGCTTGCCTTAGTATTTTTATTTGTGTGTGAGTAGGGCTCACACCCATATCTGTCTCTCTCTGTTTCTCTGTGTGTGTGTGTGTGTTTGTGTTTGTCTCTGTATTTTTGCTTGTATACAGTACATGTGTATGTGTGTGTTTATGTGCATGTCTGTGTATGTCTGATTAATCGGGTCTCTGCATCTCCTCTGTTATTTTTACACTATCCCTGTAAGTGTGCTGTCAGTGTGCCGGGCTCTGAAGCGCCCAGGCTGTACTGTATGCTAAGCGGCTCACAAACCCAGGGCTCAGTCATTATCTGTTTACACCGATTGCCTCTGCCATTTCCCCGGCCCCTTATCTCACCGCATGGCAATTGAAGCCGAGTGTGAATGAAATTATTCTAGTCGTTATGAATAGCTGCTTAGAATGTTTCCCTCGTACTGGAGGGAGCCTATTTAAATGAATTCGTGTTCAGCTGTTTCCAGCATGCCTGTCAGATAGAGCCGAAAGAATGAATGCATAAAAAGTGGAGAAAACGATGTGAAGAGGAAGAAAAAGGGGAAAAAGGGGGGGGGAAGAGAGAAAGAAAGAAACGACTCTGTGTGTGTGTGTGTGTGTGTGTGTGTGTGTGTGTGTGATAGAGGGGGAGGGGGGGTACCTATGTCTCCGCCGCCAAACAAAAAGAGTGATGACTGAATGAAGGTGAGGGAGATGGAACGGCGTGTGCATCAGACGCAGCCAGAGGAAAGAGGGATCAGTGCCAGTGCAGACAGACAGGCAGACAGAGACAACAGACTGGGCTGACAAAGCGAGAACATCAGTGGTGTGTGCAAGCAGTAGCACAGAAGCCCTTATGTAAAGCAGGGAGGGAGAAAGATGGAAGAAGACTAAGAGAGCGAAAGAGAGAGAGAGAGCGGACGGGGGGGGGGGGGGGGGGGACTGATATGGCGGCTGAGTGAAAAGAGAGAGAGAGGGATGAAGGATGTGAAGGATGGAGGCAGCGAGACACAGAGAGAGAGAGGGAGAGAGAGAGAGAGTGCAGTGAGAGAAATGGAAAGTGAGAGAGAGAGAAAAAACGAGAGAGTGTGCGAGAGAGAAAGACAGAGACACTTCCCTAAACTCACAATTCCCCAAGGTGAACACATTGGCTCTCCGACACACGGATCTCAATTTCCAGTAATCTCCCGCGTTCTGGGCGGACGCGACCCCTAGAGGCCCGCCGCTTAAATCCCCTGGGCTGCTGTTTGTTGTGGCACGCTGGCTGACCTTGCTGTGGCCGTTATGAGCCCATGATGAGCAGCAATGACCCCTCTGACCCTCCCACCCCCACCCCCACCCCGCACCCATCACTGGCCTGTCAAAAAACGCGCCAGGAGGATTTGAGACTGACCGCCCCTCCGCCCCCCTCCCCCACGCATCTCTGTCCCATCACCAACACCACCCCCCCCCACCCCTCTGCCACACACACACACACACACCTCCTCTGACTCTAATATGTCCTCATTGCATGGAAGATAAGGTGTTTTTTTCTCCTTATTCTTGCTGGGGAAAAAAGGGGGTAATTTAAAAACGTTGACACAGCAGCAGTGATTAAAATCTGGCGAGGCTGGGGAAGGTCTGCATTGTCTCCGGTGGCCGATAAAGCAGTGCTAATTTGTGGCGATAAAGACAGGAAGATAGAAGAAGCCTGCGCTGACAGTTTAACAGGATGACTGGTGACATTGACATGAGACTCACGTTTTTTTGTGCCTCTGTGAGTGTGTATGTGTGTGAGTGTGTGTGGAGTCTTGTATGATGTATATGCATGTGTCAGGGGGGTTAAAACACCTAATATTTGAATGTGGAAAGTGTGTGTGCATATATGTTTGTGTGGCTTCTAAGATGCTGACACCCTCCTTATATGTAGTCCCTTTCCACAGAGGAGAGCTTCATCTGTGAATATGGCTGAAATGGTGGCACTGGGAGCAGGATGAGGCTCTGCAGATAAACAATTGCACTTACAATGCCTGTCTGTCTCTCTATTTGCTTGCCTGTCTGTCTGTCTGCCTGTCTGCTTGCCTGTCTGTTTATCTGTCTATTAGCTTGCATGTCTGTCTGTCTTCTCGCCTGCATGCTTGCCTGCCTGTCTGTCTGTCTGCCTGCCTGTCTGTCTGCTTGCCTGTCTATTTATCTGTCTATTAACTTGCATGTCTGTCTGTCTACTCGCCCGCATGCTTGCCTGTCTGTCTCTCTGTTTGCCTGTCTGTCTGTCTGTCTGCCTGCCTGTCTGTCTGCTTGCCTGTCTGTTTATCTGTCTATTACTTGCTGTCTGTCTGTCTCTGCCGCATGCTTGCCTGTCTGTCTGTCTGTCTGTCTGCCTGCCTGTCTGTCTGCTTGCCTGTCTATTTATCTGTCTATTAACTTGCATGTCTGTCTGTCTACTCGCCCGCATGCTTGCCTGTCTGTCTCTCTGTTTGTTTGTTTGTCTGTCTCTCTGTCTGCTTGTCTGCTTGTCTGTTTATGTCTCCTGGCACACACTAGAGGAAGTGGAAGAATCATGGCCGCCAGAGTTTTTCTCCTGGAGATAACTGACTGTGTGACTCATCAAAGTCTATTTTTAAAAGCCCACGTTATGAAAAAAATGTGTAATAATAAATTGTTTTTTGCCAAAGAAGTTGCTGTCATTTTCATCTGCCTGTATTCACTCACATTTGATAGGGTTGTCTGATGATGAAAATTGGTATGGAGTGCACACACACACACAAACACACAAACACAAACAAACAAACAACTGTGTTTGTCAAGTTTGTTGGCTTTGCTATGTAGTTCATTAAAAAGCAACAGATGTTTGAGATTTTGAAGGAGCAAGAACATTGGAGTGCAAGGGGAAATCTCTGTGTGCACTTGTATGCATAATATGTATGCGAAAGCATGAGCGTGTGTGTGTGTCTGTGTGTGTGTGTGTGAGAGAGAGTATATACTTTGTGAGTGTGTGTGTGTGTGTGTGTACAAAGGAGAGAGAAAGAGAGAGAGAGAGAGAGAGAGAGAGAGAGAGAGAGAGACTGCGTGAGGCTCTGGCTAAAAAACATGACCTTTCTGTGATTGTTATCCAGCTTCGCTCGACGGTGTCTGCGCTTCAGAGGAGAATAGCAATGGTTGTGTTAGTAATCCGCGCACGGCTCGGCTGTCTTGTGCTGTGAGGGGATGACTCAGATCCCTCCTGATCTCCCAAAGACACCCAGTCGATAGTGCCTGTGCCGGCAGGCGGCCGCGGCCTCCTTCAACGTTGTCCTCCCCAGCCAGACAGACAGCCTGCCTGCCTGCCAACCAGCCAGGGAGCAGGCTGCTTACCAGGCCCCCCGTTTCTCTCCTCCAAACCATGGATCATGGAGGAGGGACTCACAGGGGACAGGCTGTCAGATTGATACCCCTCCATTCATCCTAACTGCGTGTGCACACACACACACACACACACACGCACACACGCACACACACACACACACACAAACACTCAGGATAAACAACCAGTCTTAACACCTGTTTTGGTCCTTCTCAGTTTCACAATAATGAGTGAAAAACAGACTCCAGAGAGCCACGCCGCAGGTAATGTCCCTTTTACGAGTGTGTGTGTATGTGTGTGTGTGTGTGTGTGTGTGTGTGTGGAGGGGTGTGGTAAACAGAGGGGAGCGAGAGACAGCAGGAGGAGGCAACAGCAGTGAATGGAGGAAGAGAGCCCAAAGGGATGGGTCGATTGCTTCATTGAGCATGGGTGTAGCGTGCTGTAAAGGAAATGGGCTGCTCCGTGAAGAGGGGTGTGTGTGTGTGTGTGTGTGGTGGTGGTGGTGTGCGTGTGTGTTCGGGGGTGGGGGGGTGAGGGGGATTATGTTAACAGACCGAGCGTCGCCATTCAGACAGCTCACCTGTCTGCAATCTCTCCTTCTTTTTCTCCCTCTCTTCCTCTGCCTCTATCTCTCTGCATTAAACCCTCTCTGATTCCCTCCCTCCCTCTACCATTTTTAATTCACACTTTCTCTCCCTCTCTAAAATCTCCCTTCTTTCTTACTCTTTTTTCTCCCTCTGGCTCATGATCCCTTTCTTTTATTCTCCTCTGTCATTCACATGGTGGTGTGCATGCTGTGTCTTTTGCATCTCTCTCTCTCCTTTTAACTCACTCGTTCTCTATTTGTCTGTCCCATACGGTATACAGTATCTCATTCTGTCAATGAATAAAGACTCTGTGGACCCCATAGCAGACACCATATGCAGAAGTTTGTGCATTAGAGACAGGGACTCCACATTGATTTTATAGCCTTAGCCGCCACTAAGCTACCCTCTTCTTGGCATATTAAATTCCTGTCCCTTCTGCAGGGCTCCAGAAAAAAAAAAAAAAAAAAAAAAAAACTGGAAGGCTTGCTCCCCTCAGCCTTCCTCCTTGTCAGAGGCGATTAAACATGGCCGACGAGATAACAGACTTACCTGAGCACCACCAGTATTTTAAAGAGAGGACGAGGAGGGTGAGACTGAGGATGGGTGGGGGGAGCAGGCAGGGTGGAATTCAACTCAAGCTCAAGGTCCACAAGCCTCTTGGGCAGCGCAAAGGTACTGCAGTGCGTGTTTACCCACTCTGACTAAGGAGAGCAATGCAAATGTTATCGTAGCCGTCCTTAACAATAATACATACACATACATAAACAATGACATTCATCACCCTCCAACGCCTAAGAAGCTCTGCAAGCCTGACATCAAATAACTTATGCTTTCAAATGCCAGTTTATGGTGCCCACTTACAAGAGGGCTTTGTCACTGGTGTGTCAAGATATACTACCTCTGTAAACCATTGGAGGTTTTTTATGAGGAAGGGAAGCAGACATGCTCTGGTTGTTGTGTGCTAGTTCAAGGACCCATTACTCTTTCGGCTGACATTAAACATCATATGAGATTAGTATGAAATGTTGTGGTTGTGTTGCCCAAAAGATCATGGGCCTCTACTACATCTAATTCTGTTTTTTGTATTTCAAAAATGTCTCTGTGGATAAGACAGTACAGTGCTGCTCAATGCGGTGTGCGACGAAGCTAGTGAACATGCTCAAGAGCATGTGCATAGATGTTGGGAACATTTTGTGTAACCTTGTTTGGAATATTTTGTGTAATTTTTGGATTCACGTGTTGGTGTAGCCATTAATAGTTGTTGCAATATCACTGGGGACCATGTCTTTGAAATGAAAACACACCTACGTTGCTCTGCTTGTTCAGTAGTCCACAGCTGTTCCTTTGCTTATTTTGAATTTCTTGTCTCTGATGTGGCTTGTGTGATAAAAAAAGAGACCTTAGATTGTATTCAGAGGGTGCATCGTTGGAGAGGCAACACACAGCTGAAGAACTGCAGACACAGACAAGCCCAATGGGCACTTTTAAAACTGGATTTTATTTCTAAGGTTGTTTTAAATACTCTCTGGTTATGATCTTTACTCGTCTCAACTATTGAAAAGGTGTGCTTTTTTCTTTACAGCATGAATCAAGATGAAACTGCTGCATTAAGGAAAAGGGGGTGTTGGGGGAATTGGGGGGGGGGGGTCACATACACAATGTTTGTATTTCGACCTGAATGTTTTGTGTAATGTCAGGCCTATATCATGGGGTGGAAAGTGGAAAGTAATTAACAGTCCTGGTAAAAGCTGTGGTGATTAATGTGTGTGTGTGTGTGTTAGCATGTGTATATGTGTGTGTAGGAGTAGAGGATCAGGGATAGTTTGTCTTTGTTTGTGTATGTGTATGTATGTATGTAATGTATGTGTGTGTGTGTGTGTGTGTGTGTGTGTTGGGATAGAGGGTCAGGGAATGGGTGCTAGAAGCCCATCTCTGGTGAGGGCTCTGGGTAAAACACTGAGTTCAGGCACTGTTCACTCTGAATGCGGTCAGGGAGGGGAGAGCGCCTGTTCCCATACAGATGAATGCCTTCCTGATGGGAAGTCCATTTCAAACGCGCTCCACGTTTTCAGAGCACAACTCCAAAAAAACAGACAAACAAACAAACAAAAAAACACCCATCAGACAAGAGACACAAACAAAAACAAAACAAAGAAAACATTTAAAGTGTTTTTACCAACAAACAAAAAATGTACCTGTGTATGTGTGTGTGTGTGCATGTGTGTGTGTGTGTGTGTGTGTGTATGTGTGTATGTGTATATGTGTGTGTGTGTGTGTGTATGTGTGTGTATGTGTATATGTGTGTGTGTGTGTGTGTGTGTGTGTATGTGTGTGTGTATGTGTGTGTGGTGTGTGTGTGTGTGTGTGTATGTGTTGTGGTGTGTGTGTGTGTGTGTGTGTGCGCACACGTCCATGCCACATGAATAAGACATTTCACTTGATTCAGAGTGTTTGTTGGACCCATGAGAAGAACTAGAAATAAGAGTTCTAAAACGTCAATGGAGGGTGACATGCATGGCCGCGCGTGTGTGTGTGTGTGTGTGTATCTCCACGACAGGCACGGCCATCCTTGCCTGAGAAGGGACATGAGCGGACATGGGCATGAGTACTCCACAGGGAAGATGACGACCCCACTGAACGAGTATGGCTTCATTTGACCACCTGACGCAGCTGCACAGGTGATGAACAAGTAAGAGAATTCTCAACCAAGGTGATAGGGGGAGGGGGGGGGGGAGGGGGGTTTGATTCGAAAAAAGGTGTGGGACTATCAATTTATGCACAGGTGTCATGATGAAGCCTACTTTCTGCATACGTGAATAAAACTATGTGAAGAGGGATGGTGGTGTTTTTTTTTCCTATTTAAAATATTGTCTCGGGCAAATATACTTTCACTCTCATAATATGTTGCTGTACATCATAGCTAATTAAGAAGCCCTTAGATGGTAATGTATTTTGTTCTTGGATGATGAAGCCCTTGGAGTTATGATACTGACCTAGCAACCTAAAAGCACAGACTACCATTACTCTCTATTCACATTTAAAAGAATACAAAAAGCTTATGGCTAGCTTCGTTGCGATACATGGCATACTGGCATGAATTGAAAAATTTTACAATGCCTTTATTACTCTGATTAAGTGTATTTAATTCTGCAAAGTTGTATATTAACTTGATATAGAATAGAAATAATTGCGTTGTTTTAGGGAAAAAGGTCAAAGGGGAAACTCGGGAGACGTAAGAGCCTCCCTCGTGTAAAACAGTCTCTGTCAGGCTTCAGAACATGAAAGACGTCAAAGTCCAATCCGTCCATTTCAGACTCTGTGCACACCATGCTAATAAACCAACGAATCAACACTGTTCTCTCTCTCTCTCTTTCTCTCTATGGACCAAGGATCAGACCCCCCCCACCACACACACACACACACAGTTCATCTCTATGGCTGTGAGTTGAAACAGAGGACTCATAGAGTAAATCCATAATCCTCGCTGTCCTGCTCTGCTCTGCTCAGTGAATATGCTGAAGAACAGTTTTGTAGTGTCTCATTTTGGCAAATTAGAGTAAATGCTCAGAAGTGACCCCACAGTGCAGACTACCTCCCATGGTGATGGCCTTTGAAGTGAGTTAATACTGCTCTGGTATACAGTAAATGCTCTCTAATTTTTTAACACTCATCCACCTATCACCACCAACCCTGTTCTGTTCCAGTTCGAAAAAAAAAAAAAAATCACAAAAAGGGTGAATGCATCACCAACTTACACAATAAGAATAATACGCATCATCTCTAGGAACAGTTAGATCATTTAAATCGATCCAAAACCTGGATCTCACAACAAACGTGTCATCATAAATATTGCATCATAATTTACATGGGGACCTAATTACAAGCTTGGAAGTGGGCCGCAACATTGCCTGTTTTTTTTTTTTTTTTTTTTTTTTTTTTTTGGAAATGAGGAAGATGCTTTAACAGAAATGGGGAAGATGGCAGGAGGATGGTCCCATTGCAATGCATATAGTGTGTGTGCAAACAAACCAACAGAAAGAAGCCACAGTGGTTTAGCTTACACACATTGTGTAGTGAACCCTGGAGAGCTTTAAAAAAGAGCTTTAGTCAAGTCAAAACAAGAGTGCGTCCTGTCCTGTGTAAGTCAATCCACCACAGAGAAGCCTGGAAAGATTCGGACACCTCCTGGATTGTTCCATGGGCTAATACACCTTGTTCCTGTATTCTCTGAATCTCTGATTAGTGAAGTGTTGACTGTTGGCTCTGAGTCAATTCTTGGGAGTTATTTTTTTCTTAGATATTTTCTTTTGTTCGTGCAAATATTTGATACAGTTGACACAATTTCAAGGACTCCGTCGGTAAAACTTTTCTCCCCCACCACATTTTTGGTCTCTTGCCAATGGAGTTGTCAAAGGTCAGTCACACAGTGAGGGCTACTATTCATGATGAACAAAATGGCTGACACAATGTCTCTGCTCTGCAGCAAGAGAGAAGAGAGTGAAGACAAAAAAGGCGGGATAGGGAGGCTGCTCATCCCAACACCCTCATGGGGATGGCAGGCAGGGGGACACTGGGAACAATGGCCAACCAGCCAAAACCGGTGCCAAGGCTTTGGGATGGCAATGGGCAGTGGCATAACACAGTGATTCTGGGCTGGGGATTGGGGGGTGGTTGAAGTTTCTAGAAACATCCGCCTGCTCCTCAGAGAGGAGATGAGCGGCAGAAACCAACTAGTGCTGTTTTGTTATTCCCTTCTCCCCTTTTCATTTTTAAACTGCTACGTACAATCCCTAAAAGCAAAAGGTGTGCCATTACCCCAGCCAAAAGAGCTACTGAACTGTTCTGTAAGGCGTTGAAGGGAGGAGTAGGTTTGGGGGGATGGTGGGGGGGAGTGGTGGTGAGTGAACTCTGTCACTCACCCATATATTCAGGCTTTAGCCTATGATCCCCCCCACCCCTTCAAGGAGGAGGCCCCAGTAGATGTGCATCGCTCAGTGAAATAACCCGAGCCACCATGGACAATATCTCAACGAACAACTAAAAGAGAGAAACATCAGAGCTACTTTGACAAATGAGATTAGGAAGTGGGGGTGGGGGGTGGGAGCGTAGAAGACTTTGTTCCATCCATGCAACCCTTGGGAAGGGGAGGATGTGTTTTGAATTTGACTACAGGTAGAGGAGAGAGAGAAGAGGAAGAAGAGGAAGAAACGAAATATGTAATGAAAGGGTGTCAGAAAAAGGGATAGAATAAAAGGAAGCACCAATGATCTAACATTTACCATCTATATTTAAATATAGTGTTACAGAAAGAGGGTAGCAACGCAGTCGACCTCTAGTACCCTTCCCTTTGGCTGCTGTAAGGGGTTAAGGGCCTTTGGAATCAACTCAGATGACTGAATGCATGTTAAGAGCACTCAGACTAACCCTTATTAACCTGTATGGCATTTCTCTGCTGGTCTCTTTCTCTAACACACACACTCTCTTTCTCACACAATCTCTCTCTCTCTCTCTCTCTGTGTCTATCATTCTCTCTCTCTCTCTCGTTCTTTGTCACTCGTTTCTCAAACAGGGGTGGTCCTCCTGTTGGCGGCATCTTTGAAGTCCTTGGCGTTGGAGTTGTGTGCGGCGGCTGCCTGCTGCTGCAGGAACTCCCGCTCGGAGTTGAGTAGCGCCCCCATGGCCGCCTTGCTGGGGTCCCGCGACAGCGTGTACATGGAGATGTCAGCGGCGGCGGGCCCGGTGTAGCCACCCTTGCCGATCGGTGAGGCGTCACGTGAGGCTGGCTCGCTGCTGCGGCAACTGGAGCGGCGGCGGAAACGGTAGCGGTAGCTGGGGATGCGGCCGAACGCCGATGCCGATGACTTCTTGATGAGCTCTGTGCGGGATTTGGCGCGCAGCTTGCGGTGCTTCTCGATGAACATGTGCACGGCCAGCACGCCCACCATCTCGGCCATGATGAAGGAGAGCGCGCCGAAGTAGAACGACCAGCCGTACGAGTAGCCGCTCTTCTTGGAGTCACTCTGGCCGGGATCGCCTGAGTTCGCTGAGATGTAGACGATGATCCCGATGATGTTACTCAGGCCTACCAAAAGGTGGTTTATTTGAAGTTGGGAGAGGGGGAAAAGAAGAGAGGGATGAGGATGAAAAAGATAGGGGGAATTAGAAGAGAGGAGGGAAGAAGGAGAACAGGAGCAGCAAAGAGGCAAAGAAGCGAAGAAAAGAACAGAGCAGCGGAAAAGAGACAGAAAAGGAGGGATGGATAGGACAGAGAGAAATGGAAAGAGAGAGACAGTAGACAAAACAAGAGAGGGAAAAGAACATTGAAGGAAGAGAAGAAGATAGAGAAGAAAGAAGAGATGATAGAGTGAGGAAAAGAAGGAGGTAGAGAAAAGAAAGAAGACAGAAAGAAAGGAAACGGAGAGAGAAGGAAAAAGAGATGGGAAAGCAAGGGGAGGAGACACAGAAGAGTTGGGGCGGAGAATGAGAGAGAAAGAAGACGAGATGAGAAAAGTGAGAGGAAGAGGAGGAGAGGAAGAAAGAAGAACAAAATGAGGGGAAGGCAAGGGGAAGGAGAGGACAGAGAAAGAGCAGTTACGACTTGCAGCTGAGGTCCATCATTCCAAATCATTACACAAGAATGCACCACTTATCATTCATGTGGAACACAGAAAGTAAGAACAATTAGGAGATTCTAATTAGCTCCTATCTTTCCTCCACAACTGGCAGAGAATAATCACCAAAATGCCATTGCAAGACCACAACAAAACAGAAGGGACAAACTGTTTTCATAAGCACCCTAATTGTCTTTCCCGTGTGTGTGTGTGTGTGCGCGTGTGTGTGTGTGCATGTGTGCGTGCGTGTGCGTGTGCGCGTGTGCATGTGTATATGTGTGTGTCCGTCTGTGTGCGTGCCTGCTTGCGTGTGCGTGCGTGTGTCTGTGTGTGTGCGTGTGTGTGTGTGCGCGTGTTTATACAACAGGGAAACGTCACACCCACAGACAGGGGACCCACTAATTGATCGGCCACACACACTCCACATGTGCTTCGCTAGCAAGCAAATTAGTTTGCTTCGTGCTGCTAACATGTTCATCTGCAAATATTGAAACACAACAGCCTCTATTTGCTGTTTCCCCTCCTCTGACTGCCAAATCACTGGTTGTACATAAAGAATGCCACCAGCAGGGGCATTAAACCAGGGGCTTAGGGCTTGTTTACATGTTGGTTCATGTGTTTGTTTATTTCTCTCTCTCACTGACTCTCTGGGTCGGTGTGTCAATCATCTGCCGTAATCTGTGCAGTAAACACGATCAGCTGAGCCTATGGGGAACGGTTATTCCATTACAAGCGGTTGTGTGCTAATCCCGTTCCCCCCTTGGGTTGTGTGGACTGATAGGCATCCACCTGAACACAGTTCAAGGAGGAGGGGCTCTGAGTTCAGCGCTCAGCAACATGGTGCACTGTGATTAGATGGCGGGAAGACTAAGATTTCAAGGAATCTCTTAATGCAAGGATCTTAATGCAGCACAGCCAAAAACCCTCTCAGCATAACTCTATCAAGGATGTGTGTGTGTGTGTGTGTGTGTGTGTGTGTGTGTATGTGTATGTGTGCGTGTATGTGTGCATCTTCATATATGCAAGACTACATACTACACAATGTGTGAGTGTGGATGTCTGTGTATGTTTATGTGTGGGTATGATCCGTGTGTGTGTGTGTGTGTGTGTATAAATGTGTGTGTTTGTATCTTCAAATCTCTGCATACAGTGGGTTGAGCAAAGTGCACCAACAAAAACATGCTAGCTGGTATTACAGAAATTATTCACATGGATTTACATGGTCCTCAAATGATTCTATTGCGGCAGATAAGAATCATGTATGTTTTTAACAGGACTTTTCCAGGTGGGTGTGTCAGTGCACATGTACTGTATGAGCCTGGGATGGATGTACTGTTTATGTATGTGTATGGCAGTAGGGGCCTACTGGCCTACCAGTTAGTGGGCTAGCCGCCCACTGCTGCGGGTTAGTGTGTTTCACCTTACTGTGTGCTCGCTGCGTATGTGTGTCATTAATTCACAGATGGGTTAAATGTAAATGTTAAATGTGAATTTCCCCAGGGATCAAAAGAGTGCATATGAAGAGTTTGGTTCCAAAACACTGTAAATCCATTTCTGAAAATAATATAATACATATTATTCAAAAGTCATGTTTTTTAATTGTGTATTTCAGCAATTATTGATCAAACTTCAATTATGTTGATTTTATTATGTAAAAATAAATCAAGTTAAAGCAACCCAAGTGTAGATCTTCTGATATATCTGAAAAACAAACTGTCAAAAAAATATTTCTGAAAATTCACTAAAATGGTGGATATCGCATTTTAGAACCAAACTTTTCATATATACTTAAGGTGTGTCTGGCTCTTACCCGCAGAGACAAAGAAGATCCCTGCACTGAGGATGACGTTGTGGCGACTGCGGTAGAACTCACTGGCTGCCACACAGAGGCCTCCCATGAAGAGCAGACCCACGCTCATTATGGGGAAGATACTGGAGGCCCTCACGGCACCTGAGAAAATGCACACACACATACACACACACACACACACACACCAGAATGTCACCAGAATGTCAACTAAAATACTGTAGATGTTGAAATTAAAACTAGCCTGGTTCAGTGTTTTGTGTATTGCTTGTATTTGGCAGCATTAGCAGGTGAACTCACTCTGCATTGCATACCTTGCTGAAGATTCAATTTAGCATTTACAGTAATTTATGGTTCATGGTTATAAAATGTGTCTGTTTGCTTTGTTTGGCTTTCTCATGAGTGATTCTTTCCAGTACAAGCACAACCACAAAAGAGTAAAAACAACCCAACGCCAACCTGGTTGTCAAGGTGTGGATGTTGTGGCTTTGCTATTTGCATTTAATTATATCTTCAGTTAATTTATATGCAGCAAGTAGCTCCCCAAAATGGGGACGGTGGTTGCATAGGGGTGTCAGAACCTGGCTAACGTACTAGTAGCCTGAAATGGATGGACTGCATTTATATAGCGCTTGTCTACTCCTACGAGTACTCAAAGCGCTTTACAGAGTATGCCTCACATTCACCCATTCACACACATGCATTCACACACCAGTGGCAGAGGCTGCCATGCAAGGTGCCAACCTGCCACCGGGAGCAATTTGGGGTTCAGTATCTTGCTCAAGGACACTTCGATGGGGTCAGGCAGAGAGGAGCTCGAACCTGCAACCCTTCGGTTGCCGAACAGCACCCCTACCACCTGCGCCACCACCGCCCGCAAGAAAATTGTGGGTTCGAATCTTGGCTGCCAATCTTGTGCCCTTGAGCAAGACACTTAACTCCAGGTTGCTGCAGGGGAGACTGGCAGAGAAGTAATTGACAAATGTAAGTTGCTTTGGATAAAAGTGTCTGCTAAATGTAAATGTGCATCAGCATTAATCCCATTTCACTACTCATCTAAAACTAGAGACCATCACACTCAAACTACACACTCTTGATATCTCACTTGAAACTGCTCCACTTCACTTGTGGTAAGGGCAATTTTGAGATAAAGCAACGATCAGACAAATCTCAGTGCTCTTATTGGCCAGGTGTCCATTTCCCAAAAGCATAGTTGCTAACCAGTTAGCAACTTAGTTGGTTGGCTATGGGAAACTGCACTGCAACCAACAAAATTGCTTACTTGGTTAGCAACTTTGCTTTTGGGAAACGGACCCCAGACTGATAACGTCATGTCAGCGGGTATAACACACGATTAAGGGGGATGAACGTGTCCACAATCCCCCTTCTGCTGTGGTTTGCCGTGGATCACATCCAATTGCTGGCACTAATGAGGAGGCATTTGGAGTCTCCTCCTCCTCCATCTTCCTCCCCCCCACCCCCACTCATTCCTGGGTGACATCTGATGATGAGGCTCTGCAGAAAATCTCTTCTCCTTCGGGCTCTTGGGCACTTCTGCAGCTAAACGCTCCAAGCCTCAGCAACTGACTAAGAACTGCACCATACACACACCACACGCACACACACACACAGTATCTGTGTGTGACAAAGAGGAAGAAGGGAGAGAGTGAAAAGGAATTGAAAAAAGAGAGAAAGAGAGAGGAAGAGAGGAAAAAAGGAGAGAAGCAAAAGCACTTCACACTTTTCCCTCCCGATGCCTTCAGATGGTTCTGGAGCAGAAAATTAGCACGGGGCGACCACATATGGGGCCTCTCGTGGGTGACTGACCCTCCCTGAGCGCCTAGCGCCTCAGTAGGAGATGGAGCTCTATGGACTGGGGGGAAGAGGAGGGAGGGAAGTAGTCTGGAGACAAGGATGCCTGGATGTGTACCAAGTCCAATGGTAACACTGCTTCAACACACACACACACATGTGTGCGCACATACACACACACACACACACACACACACACAGTTCACACACAGTTTGTTGAATATTTTTAAAGAACACAACATTGTCAATTATCACACTGTCATAATTCAGAAGTTAACTCAGTAGGTAATTCAGTTCTCGATGCCTAGTCAGTTGAAAAACAGTTTCTTTTCAATGGCTCCAATGGCAGGAGCTGAGAACGGCAGAGAGAGACAGACAGAGAGAGGGCGGGAGAGATGGATCAAGAGAGAACCGAGATGAAAAAACACTAGACATCTTTTTGTGAGATTTTCGGAGCCTTGATAAAGGGCTTTTGAGGAAAGCTTGTGTGTTTGTGAGGCCTTCGATTTCATCCCTTTCCATTCGAGTCTCAGATGACCGTAAGACACACCAGGGTAGGCTCAGACCTCTGGCGTAATATCGGAGAATTCTGGGAAGCCGTGTTTACCGCCTAATGAGGGGCTTTACCGTTCCTGTTTGTTCACATAGAGGGGAAAACACCCTTCAAACAACCTCCCAAAAAACCCCAACTGGTGTAATCTGAGGTTCCACCATGAGAAAAGTTTAGCTTTAACGTAAGTGCAGACCAGGCATAGTTTAGCAATCATGTGCCATCCTCTGTGAGTTCCCACATCAGACAGAGTAAGGAACTTATCGGGGACGAACACTTATGAGAACGGGAATCAAACTTCATTTGTCCTTTACCCCAAATTGATTTGCCCCCCCCCTCTCTTCCTCTGTCTCTTTCTCTCTTCCTCTCCTTTTTTCTTCATCTTCCATTCGTCATGCTCCTTAGAGGATAAGCAGTCTCCGCTGGCTCACCTCATTAATGTATTGGTGCCCAGAGGGAGGGGGCTAAACTCTCCTTCCTGCCATCAACCAATTTTCCACACCTCCACCCTCCATCCTTGTGAGGTGGCGCACAGGCCTCCACCCTCCACCCTGTGAGGTGGCACACAGGCAGAACCACCTCCATCCGTGTGAGGTGGCGCACAGGGCAGAACCACCTCCACCCTTGTGAGGTGGCACACAGGGCAGAACCACCTCCATCCTTGTGAGGTGGCGCACAGGGCAGAACCACCTCCACCCTTGTGATGTGGCGCACAGGGCAGAACCACCTCCACCCTTGTGAGGTGGCACACAGGGCAGAACACCGGCAGGCAGTAGAATGTCTGAGAAAATGCCCGACTGAATATGAATGCGGAGCCGGTGGCCGTACAGTACATCATGCATTTATGTTATGAAGAAATTCAAGTAAAATTGTTAGGTCCTCAGAATTACCTAGTAAGGGCACCGAAGTGTGCTGAAAAACTTGATATGATATAAAAAATGCCTCAGTTCCATATTTTCAAGAAATTCACTGAAGTTAGCATACAAACCAACAACGACCCAGGTGGGCTGTCTTATAATTCCATGCTCTAACACATGTAGATGCTGTATTACTGTAATTACAATGCAAAAGCAACCTAAAGACAACAACCTAAAGCTACCAACCAAAAGACAACTTAAAACTAACAAAATTCCACATGACTTTTTAACCATTTTTGGTTTCTTCTAATGGCCTCACTGTTGGCCGACCACAAGTAATCTATGCTTTCGATAGTGGAGACCACCAAATAGCCACTGAGCTTTGAGCAAACAACAACCAATTCAGGGCCAACTATGGGCCAAATCTGTTCCAAAGCAGACTCCACTAAGGTGACAGTCACATCTGAATAGTGGACAGCATTCAGTTCCTTCATATTGATGCGGCGATTGGCACAGAAAATTAGCCCGGTTAGCACCGCCACATTTTGCTACAGCTCTGCGAGGTGGTCATTATCATAGAATAACTTCCGACATAGTGACGGGAGCTCAACGCCTGGGGAGGGCTCTTGAATCACTCTGATAGGAATTATTCCGCGATAATGACCGCCTCGCAGAACATTATCTCACTTATTACACAGCGACCTATTGAATACATCAATAACAGGACAACAAAGCATGTTTATCATTGCTATCATAGTCATTTTAATTATTAAGATGGATAATAGCTTCTGCGAAAAGTCTGTTACCTTACAGATCAGCTGATTGGTTATAGCAACATTCTGTTTCACTTTCCTTAACAACGGTCTGTTACACTTAGAACGGTCCGTTGTAAAGAAATGTAGAACGTTGGGAAGTCCCATTAAAGTGATTGGAGCATTCTTCAGCATTATAAAGAGGTGTGTAATAAAGGAAAAACAACAGAGATAAGGAGAGACTGAGTGATCAAGATGGGAGACAGAGAGTGAGAAAGGGGGAAAAAAGCAAAGGAGTGAGTGTGTGAGTGAGAGAGAGAGAGAGAGAAAGAGGGAGAGCGAGAGAGAGAGATAGAGAATGAATGCAGCACATCAGTAAGTGAGTCACCACTGAGCTGTCCTTTTGTTCTGTTTTTTTGTCAAAATCAAAGTCCACAACAGTCCAGCTCTTCTCAGAGGCCAGAGCCGGCACTGGGGCCACTGGCCTAAATATTCAAACACATGATGCATACAGTATCTGCAGTCTACTGACAAGCCTGACAAGTCAGGGCTGTTACATGCGTTGGAAGTGCTTTGTACAAGCCATGCAGAACCAGCCCTTCGGGCAAGATTAAACGCTGGTCAGTGGGTAACCTTGTCCGGCATTGGCAGATCGTCTCTTCTCTTCTATTCTCTTCCCTCTCTCTCTCTCCATCACTCACTCACTTTCATTGGCTTGCCCCAGGGTCTTTGTGGGAAGACCTTTTTCGTGTATGAGTTTCTGTGTGTGTGCGTGTATGTGTATGTGTGTGTGTGTGTTTGTGTGTGTGTGTGAGTGTGCATGCATTTGTGGATGTGTGTGTTTATGCGTGTGTGCAAGCTGCTTCTTAAATGCCGTCTCTCTCCGAGCTAGACCCATTTCCCCAGGCAGTGTGTTTTGAAGGGGTTCCTGTTTTTTTAAAGTGTTATTGACAAGAGCCTGCCTGAGCAGTTTACTGTTTACATGATAGCGGTCTCACGTCGACGGGATGTTTGGCGAAGCCCCGCTGTGGCTTTGCTGACAGGCTGAATCTCCCTCTCTGTGGTGTTTATGTCCAGCTCTTTGCCTATAGAGCATGGCATCACTGTGGGCTCCATGTGCTAATCAAAGGCATCTGCTGGGCAGGACACCAAACAATTATGGGGCCGGCCGACGGCCTCCAAATCCTGCCACACACACACACACACACACAAACACACACACACATCCTAGTACACTACTACCATTATGCATACTGCATCCTACTGCATATTGTATATTACCAATGTGCATACTATCTATCTGTAGTGCACTGTGAGCTCTTCAACCAGCTCTACTGGCATTAGACACACACACACACATATACACACACACACACACATGCACACACACACACACACACACCCCTTCAAATTTCATACCATTCTCTAACAGAATTGCTGATAGTCATATGCCTTTGACAGCACACCTATGGCATGTGCAAGCCTGTCATCTGCTGTTGTCTTGGGGCAGTGGTGGTGTAGTGGTTAAGGAATTGTGGGTTCGAATCCTGGCCTTATGAGAACAAGGCAGGTAACCCTAAGGTGCTCTAGGAGAATCTAGCCCTGATGTAACTGATAGTTGACAAATGTAAGTCGCTTTGGA